>WBND01000167.1:1178816-1210006 GCA_013398595.1 Tychaedon coryphoeus
CAGCAACAATTTCTTGTAAATTCTGAAATGTGCTGCTCCCAGAAAGCTCTGGGGCAACCTGTTGCTATCACCCCATAACAGGACTCTGCAGAAGATGTAAGAGACTATAGCCAGATTTCAGAGAGCATAGATTCAGTGGAAAATGAGACACGTGCATAAGTGCATTGCAGGATGTCTGAAGAAAGAGACATTGAGACATCCTAGGTCTCTCAAGTTTAAGAAGCATTCAGAAAATATTTTGCCATATAGATAAGACTAGTTCATAGAGAGGAACTCAAAGGTGTTGCAATGCTGCCTTCATTTCTGCCGTCCATGCAGAAAAGCCATCACAGGCTCTGAAAGCTATTTTGCCATGTTGCCAAATAGTCCTTTTTCCAGTAAAGTTAATTAGTTTGAATTAAGTGTGATGCAGACTTTGCTATCCTTCCCATTTGTTGCACTGGCTCCTTACTCAGTTGTCTTGTAAGTTTGTAAACTGGGCTGCATTGTAGGGTTCACACAGCCAAAGAATCCTCTCCTCTTTAATGCAAGACCTCTGCTACAATAACATTCATGCTCTCAGAGACTCTGCCAACAGATAAGTAAGGATGACACCATTGTGTGATTCATGGGTGAACCTTTCCACAATCACCTTATAAAGCAAGAGTATTAAGGACAGGAACCCTGTGACTCCATCCAGGTCAGGTATGCTCTCCCAATATCCTTGTTTGCTGTGTTGCTAGGTGTTCCACCTACATACCACATCCATTCCACACTGCTGCCAGGAGCTTAAAAAAAAATAATCAACAATTAAATGTTAATAAGAGCCTGAGCCAGGCACAGTGTCAGTATCTATTATGCCCTCTTGACATATTTCTGCCAATGTACATGCACATGTCTGTAAATGTGTATGCCATTCTAGGGCACAGGCTACTGTTAAAGATGGTATGAAGATGGAAGACTGACACTAAGAAAACTGAAACAAACTAAAAACCAAAAAGTTTTGAGTCACCAGCTAACGCTTTCATGCGGAGTTCTATCTTACTCTGAGCTCTTAAGTAAAAAGAGAGTATTTACTTAAAAAAAAAATTCATATTCGTGGCCCTAATTATTCATAATACTCTTTTCCTAATTATTGCTGTACTATCAAAAGGTTTTTCTTTTAGAGGAAGGATAGCATCCAAGTACTTACCATTCATTTAAACTCACTATATATATATATATATATATATAATAGGCCTGTACAAATGTACAAATAGGCCAGTACAATGTACAATTTGACAAAAGGGGAAGAGCAGCACAATTAACTACAAAATTACAGTCTAGGCACTCCCACCTAACCACCCAGAGCATGTCCTTATGCTAAACCCTTTCTTTTGGCTCTCTCTCAGCAGCTGATGGGTTTGAGGACACCATTCTCAGGCACCTAGCTGTTCCCACACACTGCAGGAAGCTTGCCTACACAAATACCTCTCCATCCAGGATATTGCTGTGGGAGTCAGATGGAGCTGCTGCTTTGGCACCAAACCCATTGCTACCAGAATTTCATACTGGATCTAACCCAAAGTCCCCAGATGCAGTAAAAGAACTCAGCACAGTTAAAGCCAGATGAGTTGAGCTGATTAGCATTACCTATAGAACTGGTCCTAATAGTACAATACATCATCTAGGGGTTTTGGATGACAAAGTCTTTCCACTGAATTCAACAGACCTTGAATCTCTAATTCTGTGAAAAGTACATTTCCAGATGTACTTATAGCAAGGCTTTTCCTCTCTATTATTTAACACTACCATTAAAATCCAAACAATGACTGTGATTTTTACATTTTATCCAGTAATAAGTATTGTCCACCCCCACCCCCAAGTAAGCTCTGGCTTTACTGCAATGTAAGTCATGGCTAGCACAAGGGTCTAACTGTCACCTTCTCTACACTACCAAAACCAAAAAAAAAATCAAAATATTCTCACTTTTCCAATATGGTGAAGCAATTTAACAGCACACACACACACACACACGCACACACACACACACAAAGTATGTGGGGAAAAATAATAAGAAAAATAAAACTCTCTGTAGATGGATGTGTGCTTTAGTGAGAGGCCCAGTTTTTCTTTCAGTGTAAAATGATCACACGGCATCTAGTCATACACTTGGCCTTATGTGTGTGCTACTTTAAGAAGTGAAAGTCATTGTTTCTGCTGAAACATTTGTCTTCCAGGGCAGCAGGGGAAGTCCCCAGATTTGTGTTGATGAGACTGCTCTCTGACCGCTGCCTTTCTGGGACACCAGGGACTCAGACTTCTCTGGGGTTTTCATTTTATTCCTCTTCGAGACTTACATCATAGGAATAGGTCACAAATGACCTTTAGAGACATGTGGTATGCCTAGCAGTATCTTTCACTCTAGATAAGGAGTAACTGCCATCCATTTAATCAGTTGTAATTATAACACTCAAGAGTTTTTCCTTAGGGCTGGGTGTGCTGGGTTTAAAATTTTTGACTGTCATACCTGAAGAACACTGGCGAAGCACTCCATAAGCTCATTCACAGCTTTTCACTTTTTCTTTGCAGGAAAATTAGTCAGTCTGTAAGTTTCTGCTTGTGTAAACAGATATGTGCTGTACTGAAGAAAGTTCACTGGGGCACTTCCAAACTATACTCCACTTTGCAGCACAGGGCTCCCCAGAGCTGATTTAGCTTTTGTTAAGTGAATGATGGAGAAGAGAGAAGAGAAAAATATCAAAATAATTCAGGATAAAGAGAAAGATGAGAAATATGGACTTCCTGGGGTTAACAGTGTCAGTAAAACACATAGAATTAGATGACTGAGTCACAGTGATTTTTCCTTCCTCTTACCACTGTACATCCTCCATGTACCTCTGAAGTACATCCCTTCCCTCTCAGTAATTCCAGCTGGCCTAGACAAGGAGGGAGACAAGGCCAGGGCCAGCCAGCTTCCTATGTCAGAGTAGAGAGTGTATCACTCAGGGACGTGATTGAGCAGTATAAAGGAGCAAACTGGCACAGTCTGTCGGATTTACATCCACAACTATACCAGTCTGTCTCATCACACCTGCTTCATTGTACTTAAAGTAGGAGAGGACAAGGATTGGATGCCAGGATATGCTGAGCAGCTTAAGCTCACACAGTTCAGGCTACAAGAGCTGTCAAGATGATTTTCTGCTGTTTCTGCAAATGAACATTTCCATCTTGCTTGCTTTCTGCTAAGACAGGAAACAGAAACACAGATTGTCTATCTAAAGGCAGCACACTACATATGAAGCACAAGTTCTCGTTACAGCTGTCTAATGAGCACTGCATTGTATCAAGCAGCCTGGAAACACGGGACAGGATAATTGTCAGTGCTGTAACAAGAAGATGTGTAATAACATGTAAATACTTCTGCATGTTAGAAATTATGTCATAACAAAATTGACTTGGCTTTTACACGAAGTTCTGCACCTGAGATGAATCACTTCAGTGTGTAATCTAGTAACGTTCTCTTTTTTTGCAATTGTGTTATATAAATGCTTTTACAAGGCATGTATAATCCAGCAACAGTGTGAGGGCTGGATTTCCAGAACACCTGAGCGTGTTGTTCTCCACTGAGGACATGTGCAGGTGAAAAACTCGTCCTGTATTCCAGTGGAGACTTCTTTGAACTCAATCAAACAATGAGATAATTAGCAAAAGTTAACATCAGCATGATTTTAACAGTAAAGGCTATGTAGAACTCAGGATGTGCAGAGCCTCTTGAACAGAATTGGAAAGCATGTCTGCATTTTGCGAGGGTGTGCAGAGAACTGAGCTAGCACATACCTGAACTGGTCTGTCTGCATGGCAGAGGTTACCTGCTTGTGTCTTGGCAGCAGGAGAGCAGGAGCAGTGTCATACCACACCCAAGTAACGAGCCTGGCATCGCTGTGCTGACACAGCCACCATCCTCCAGATCCCAGGGCCCCATCAGCCCAGCCCCAATGAGCTGTGTTACACTGCTGGGATAGGCTCGGAGTTACACGGATCTTTGGATCAAGTGCAAAACGAAGGATTCCAGAGAGCAAAGAAAAGCAACCCCTCCAGTATAGGAAGAACAAGATGAAGAAGATTACAGATTGCTTTGAACAAGGAAGGCCAGTGATAGAAAGGTAATAAAAGTCTGGGGAGATAAGCTAGTACAAGATGGAGACATAAGCCAATTCTGCAACAGGCCAGTGTAAAACACATGCACAGTAATAACCACGCAGCTAAGTAATATGCAGCGTTGTGCTGGTTCACTGCATCCAGATGAACTACATCTCCAAGAACATATTAAATTAAATCATCAATGACCCAACATATTTTGAGATGTCACATTTGAGCTCAACCAGCATGAGAAACGTGGGCTTTAGTCCCTTCTCTATAGCTCATTCTGAAATAAGCATTTGCAATGCTACCTCTAGATCAGTTTTCAAAATGTCTCAGGAAGGATCTAGATTTCTAAAAACATTTCAGAAGTTACGTGAACTTGGAACTCTAATTCTTCCTGGAGTTAAGCTACACATTGTGTTTTTATGAAACATACTATCACTTATATAAACCTTCTGTAAAATACTATGGCAGAAGATAATCTTGCTGGCTGGTGTGGTTTTACCAGCTGGTTAAAACCATATTTAGATTATGGAGAATATATTATGCAAATAAGTGACAATGCACCCAGTGAGTGCTTTGTCACAAAGGTCTTGGTAGTCACTGCTAGCATGCAACCACCTCTGGGATAAAACTATCAGGAACACCAGTTGGTAAATCCATAGCAAAGGAGAAGGAAAAAATCCCCTCACCACCAGCGCTGGAAATCAAATAACAATTTGCTCTGTATAAAGTAGTAAAAACTAGGAAAAAAAGCCAAGGAAAAAAAGACTTTATAACTTAACAGCTAGAACCTCTGATATATTCATTCTATTTTAAAATCAGCTGCTTCTTCGCATCACAAACAGTGTGGATGCAAGTCAAAAGTCCAATTTTTGTTTGTTTGTGTGTAGGAGTAAACATGTTACTGGATGTAACAGTCCCTGGAGATTAGAAAAGTTACAAGGTCATACCCTCATTCTTCTCTCTGCCAGTCACTTAGAGGAATCAGGAATATCTAGGATCTTAGCACACCTCAGATTCCCTGTCACCAGGTCAGCAAATGGAGTGCCATTCGCAGAGAGCTGATGAATCCATGTGTCAAAGGTTACGTTTTTCCTGACTGAGGAAGGGCTGCTTTCATTAAACTCCCCAAACCACCCTTCCTACAACGTCTTCTGCTAAAAAAAATATTTCAAAAAGGGAAGAACAGAATTGAAAGGTCATCTTTCTGCCTGCATTGGCTCATATTTGTCACTTCTTATGTGACTTCCTCTTGACATCTATTTATAGCTTCCTTGTATGAGCTGTCATACCACAAATTTATATGACCCAGTTAACGTGTGTACAATTGCTTCGAAGATTGCTCTAGCACCTTGGATTTCTAGGTCATTAATTTAGATCCTATTTTTGCCTTTGCCTTTGCTCTACTTAGGAAAATGACCAGACTGCTTGCAGAAGATTGCATAAAACACACCGATGACTAACCTGGCATCTCCAACACCTACACTGTTTAAAGGAGGTTTCTGATTTCTGCCTTACTTCCCCAAATGCAGATTCTCTGCTTTCTCACTTCAAGTGCATGACATAAGGAGCACATTGAGAGGAAGACAGAAGCAATCAAAGGTAGCTGCACCCAAAGCAGAGGTCTTTTTACATGCTGTGGCCAACCCAAATGATTGCTAAATCAGGAAAATCCATGCCCCTATGGTGAAGGGAAAGTTTCTTCAGAACAAAATCTTCTGTTGACTGTTTCCAGAGGTACTTACAAAGTACTTACATCATCAATCTCAATGCCATCTTCTCCTTTCAGAGACCCTGTAGAAAACCTTGCTTAATGTGTATGCATATTATCAAAATGTTTGCTGACAGCTGTGCTCAGGGCAGTGTGTCACAGTGCTGAGCCTAGCAAAGCAAAAGGAGCTTCCATGTCCAAGCTACTCCCACAATATAGAAAGGACACAATGGGTAGTTGTGTTGAGGCAGTAGGACTTGTGCCATGATGTTATTACCTTTATCATTTGATTAAAACTGAGTTTACTGCATCTTCTACAGGGCTGTAGGAGCTTGAGACAGTTAATATGGCTCTTACCCAACTCATAACCCTGTTCCTACTACAGACACAGGACAGCCCCAAGACTGGCCTGAGGCCATTTCCCAAGCTCTTCTTGAGCTCTGGCAGGTTTGGTGTCATGTCCACTTCCCTGGGGAGCACGTTTCACTGCACAGCCGTGCCTTGGGTGGAGAAGCTAATCAAGAAGTTTGACCAAACACCACAAGATATCGTGACAAGAGATTTTAGACCCTAGAAATTTTTCCTGTCCCTGTATGGTAAGATTCAGCACAGCTCAAAGCAGATGTTGGTCAGCAATGTTTAGGTGAACTACCCTAAGATAAATAGAAACTCATCTCAAGCACTCCAGGAAACAGGGTGTGAGCAGTGCCTGCTTCTGTTTTGGTGGCTCTTGCTGCGTCACAAGTTGCCACATGGAGCTATGCTGCAGAAGATGTTGAAGGCCCTGTGTGTCCCTGGCAGAACAGGAAGGCAGGCTGGACAGCACTAACAACATTGTGACTCAGAAAATCACATATCATCCTGTACTGCAGAGAGCTGTGCTGAACGTGTTGTGCTGCACAGGTACATTGTATTTCATCTCCACATTCTCTCCATTACTGACATTGTGAGCTGTTCATTTCCTCTGATGAGAATCATTGTGCTACCAGGTGGTATTTATCATTATTATTATTGTTGTTGTTGGTATTACTATTAATGTTTGGATTTGCTGTCATTGCTTCTACAGAGGCACCTTCTGTCTCTAAACTGAGTCTAGGAAAACCATAAAAACCTTGAAATTATAGTTTTATGAACAAATAGTTCAAAAACAAGCAATTTCACAACTTCATGAAATAGGGAAATGAAATTCTAAAAACAGTAATTCAGCTAAAATGGTGATCTGTATTTGACAGCCTGATTGGTGACTGGCTTGCTTCCATGTGCCTACCAAAGAACTCCTTCTGTGTGTGGGAGCAAGTATCAGCATTACACTTGAAGCACTATGGAATCCTATTTTAAAGCTTTTGCCACAAAAGTACATGGCACAAACTCATTAAGGTTGTGTTGCACTAACAAACACATCCATGCTCTCACCCAGAAAGAACCAGGGCATCCCCTCAAGTGGTCCCACTCTTCAAGGGCTGTCCTCAGCCTGGGACATGCACAGCAGAGCACACAGCAAAGCAAAGAACAGACTAAGAAAGCTCCCAGAACACTGGGCATGGCATTTTTCCTCACCAAGAAAAGTCATGTTCAACCAGATTTTCATCATAAACAGTCCACATGGTCCTGGTTATGACCAGCAGAGCAGATTTACAAGCACAGGAATTTCCAGGCTCTGAAAATACAACACACTTTTTTTATTCTACACCCAGAATTTATCCAGGTATTACATCACCCTTAGCAGACTTGATCTTTTTGTAGCCATCCTGTCCCATTCCCTGCTTTTTGAAAACATTAATGATTCTCTTTGAGATCTGAAATGAACTGCAGGTATAACTGCAGTTACACCACTGTGCATACAATACACAGGGACTGAGAGTCTTCTCAAGCAAGTTCCCAGGCCATTTCTTTTATATCTATGAATAGTCACAGACCTGCCCTACACCATCATTTTCACTTGTCCACATTGATGGTGTTGCAAGTTTCAGTCTTTCTCTTACTTTTCCCTGAGATACAAACACTGTCATGCCTGTTTTTGTAATTCATTATGTCTACCATGACCAGCCTTGCCTATGTCTGCCACAAACAAAACCACTTTCAGGAAAAAAAGGATGATGTGGTTACTCCTCTGAATATTCTTTTGTAAGTCTCACTCACTATCACGTGGTATTTGAAAGTCCCATGTGTTACAACATGGATTTTGATTTAATGTGCTCAGCAAAGGTATACACAGACATGCATTTTCTGGATGCTGTTCCAGTCCACTCTACTCCTACTCCCAGCATCTGAGCCTCTGCAAAATCAGTGTAGCGGCAGCAGTACTGCATAAAACCTCAGGGCAGGTTTTATACCAATTTAAGCTAAAAACATACATTTTCAAGCTTTACAGAACCAAGACAAACTCTAAAGGTTTTGGGTTTTTTTTCCTAGAATATCCAAATAATTTTTGAATAATATTTTTTATCATTAAGTGTTCTGGGCTACTTTTGCCTTCCACCTAATCCCAATCCACACAGAGCAAACTGTCATCAGATTTTGGTCACAGAGAATCAGGGTACTGGAATCAAACTGATGTTTGGAAGGAATGACTCATAACTGTGCTGAATGAAGCACAACACCTATTTATACAAATATAAATTTGCAATATCAACATAAAAATATGTATTAAGATAAAATCCACAGAGTGTTTACAATCAAACAGACAGGAGTCCCTTCAGGCACCAGCCCCACACTTTGTGAACCCTTGCTTTTGTACAGCATTGTGTTTTGGAAAGTTTTGAGGTAAATATCTTGAGATCAAATAACTCTTTCTGGTGAATCAAAACAAGAGCTGAGAAACCATGACCCTTAATTTAATAAAGAAATTTTAGAATTCTATAAACGCACTCACCAGGCCTGATTCTGCTCTGAGATATATTACTGTTAAAACCACATATTATAAATTCAGGACAAAAGGAATGATAACAGCTATGGTCAATCTTGTTCTACTGAAGCAAAATGCATCACTTGATATTTTAATAGGTTTGCATGAAGTACATATATATTTGATAATGATAACATTCTAAACAAAGGGACAGCAAGTAGATTTCAGTCATAAATCTCTACTTTATGAGCTTATGTAGAAGTTTCTTTATACAAATTATTTCTATAGTTTACCTATGCATTGCCTAAGCAGAGCTCCACATCTATTAGCAATTGCCACAACGTTTTTAATGTTAGCATCTTTTTTTACCCTATATTTTTTTCCTCATTCTGTCAGATTAAACTTGTAAACCAATGTAGAATAATAACTTAATACACTTCATAGACTCATCAAATAAGATAAAGAAATATTGTCTTGAGAAAGAAAAACGTTAGTATTTTTCAAAGAATTAACTGTAAGACAGAACAAATATTTGTAAGGTGACCTGCATGACAGAGTTAGAATATTCATGAAAAAAATATTTGGAAATTATTCTACATGATACTGTTAATTACCCACAAGACAATGATATTGGGGGCAGGAGAACTACCTACATTTGTTTGGAGTATTCGTATATAATAATTATCTTTGCTATGCCTAAATATTTATAATGAATAATTTTTCCTTTTTTATATTGGAATTCTTCTTAGCTTAGTAGAAAAAGATTTTTCACCAAATATTAATCCATTTCTCTACTCAGTAACACGCATTGAATTTAACAGTGGAAAAAACAGAGAACATCTGACTCATTTCATACGGACTGGATTAGACATTTAATACAAGTGAATTGCAGTCATGCTAAACTATACATATTACCAACTAGAGTATTCATAACTCTCTAATGAATTTCTGAGGTACATAATTCTTTATGAAATATAATATTATAAAATAAGTATCTCACATTATAATGCAAAACAGACAGATTAAGCTGGCTTCGGAAGCATAACAATCTAGGCTTGTTAAATCACAGCTTCTGACACCAGTAAATTTTTCAAACATCTATATGACTAAAACATATGCTTCAGCCGAACAGCAAGAAAAAGATAATTCACACTGAGAGAACCCTTATGGAGTTGTTTCAGTATAAAACCAACAATCTAAGCAGTATTGCTTACCATGTGCAAGATTAATTCATGCAAATATTTCCAGGGAAGAAAGATGCACCTATTTGATTAAATCTTGGGTTTTTATTGATATGCTTAAATATGTTTAAATGGTTTTTTTAAAGCAGTGTACTGATTTATTGTTATCTGTTTTTGAAGTATAACACAGCTCCAACATTATAATGATGTGCAATACATTTTTAGACTTTTTAACCGTATGTAAAGCAGAATGAGTTGCAGTTATATAAATCAATTTTAAGGTTTTAAAACAAAAAGCAAAACACCAAAGAAACAATGACAAATAAATGTAACCTTTAAAAAACAAACAAACAAAAACCACCAAGCAAACAAACAAACAGGAAACAAAAAAAACACTAATCAGAGCTAAAGTAAGAGGAGCTGGAAATATGTTGAAATGTGATCAGTGTCAGCCAACAGCTTAACAGGCTTCACTTACTAGTACAGCTGCAGAAACTACCAAAGTGTACATAAAATATCATCACAGATTTGGGATGAGTTATTTGTATGAGAATTTAACTGTTACCCCTTTCTGAAAATAATAACCTTTTTTGAAACTAGTCGCTCTGGTTAATTCTCACAGAAATCACTGTTTACGAAAGGGGAAGATTCAATTAAAATCATTGTGAAATATGGGCTGCTCTTAAAAGGTAAAACCCCATTTGCACCAATCAAAGTTAAAAATTTTTGAAAGACAAAGAAGCAATTGAGACCATCTTTCCCCAGACTGAAATAAAACTGACAGCCATGTCAAGGATCAAACTCCTCATACTTTCTAATTCCTGTTAAAAACGGAAATGTTTTTCCTAACCCAGGACTGGTGCAAATATAGGAAGTGTTAAAAAAAAAAAAAAAAAGAGAAAATAATTTAATCACCTTCTCTTTTTTTTTGTCTTGTAAATAAACCGAAGAGATATCTCTGCTGGCCTTATACTTTGTACTGCTGTTCTTGTAGTTGAACTCTGATTTGTAGAATTTTTCTCATGCTGCAGACATTTAGCATGTCATTAGGCATTTGAAATGGTGCATGACAGCACAGACAGTCTGAAAGAGACAACACATACAACAATAACTCCAAGGGGCTAATACTCTGCCTTTTTTCTGCTTGCTTACTTGTCTGTGCAAAATAGACATGGCCACTCCAGAATGGAAATTATTTATTCTTCTGGCCCAGAGGAGATATACAGGGGCAGATTTGGAATGGTGTCCTGGTTTGACAATGCTAATACTATCAAAATGAGCAACAGCTTGAACACATGCATATGCTGATTTAATCTAGGTGGTATTTCCCCAGTGTTCTTGAGGGAGAACAATTATGGATAATGTCAAAATGAGATTACAAAGTATGCCCTGCTTGTACTTTTTCCATTAGATAAAAAATAAAAACAAAACTAAACTAAACTAAAACAAAAACAAAAACAAAAACAAACAAAAAAATCCAAACCAAACAAAACAAAACAAAAAAAGCCCCAAAGGCTCTGAAGTAGATTTCTGCTTCAAAATAGAGATCAAATGTTTTCTGTTGCTGGTTTGAGGGATACAGGTTTTGTACCCATCATAGGGATGCAGTGAAGTACTTCCTCCAGATCATATTTCCCAACTTAACTAATGGCAATAATAATAGTTAATCTTAGTTATAATAGTACTTGGGCATGTTGAGTACAAATCCATGCATGCAAATAAGATCCCTTTGTGGAAGAAGGGAAATTGCTGCACAGATTTTTAGATAGACTTCCTGCCCAAAATGTGTCACACATGGACTTCAGACTAGGTTTGGGTCTCTGAGAGCAGCAGGGCAAAACGTTCATGTGAGAAGCAGCCCACTTGTATTAATGTTTGGAAGTCAAGAAGACTCTCAAAAGCATTTAAGCTTGGGCTTTCATAAATCTTCTGCTTTACTCTGAAATTTGATTTTTTTTTTCTCCATTGGCATTGCAGAAGGTGATTCCACCTCCAAATAAAGGTTCAGGCTTTGTTTTGCCAGTTCTAACAAAAATCAATTTGTCCTGACTCATCAGATTTCCTTTCACATCAAAATTGAAACTAAAATAGCATAAATACTTAGGGGAAAACACCTCTGCTTCCCTTGGAGCAACACAGTCAACCAGACTGTGAAGCTGTGCAACAAGCATAGAATTTTTTTCCATTGCTAGGTAACATTGTCTATATAAACTGCAGCAAATCTAGAGATGCTGCATAGCAGCAGAGCGGACCATTCTTACTTCTGCTTCACATCTTTCGGATTAGGCAGGGCCCCAAGCTTCCTTCGATCAGTATGCTGCGGTTTGGGCCCTGCCCCAGATGACTAACATCTTGGTGGAACTATTTTCAGTCAAGGGATTATTTGTGTACTCCCTCTTGAATACTGATCCTACCACATCCACTTTGTGTCACAGCCCTAAACAACAAGAGGGGAAGTGCTGCCAGCGTTTCTCCTGTGATCTTTGCATGAGCACCCCCATCCAAATTGCTGCCCACTCACTCTTCCTGGCACTGCAAGACTGCTGTGGGAATCATACAGCCGTTGAAGCAGCACCTTCACACACAGACCAAACACAGCTTCTGTTTCCTCATGCCTTGTTTCCAACATCATCCCATTTGGTTGTTATTTTTCTGGGAAGAGCCCCTTTGGCTTTCCCCTGCTGTTAAAGTACTTAAAAAGTACATAAGAATTAAAGGCTCTGTTAATAAGGTGGTCATGAATTCAGCCAACAGGGTTACTAGTGTCAGATTGACAAAGGGGAAATGGAAAGAGTACTGTGCTGCTTACGTTTCTGAAAGAAAAGATCCTGAACTATTAATATATATATATTATTGTTGGTTTAACATTATACAGCAAATGACCGTAGCCACACCGTGGTCCTCAGACTTTCCTACTTTTGATTCGTATGTGTCCCTATACAATGTGCTTCTGAATCTGATTTTGAGTAACTTGTTAGTCCTTGTGTATTGCAGAGGGGAACAAGGGGTACTTTCAACTTTGGACTCCACTGCAGAGATTATATGTCTTAACTGTGAAAGCCTCAGCATTACAATGCTTGAATTCTCATTTAGATGTAGCCCTAATTTGCTGTACAGCTTCTCAAGCCTAAAGTAGTATATTGGTAATGCATTCTGAAACAGTGAATAAATTTCTGTGTCTGATAAATACATAAAACCCTTCTCCTTGGAAGAACAGTCTAAATTCTCACATATAGAAGAAACTCTGGCACATTTTCCATGTTCGGAATTCAGAGCTATGCCTGAATTTTCCTCTGAACTTCCAGAAGACAAATGGACCTAAAGAAGTTGTCTTCCTGTTTGTAGTAGGAAACTGTACACAATGTCCATGTTTATATGGGCAAGGCATAGGCAAAGAAACATGCCTTGATTTAGAGCCTTGATTTAGAGCTGTGGGTGCTGTGCTACACAAGGTATTAATAGCATCCTGACCCTGATACACACTGCTCTCCTTCACTGAGACAATTCTCCAAAAGCTTGCTGGCTCTTTGGTTATGGTTTTCATATCTATCTATCTATCTATCTATCTAATCTCTATCCAATATATGCAAAGCCTAACTGAAGGTGAGAATGCAAACAGACAGCAGAGGATTGCTGGACCACTATAACTCCTTCCTAGCTATTTAGTTCCTAGCTATTTAGGAGCTAGGGATCAGCATGGAACAGTACCCAGAATCAAAAGAGGCTCTCTGCCTTTTGTCCAGGTTTGTAGTTTATTTCATGGTGGTCCCAGGGCAAAGACGAAGAGGTTCTCAGATAACAGTCTTTTCTAGGAAAGGGTCAGGGAGGGGAATCTGGCCTTCTGCCAATAGGACAGGGACAGGGGGAAGGGTTAAACATTCCTTATACCTCCTGGTATCGGGTTACAACAGAGGATGGTGGTCTGCATTTCCTCATCTAACTGTAGACCTACCTACAGCACACAAACTAGCACTCTACTCACTCTTCATCCTCTGCACGGCCAAAAGAGCCAGCTGCAGGGAATCAGCCAGATCCCAAGTGTGCTGAATTACCTTCCAGATGTGCTTGTACTCTCCAATTAGACATGAGGGCAACTTTAAGCATGCTCTTAGTTTAGATGCCTCAGATAAGTGCCATGGCTCAGATGGATGTATCTGGGCTCACGTGCTCCTGTGTCAGCTTCAGGACAAGCTGACAACACACCCAGCTCTAACGTGGAAGTGCAGAATGTTATTCATGGCTTGTAAATTGGCACCCTGATGTCTTCTTCCTTTCTTGCAGCTCTGCACTTAAGGACTTCGTTGTGATTTACCCCACTGCAACAGCTGCCAAATCTACATCCAGATTACCTTAATTAAAAGCAATTGTGTTAGATAAGGACAAGTAAAGACACATCATAAAAGAGATCAGACAGAAAAAATAATCTTAAACATGTCTCAGGTTAAAATTACTCTGAAAATTGCTAAGAAGGCTAAATATTGTGTATTTCATTTTTAATGTGCCTTTAATATGATGACAGAGTTTTAGTTTGTAGTTCCTTGCCTGAGAAAATTCAACTTCTTCCTTTTGTCTGGTACCCCAAATGCTTGTAGACATTTTTCCTTGGTAAGCTTCTTCACCACTAGCTACTTGAAATTGTATTTAACTTAACATTACTTCTGTGTTTCACACTGGCTAGCATTCAAAAACAATTGTAAGGGTTTAGGAACATTTCCTCTAGCCAAACCAATGCTGTTGCAAGAATAACTGATTGTTCTCTTTTTCCTCCCCTGAAAGTTGTTTGCACAATATAAACAAGCTTTTCTGAGGCACTGCCATGAAAAAAGTCGATTTGGCTCTGTACTGACTGTGTTGGAAAATGGTTCTCTGACCTGCCTTGTGTGAGGTGTGTGAGCTAAATCTCCCAGGATAAAGCAGTTAGGTATCTACACAAAGGGAATTCAGGCACTGCATGCACAGTGCATTTCTCACACAGATAATCAGGAGCAGCACCAGACAAAGATGAGAGCAGTCACCCAGAGCAGTTTTCTGCCGGATTGGCAAGGCAGCCACAGACCATGGCACATTGGAAAGGTGAGTCTATCAGTGTTGCTTCCACCACCAACTCAGTGTCAAGATTCATGAGAAGCACAGAGTTCTTCTGACAGCAAGAGCACCTTTCTTCCTTGCCTGCATCTTCAGCAGCAGCAGTAGCAGAACCAGGATTGCTTTCTCTTACCCCACCACCATCGCTTTATTCACTCCCTGATGAAAGTGGGAGAAACCTGGCAATGTTTTGCAACTCTGTGTGTGGCAAATCCCCTTGTTCCCACACGACTGAGATGTCTCAAGGCAGGTCTAGTCACCTAATGAAGAGTCCCTACATTAAAAAAAGCCTAAGAACCCAAAGGTGGTGGAGGAGATGACTGACTATCCAGAAGGACCTCAGAACGCTGGCATTTCAGAGGTGTGATCAAGAAAATGTCTTATTGCATAAAACCCTAGACTAAGTCAGACAAAAAGAAACAAAACTACATGAATGTCCTTTGTGAAAAACATAGTGTGACATGAATTTCTGCTTCTATGGACTTATGTTTCTCCAGAACCCTTGGAGAGCTTATCTTGCACATTACTTCCATTGCACAGAATTAGTGTAAATGCAATCATTGTCTGCATCTATGCAGGTGCACTCACCTTAGAATGGTAGTAGATTGTCTGACAGCTCCTGGATTTTAGAAATTATACAAATATCTATACTCAGCAGACAATTAAAATTTGAATATATGCAGAAGCAAGCTGTTCCCAGACCTGCAATTAAACAGCTAACTGGATTAGGAGACTGTTTTTGTGAACAAGTTTTTCTACTGAATCACATTGGCTTTCATCAGCATGTCATAACATACAGGGTTTCAGAAAACAGCATTGCATGGGGAAACCTGACAAACTTACCGGTTTTCATGCAAGAAAAGGGTCAGCCTTTCTAGAAGAAGGTTGCATTCAGAAAAAAAATACTTTTGTATCAAAATGGTTTACGTTTACCTAATGAAAAACAGACATAAACAGTGAAAATGCAAATACATCCTCATTTTAGTGGCCAAACTGCAAGTTTTACATGCATGTGAACTACATAAGCATGTGTCTCTAAGTTAACCATAGATACCCCTCATCTTTTCCTTGTTACAGTAACCTAGGTCCCAGGTAGCATGTGAAATGTCCTGGGTTTTTGTCTGTGGGTTAGACTCATCTAACCAAATATTCCCCATATGAAAGGTACACAGAGAGGATAAACTACTGCCATAGCTAACCAGGGAGAGACTCTTCAAGAACTGCACATCTTACCCACCCTGTCTAAAAGGAATAGTCCTTCTCTACCACAAACGACTGAGATAACTCAAACATCCAATTTTGGACTAGATGACTAATTTGCTGGTGACCAAGAGGAATCCCAGTCTACACATGCAATTGGTAGAACAAGAGGCCATGGTTTTGATGTCATCATTAAAAAACAGAAAAGCACTATTCAGATATGCAAAAGAGCCAAAGACACATGAAGTGACATTGTTGGATTTATGCTAATAAATATATGCTAATGGATATGCTAATTTTACAAAGTATTTAAGGTTTTAGAAACTGTCTCTATCTTTCTTTAGAATCCATCTGCAAACTATCCTTCTTTGCTGCTCAAGCACTTCATATTATCATCCTGTCTGTTTCTCCATAGTCTTTCCATGTTATAGATCAAAACTCTGGTTCTCTGCAGCTGATGTTGATTTAGACACATTCTTATATGCATTCTATTGCTTTCCAGATCACAGAATTATAGAAAAGTTTGGAAAAGACCTCTAGGATCAGAAAGTTCAACCTTCAATCAAACGCCACCATGCCCACTAAATCATATGTGCCATGTTTATTTGTTTTTTGAACACCTCCAAGGACAGTGACTCCACCACTTCACTGAGAATCAGTTTGAAATCTCAGGATATTTTACCTTCTTTGACAATTTCTTCCAATATCTTTTTCTCTTCACTTGACAATAAAATTCTCTTTCCAACACTTTAAAAATAATTCCAGTAAAGTCCTTGCAAGTAGTCCATAGGTAGTTAAATATTTACATGCACTTTAGTGAAACCAGAGATGTGGACTGAACAGTTCTGAAAGGTTGCTTTCACAACTGCCTTGGTTACTGTTCATTTTTCTTCATCAAACTCAAAGATAATTCAAATATTCATGAAAGAATCTTGTCTCTTCAAATTTGTAAGACACGGACTTTACAGCAGAACAAATTAAGAATCAGCTAGTCTGTTGATTCTTAATTTAATGCAGTGGATGCTGATTTTTTCATCAATAGTTAAACTGTGATGAAGCAACTACCTGCATAACCTCTGGGTAGTGCTCTGAAATTTTCAGCTTTGGGCTGAAAGCCTCGTTTTCTTTGTGTCAGCTTGTAGCTTATTTATGTAAACTTAAACACTTGCTGTAGTAAAGGCTGCTGATTGAAATTTGGACTTTACCAACATCTGAAAATGTCACATTCACTACTTTGCAGCTTGGTGACAAAGGTTCTATGAAAAATAAAGGGAATTTGCAGATGCCATGATACCTGTGTGTCCAGTACAAAAGATTTTTTAATGGTGATATGGGAATTGTCAAAAGCTCCACAGTACAGCCTAGTATGGATAGAGATAAAATTGTTTATCTCTTTACCATCAGATTTTTTTTAAGAAAAGTGACTGGAATATCTCTAGCTTGTGCTGAGTTCATCCCTTTGGGATGCATTGACTATATTAAGCATAGTCAGAGTGCCTCTAACAAAATGTGTTTTCCATTTTGCTTTGCTTTTCAATGCTCCTTTTTTTCAGGATTCCTCCATAGAGAGGAATGAGAACAAGGTAGGTGCAAATATACATAAGACAAATCTTCAGCGATTCTGTTTGTTTTTAAATTTCTCTGAATGCCTTGTATGGCAAAGGTTATGCCATGATAGCCAGAGTCTTAGTCAAGACTCAGTCAAGGATTTTAAAGCAGTTTTTCACTTTTAGATACATAATTTACAATCTATCCATCTCTTCTTCAGCCATCTGTCCACTTTTTAGAAATCTGATCTCTGACTATAGCCCTAGTAAGCATCAGTGATATCTGATATACAGAAAAAGTGTTTAACATCTATTGCCAGGCTTCCTAATCACCAAGTGATTTTCTTTGTTTTTAAAATGTTAAACAAGCTATTTTATTAACTCAATTATTCTGATGCAGTCATTTGTATTCAACTAGTATTTTAATACAATAAATTAACTTGTAACATTTTAAAAATGTGGTTGTTTTTAGGTTTAATCTTAATAAGCATATTTGCCAGAAGATTGTGTTGTGACTTATGTTCCTTGGTGTGAGCAAAAGACTTGAGGAAAGGACAAATATTCTTTTTCAATGAGACTGCTAACAACTGTATTTCTTAGAATCACAGTAACTTTAATTACTTAATCATTAGTATTTATGTATTAGTATTAGTATTAGTATTAGTATATTAGTATTAGTATATTATGGTTTATCTGCCACTCCTAGGCAGGAACCCAAAAGGTAATAGCCTCTAAGATTAAAGATATTTAAAAACTATTTCAAAAGCCCAAGAAAATTTGAGGCTTCTTTTGAAACTGAGAGATATTTTGAGTGAAGGAAACCTGGTGGTTTGGTCTTGGCTTTCTCCTTCATGGTAGCATATTAAATAATTTTTTTCTCAGAAAAATGCCCAATTTGCCAGTTAGATTAGATATATCATATCAATCAGACAGTTCCCTTACATACATCCAGAGGGTTTCAAGAGGGCTAAAATGTTTGATGGGCATTAAAAAAATGCTATTCAGCAAAGATGACCCTCAGAGCTGAGATAATGTGGTTTCAGAGAGGAACTTCCCAATCTTACTATAGATAGCTCAATTTTCTTCCATGTGGAGAATGATTTTTTTACAGTTATTATTTTTACTACATTTTAAACTCACTAGAAAATTTTAATTATTAAATTATTTGTTTAGTTAATTAGCCCTTTGACACTCTTTATGAATAGAAGAAGTCAACACACTAATGGAAAATAAATTATCGATCAAGATAGCAATATTTTTAAAAAAGAACACCAAATAC
The DNA here is from genome assembly GCA_013398595.1 of Tychaedon coryphoeus. Classification (NCBI taxonomy): domain Eukaryota; kingdom Metazoa; phylum Chordata; class Aves; order Passeriformes; family Muscicapidae; genus Tychaedon; species Tychaedon coryphoeus. The sequence continues at coordinate 1,197,772 of WBND01000167.1, forward strand.
AAATGACAGCTCATCTTTACTCCAGTCTCTGATGATATGGAATACAGGAGTCTTGTTTTGTTGCTGTTTACAAACAATATCTTTAGAGATTATATGTCAGCCAATCCATTTTATCCAGATTTACCAGCCTCATCAATTATTGCTACAAACACCGGCAATTCTTTTATTCTTCATGGTTTTGACAAGGATCAAAGGCTGGTTACTTCTAGAACATATTTGAAAATATTTAAGCATTTTTTTTTCTGGAATTATAATTTAAAGTAAAAAAGTGATAACTTATTTGCATGAGCTTATTTGCTTGAGTTTATATGCTCATGCAAATAAGCAATAATCTCTTGCAGTTCATTCACACAGCCAGTGTTAAATCTATAAATCCAACAACATATTAAAAAAATTCTAATATTAAAAAAACCAATAAAGCTCATTCTACATTTGTTGACAGAAGAACAAGTGGCTGCTAGATTATCAACATAATGTTATTTCCTGATAAGCCTCTTAATTCCTCAGCTAATCATGAGTTTTACAAAGTAATTGATCCACGAGTATTACCTATCATCAGCTCTGGTTCCATTTTGATCTCTATCCATGAAAACAAATATTTTCCATGCATTAGCTAACATACAAGTTGTAGATTTTTTTTCTGATTTTATTTGTTTTCTTGCAACTGAAGATGCTGCTATTCAAGAAACATTTTCTGTACAATCCCAGCTTTCCTGTCTGAACTACACAGGACAAATCAATTTTCTCATTCTTTCACTGTACAGTAGGGGAAGAGGCACAATTCAGTGGATATGTTTTCATTTGACTTTTCCTTTGACCCAAACAAGATTTGATTATTCCTTTATTTTAACTTTCCTAAACTATTACAGACATTGGAAAAGATTTGATTTTGTCATCTTAATAAACAAGAAAATTGGTTCCCTAAGAATTAAGGGCAAACTTTGTATTGTTATGTAGACCTAGGCTTACTTTCAGTCTGAGCAACTAACAAAACTATGCAAACCTGCACACAGACAGTGTGACACCCACTCATAAGTACAAAATAGTAGGAAAATACTCTGTATTTACAAATATTAAACAACCTTGCTATCCTGCTCCCAAAGCAAACTCAATCCTCTAAGCAACAGCATCTGGCAAGTAAGTTTTTGTTGACAGGGTTTGCTCGTAAAGACTGAGCCTGCTTCCCCCCTTGCTTGTTTCTTAGGCCCTGACTTACCATTTTCCCTACAGCTGAAATATATCAGCTGATGACAATTCTGGGCCAGATCCTGAATTCTGATGAGATTTCCTAAGTAGCTGCTTGGCAAATGCAGTAGAAGAGGAGACAGAATGGTGGTGGATTTGGAAAAGGGAATAGTGTAAGGGCCAGCAGCAGGATCAGACTCTGGAGACTGCAAGAAGAGTCAGCTGAAGTCCCACAGCTGTGGTCAGAGGAAGCTGCTGTATCTCTCTTCATCAAAGTCTGATGTGGCAAGTACCCATGATGAAATGTTTTGTTCTGATAATGTTTAGTTCTTCATTGAAAAAAGAAAAAACAACAACAAAACAAAACAAAAAAACCCCAAATATCTTATTAAAATTGAAAGTCAGGATCTAGAGCAGCTGACAGGAAGATAAACCGAGTTAATTCAAATTTCACTCCTTCCCCCCATTAACAACTTGTGAATCTCCTTGAAAGCAAAGTTAAAAGAGTTTTGGCAGTCCCAGGGAAATATAGCTGCTTGTTATCCTACCATTCAGTCCCCTCATGGAAGCTATCCAGTTGTCATGAACCCAACAGTACTCAGACAAATAAAAACATTTGCTCTTACTAAAAACCTGGATTAAACAAATAACATGCTTTTCAATCTAAGAAACCAGAGCACTGTGAAAAAAGCCAACAACTTCAGTTGTGCATAACAAATCTTAAAGCTTTATCATGCCTTATTCATAGTTATACTGAGAACAGAGGAGGATCTCATGACACCATACAAAATATCATGCATCCCTGTCCTTGTCTGGTGACAAGTTACTTTAAAGAGGTATAATCAAAATCTGGTAGTAGGAAGCTCAGGCTGATCAGTTCTCAGATAATGAGACATTCTTTTTTCTTCCCTCTTTTTTCTTTCACAATCCTGAGAGCTACAACCTTTAATAAAATGAGAACTGAGATTCTGAAACCACATGATTCAAAACCTACTGGAAAATACGTGTCTGGATATTATAAGACAATCTGTGCAAAGTACACAATATGTAGGATTTTATTATGATTACTACAATGGCTATTCTATTTAATTTGAACGTGGAGTAAAAGGCTTTGCAGAGAACACAAAACTACTCCATAAGAAATGCAAAATGTGTAACAAGTTTATGGGTTCTGAATAATGATACAGGTAACTGTATGGGTTAGGGTTTTATCCATTGTGTGTATTGACCCAGCTTAATAGAGGCACTGGAACAGCAACTAGGAAAGCAGCAATGATAATTGGATAACTAACCTCCTAACAGGCAGTGCAAAGCAGCTGTCAGAGCTGGGGGATAGCCTGAAAATGGAAAAGAGGAACAGTCACACATCTCCCAGAGGGTCTCATTATCTGCTGTTCCTTGGACAGGCACAGTAAGCTGCTGCTATCTACATGTTATTTCCTGAAATCCTTCTGCAAGGAGAGGGCATCTCCCTGGAATTAAGCTGAATCTCAGCTAGTGTAAACTCTGTCCATTCTGCCCAAATTCCTGGCAGGGGTGACAGGACATCTGTTGGCCCAGCACTCTGCAGGAACAAAAGCTGGCATTGCCTTCCCAAGCAGCAAAGGTCACACAAGTTCTTTTCCTCCACACAAGGACCTTACATTTACTTCATTTTCTTTAGGAAGAAAGATCAAACCTGAGTGCATTAAATGCATTAAATGATGTCTGAGGCACAGCAGCAATCCACAATCATTGCAAAGCTCTGAAGATGGGCTGCAAAAATGCTGGTGCTCCTGCTAATGCCTCTCCCTAGGTATACCTGTTACAAACACTGACACAGGAACCAGGGTCATTTGCTCCTAGCAATGTTCAGGAGGAGCCAATCTGTAATTCACAGCTCTCAGAATGAGTGAGAGGAAGATCTGAAGCTCTCTTCAGGCAAACAGCTAAACAATTCCTCAGCAGCTTTTTCAGGATTGTAGAGTGAGGTTATCAGTAGTCTTGTATTCGTTTTTCAATTAAATTTCTCTCCTTAATTAATACAAATAACACCTTTTTTCATAGTTGTTTTCTGTTTGGAGCCCAGACACATGCTTTTGCGAGAAGATGAAAGGATTGCAGACAGGAATGAAGCACCACTACTCTTGTTTCTTAAAACAGCATTCAAAAGCATTAATGACACCTTGACATATTTTTATTTATGTGTATGCTGTTCAAGGTTGTGTCCAAAGAAAAGGCACAGAGGAGATGGTAAGACATGAAAAGGTTTTTCCAAACTTACAAATATTATTGGAAAAATTATAATAGACCCACATCTCCAGAGTGCCATCCTGGTGCATTAACTAGGAAGGAATACAGTTTCCATTTAAACTGACTTTTTGTAAATTCTGTTTATGTCAAAAAACAGTAAATTATTTACTGCTCACAGTAAATTATAATCTACATTTGTATATTATGTGCATATGAAGGGCACAGAATAGATTAAAACGTGTTGTGCTGTTTAGTTCAGTACTTCTAGGAAACAGAAGCTGGTTTGCAGCAAAGCCAGCTGAGCACAAAGTCTGTAGGTGAGCTGCCCTGCAAAAAGTGAAATCTCTCTGCCATCTTCCTAAAGGCACTTACTTCTCTCACTGTTACATCTCATCCAACTCTGCTCTCAAGTTTATTCGTAACGTGTGTTATAAGTTTTGACCCAAGCTCTAAACAGACAGATTCAGATCTGGGAAAAAGTGCCACATGACCGTCCTGCAAACTACACTGCAATCTCTTGATTCTTGTAGTGTTGAAATTTTTCATGGCATTTTCATAACTTTAAAAATCATATCAACAATAGAAAAATTAGATCAGAAATTTTTTCCTCTTTTTTTTTTTTTTCAATTTAAAAAAATACCACATTGTAGCTCCAGCTAAACCATTTCCTGGTAAGGATTGGTCTTGCCTGATGTTTCTGATTAACAGCATTCTTTCCTTCAGAAAAATTTACTTTTTTTCTGTGAAAATTCATAAAATTCTTAAATCAGCACATACAACATGGATTTGATTTGTTCTGTTATGCTACAACGGTTGGCAAGCAACTCTAATAATATAGTCAAAGACTGTACTGATTAAAGTTTTCTTTCAACTACCAGCATAACAAGGATACCTACATGGGAAACATTTTCTTTGTCAGAGTTACAGAATTCTCAACATGAAAATTTTTATCTCTATTTGTAAAATACTCCTAATTGTATTCCAAAACCATAATCTAAGTGAATATAGTTCAAAAAAATCCCCAAAAGTAAATGAGGGAGTTAAGGATGGAAACCAAGACGAGCAGCCTAACTCACTAATTTCCAGAACTAGGCAGGGTCACATAACTTTCTGGAAAAGATCCCAAATAATGAGAATTGCATTGTACAAGATTCAAACGACATAGGGAAACAGACATACACTTTGATGAGAACAAGACAAATTGGCATTAACCATAAACAATGTGGACAAATAGTGCCTCTCAACCGCATGAACTCACAATGGAGAAATTTTGTAAGACCTTTACTTACCAGAAACTACAGTCTCGCCTGCACCTTTAAATTAATATTATTGCAAAATATAGAATCACTCCATAAACGTTCTCTTTGTTTTAAATTTTGTTCTTATCATTTAGGTATTCTAATTCTCTATTTCACATCGATTAATATTCAGCAGTAATTCCAATAGATACTTTTTATTCAAAACTATGTAGTGCCACAATGTAAAACAGTTATTTCCATTTCCCTCTCCCAAAAACAGTACAAAATTTCTTGGAGGTTTTTTTGGTTGGTTGCTTGGTTGGTTGGTTGGTTGGTTGGTTGGTTAGTTGGTTGGTTGGTTGGTTGGTTGGTTGGTTGGTTGGGGTTTTTTTGTTTGGTTTTTTTAGTTGGTTTTTTTTTTAAAGTTTAATCATTCTGCCTCAACTGAAATAAGGAGGTTCCCTGGACAAAAACCAACAATTTCTGAAGATACAGATAATTTAAATAAAACAAGTCATTAATCAAAATCAGGTTTCTTTCAGAAGCAAACCTCTGCACAAAGTACTCAGCCCACTTCAAAGTTAATTAGTAAATGCTTATGTGTGCTGGGTAACTTGACACCTTGCGGAATCTGAACCTCTTGTGAGATTATAAAGTATAGCAGGACTTTGGAAACTCCAGGTCTTTCAGGAAGTGCTCAGCTCCCACCTAAATAATTTTTTAGATCATTAAACTTAGTGGTTTAATTCCGGGGCTTGTTGAGTTTGTTTTTATTACGGGAGAATATTCTGGAAATAAGTAACACTTGAAGTTGTCTGGAAACTCTCTGTAGCTGTAGATGCTATAATATTTACCTTACAGACATTTAGACAATTACTCCACAAACTTTTCTGATTTTAAGCAAAGGTCTCTTATGTGAGTAAAGCAACTTATGTCAGCAGCCCTACAGATACCAGGGATCAGGCCCAACATTAAAATTGGCTATTTTCACTGTAACCCCAAATGTAAAATAAATATTCATAGAACCATAGAATGGTTTGAGTTGAAAGCAACCTTAAAGACCATGCAAGTTCCAAGGCTCACACCACAGTCAGGGACACCTTCCATTCCACTAGACCAGGTTGCTCAGAGCCCATCCTGGCCTCGAACAGTGCCAGCCATGGTGCACCCAGGAGCTCTCAGGGTAGCTTGTGCCAGGGTCTCACCACCCTCTGAATAACTAATTTCTTCCCAATAGCTAATCTAAACCTGCCCTCCTTCAGTTTAAATCCATTCCCCTTGGTCATTGTCCCCATGTCTAAGCCATGCCCCTATAAAATGTCCAAATTTACTGTAAGTCCCTTAATGTAGCAGAAGGTCTCTATGTACTCTAAGGTCTCCCTGAAGCCATTTCTTCTCCTGGCTGATGAAACCCCTCAGCTGGAACACCATAAAAGAGGTGTTCCTGCTCTGTGATCGACTTAGTGGTCTCTTCTGGCCTTGTTCCAGCATCTCCATGTCCCTCTTGTGTTGGGGATCCCAGAGCTGTTGTTGTGCAACATCTAGGGTAGCCCAAATGGCATTATATATGTTTTGTTTTGGGTTTTTTGTCTGATTTCAGTGGGAACAAAGCTGAGCCTTAAAAGCTAAACAAAAAAGATTAAAGAAATTGCATTAAACAAAGTTGGAGTAAACACTGTGGTAATTTGGTAGTGTTATCAGCATTCCAAAAATTGAAATGCACTCAGCTCCCTAGAGAAATTACCCAGTATGTCTCATTTCAGAGTTGCTAAGCAAGGAAAGCTACTGCCAAAATACACATTAAATTATTGCCACATGTGTTAGAAAATTATGGGGGTTTCTATTTATTTATCTATTTATTTATTTATTTATTTATTTATAGTCAGTTCTTGTTTTGATTCTGTTTCTCCATTTTATATATCTGCATTATTTTATGTGAAAAATAGAAGTGAGTATTTTTCCCTTTGACATCAGAGTCTCAATCTGACATGACTTGTTCTTGAACAATATTTATTGAAGTTATTTATTAATGTGTGAAATAACCTGTCATGCAACTCTAAATATATTCTGCCAGGGTATTGTGTGTTGGGATATGGAAAAAAATAATTAGAGAGTTTTAGGATACATATGTACATTGAAAAGTGGATTTGATCCTTCCCTAGCTTCACTCAACAACTTCTAACCTAGAAATGCCAAAAGTGACAGATTTCGGTGAATCTGCATGGCCTTTTGTGCATGCAAAGAGATTTCACATGGACACACATGCCCACTGACCACTTTCTATCAGAAGGACAGTGAAATACTTAAAAGTTTGCAGCTAGTATGGCAATTATGAGCTTCAGACACACTGTCGGAGATATTTAGGTTAAATGTCAGTTAGTGTCTACCGATATCTTCAAATGAGTTTCACTACATGTTTTGCCAGATATTTGAGGCAAGTTATGCCAGAAAATAAGGAGAAGTCCCAAGTAAATTGTTTCTGTGAAACAAAGAAATTTAAAAGAGGAAGCTAGCAGAATATCTCCTTACTGGTATCTCATGGAATACATGAACAAGATACTCTTCCTTGAAGTCATGTGAACGCTTTTAAAATTAATGGACAGCTTTGAAGCTATGAAGATTCATACTGAATCTAAACCTTCACTGCTCTCTGTAGTTTTATTTTTAACTTTTGTTTGAAGTCTATTAGTTTAAAGTCTCTAATTTAGTTCAGATAGTCCCTAGGGTTTGGGATATTTCAGGGACAAAAATGCAACCCAGCCTCAGTTGCCATTATCTTGTCTTATAGTTTTGTGGAAGCTCTGAGCAATAGGACTTGACCACATAAATGAAACCCTGAGATAAGTTGCTTGACAAATAATGGCTCCCAAATAGTTCCCAAACACTGATCAAGAGTTAGAATAGGCCATGCACAAGAGGCATATTGCACATGGGCAATATGTTTTGAAGGGTTGAATGCTGTGGACGTGGGCTCTGTTTCTTGGCTGAGCCCTCATGACAGAAAAAAAATCTTTATCTGGTGACAATCTCGGCTTGTTTCTTCAGAATGACTTTGAACCTCCTTTTATTTTCTGGCAAATATTTATGTAAGTGATCCCATCTCAATGCTAGGAAGTGTGATCTTTTAACAACAGAAAAGCAGATTTTATATACCTGTAAAGATACCATGAGTTAGGTGGTAACAAAACAGACAAACCTCGGGAGAAATACCATTGAGAACAACCAGGAAAAATAGAGGACATACTAGGGGTCCGGTAAATTAGCCTTTAGGATTTGATATTTGATACCTAGAATCCCCCAAAAATGTCTCTGGAGCAAAATTTTTAAGAACCAAAGCAGAATAAGTTCTTCACTGGATCCATTTATTCTCCTGTAGACAAGGTCAATGAGACTGAAAATGGCTATAAATCATATTACTGCTGTAAAGTGCTGGAAAAGGGTTCTAGTGCAACCAAAAACATATCCATATCTTTTGGCATGTTCCTGCTCTCTCACCAGAACCTTGCATTTCAACGAGAACACATTTGAAATTCTCTCCCATAAAAAGTTTAGTGGGTTCAGGGTCCAGCCAATTCACAAACAGGGAGAAAGTCAGGAAACAGAATGCAGAGCATTCAGTGTTCCTACTCCTTCCCTTGAGGAGGAAAAAATCTTCCAGTTTTCAACCTCAGATTTAAATACATTAGCACTTATCTGTTTCTGGAATAGGTTAATTCCAGTGGCTGAACAATTATAGTGAGAGCCTTGGAGGATTCTCAAGTTTAAATAAATTGCTGGGGAATATGTGCATAGAGGAAGAGATTTAAAAACCCAAAACTTTACATTTTTTCGCTATATGTACAACATTTTTATCAATGGAGAGGACTTCTCCCCAGAATTCTGCTGTTTCTCCTAGACACAGCCTGATCATTAGCACCAGCTGCTGCATCAGAAACCAAAATAAGATGGAAGGCCAAAGATCCCAGCCCTTTTAAAAGCCTTGCTCAGGCAGTGCCACAGAGCAGAAAAGACAGCTGTCTGCTTTCAGCTTCTGATAGGCAAAAGGACATATTATTGCTTTATTGTTTTTACTGAAAAATGTTACCAGGTGGTAGAAAAGAGGTATGGTGGCTTGAAACTATGTCAGCTGGTAAATTCAAGTCTGTGTATGACACACAAGATTCTAATTGCTACAACGCTGCCTTAATAAATTTTCCTTCCGAATTTTCACGTAAATTGGTTTTTTCATGGGGATGTAGAAAAATATCTCATTGGTCCTGCTGAAGAGGTCCAAGTGAGTTTGTATATGAAAAGTTCGTGCATAAACTACAATTAATAATATTTAAATATTAATTATGTATCTATTTTTGAAGAAAATTAGCCAGTACTGGAACAATTCTATTATGTTTTTTCTAAGCAGTGCTTGTATATGTCTTGCTTTCTAACCTGCATAGATAAAACACATGTTGCTCCAGATAATATAGAATATTATTTGTTCTCTGCTACCTTTATGTGCAGCTGAATTACACTGAAATTGAATGATGCAGTTATTGAAAATCCTAGGAAAACTTAGCTGGGCTTCATAAAAATATTAACTCACATGCTCAACACCCATACTTTCCAGTATGGAAGATTTAGTGGAAAAGAAGTAATATATAGAAGACATTTGGCACTGTAAGTCCAACCCAGAATATTTAGTTTTAAAAGTTTTTTATACAACTACTCTTTAACAGTGCATTAAAGAGCTAACACCTGTATTAAATATTTTAACAGTTTTACCAAGCTACGCATAAACACTTCTAAAACATTTTTGACCAAATTGTTTGCAGGCTGATGCTGATCATGGATATCTTTTAATATCAGTAAATATTTTCAAGATATTTTCAACATGAACAGATGTATAAGACAGAAGAACGATTAGAAACCTATTTCATAGTCAATTTCGTGAAGTGTCAATATATACAATGAACTGATTGTCCATAAAGTATAAAATACATTAAAATATAAAGGCTTAAATTCTAAGCAGAAATTAAGTTTACAATACTATTTGCTTTCTTCTCTTTAACCAACCTTCAGCCGCTGGAAAAAGCTCTTATCCAACCTTTTGACAAACTGACTTCTCTAATAATCTCTTTAATGATCTATGGCAGAAAACAAAGTGCATCTCTGGCTCTATTTTATCTTTGTGCTTTATAGCTGCCCTCAGAGAGCTCCAGCACGCCAGCAAGACAAGAATTCTTTTGCCATGCTGATTCTCTCGTGAGAATCAGCCGTGAAAAACACGGTTCACTGTCTTGAGAGAATTAAAAGGTTTAATAACAAGACAATAGGAGACATACATAAAGCAAAGGGTTAAAACGGCCGGGTGCTTGGCACGTTGCCAGAGCACCCCGCTGCCCCGGGAACGCCCCTTTATGTAAGTTTTACAGTCCATTCACTTGTTGCATATTCATAGACCTTCATGCATAGTTAATTGTTTCTAGGAACTGTTTAGCATGGCCACTCCTTGGGTCCGCCTTTTTAGAGCATGCGTGTTTCTTGGCTTGTGGTTTTATATTCTCCTTTATCGTTTTTCATTTGGGAGGTGGTCCAGGCCTTTTGCAGTCGGTTGAGAGTTGAGAATTGTGGTGTCAGCTGCGGGGTCCCCATCATCTGTTCACGGGCTGTTATCTTGACTAGGCAGGTAGTTTAAGCATACTATCTAAAAAAACTTATGTCTAACTTTTACTCTTAACAAACACTATATCGCTATAGAAATGCTATTTTAACATTATACATATAGCATTTATCCCAATACTTGCGAAGAGCCAACAACACGTCATACATTTATAACACCTCCCAACAGGCCATATCCATTCAGGCACACATGAACGAGCATGGCCTGTTGGGAGGGAATCACTGATCACATTCTTTATTGTGCACTTCAGCATTTAATCAGGAATGGAAATGGGACCTGCTGGTCTGTGGTTCCCCAGACTGCTCCTGACCCTTTTTCCAGGTGGGATTACACTGCAGCTATTGGCAGCAGCTTTGGCCAGCTCTTCTGCAGCTCCACATCAGTTCATTCAGTGCTGTCAGGAAAATGGCATCTGGCCCAAAGTCTACCTACATTGTCTAATGGTTGCTTTACACTTACCTCAAATTCACCCACTCCTCAGATCTGTCTGCTGCCCCAAACCTCTGAGGGAAATCTTCCCAGCTACTTCCCAGCAGTAAAGCCTGCATGCTAGAAAGATACCCAATAAAAATCTTGTCATGGTGGCTGGCAACTTTCTTGTGATTTACCATTTCTCCTCTCATAAATTCAATTAGAATTCTAATCTGGGCACAAAATTCTGTCTCTAAAAAGAGAGGAGTATTCCAGGGAATATTAGAGTTTGTTGACGTTCACACCATAGTAATTGATTGCAGAATTTATCCCTTGATAATATTTTAATAAAAACATTATTTAAAAACAATTACAAATATTTCTACAAAGGAAACAAAATATAAGGCACATTCCTATGAAGAAGAAAGCTTGCAAGAATAAGCAAGCATTAGTTTTACATTTCCTATAAAAATTAACTAGAATCCATAGCTAACACTAGGACTTGTCACACCACATCTTACTATTCCCCTGCATTGCTTCCTGGATGATTTCTTTGTATTTCAATTGCCAAGGAGTGTATTATTTCCTAGTCACACTTTGCCAGGAAAATAAGCATAATAAGAAGAAACAGACTAAACAGCTTAGATGATGGGGTGATCTAAAAAGATGTACTTTTGTCTCAAATTCACCAAGTGATGACTTTTTCTGGAATTTTCAATTCAAAACAGAAAAAAACCTCTCTGAATTGAAGATTACATTTGAAGGATTTGTTGCACTTTTTCTGAAAAGCTCATTTTTATTATGTATTTGCCAAACAAGAATTTGACTAGACAAACATCCTCTCTTATGTTATGAAAAAAGCCAGATTTTTTTAGACAAATATATCACAGATAAAATCCCAACTCATCATAACTTACTTTCCCCATTCAAGATATGAAAATCAATTTTATTCTCTGAATTAAAAATTGGTATTACTATTATTTGATAATAACATTATCAGTCTCAAATTCTCCATTTTATTGATATCCCTTTAAATTTATATAAATCCAAATAATCAATACAGTGCTTATAGTTTATTTCACCTGCAAGGCAAGAAAGCCTGGAAAAGCAGGCAGAACAAAATACATTTTGCTATCTTAAATAGTCATAACTGAATACTTCTGCATTTTCTATAGCTTGGCATTTCTGTAGTTCCTCTATATTTGAAGTTATTGAAATCAATTTAGTATGTTCAAGCAGAAATTCTGAATTCTTTTCCCAAGTTTAGCATCACTTTTTGAATCAATAATTTTTTATTTATAGTGACTGAAGTACACTAGCTGCTCAAATCTGTTTTGAATGGCTGAGTAAATCATTAAGACCCAATGAATGAATTTACCTGTTAATTCTTGAAAAAAGCAGAATGCTAGTGTCCAGATTTGAAGAAGTTGTATTTAGTAGCTAAGTATCAGTATGAACTACCACTGGATGAGCTGACAAGGTGAAATTAATACAGCCAAATTAGTAAATACAG
>WBND01000167.1:1219829-1233936 GCA_013398595.1 Tychaedon coryphoeus
ATAAATAAAACTGAAACACTCATTAAATAAAATAAATTAAATTATAAACACTCAAGTGCTTTCCTACTTTCGCGGCATCTTAATATAGCTGAAAATCATACATCATTCTTTATATGCAGTTCTACAGATTTCATTCTCAGAGGCAAGTACTTATTTAATACAGGTCTTTCTTCCTTTTTACAGAAAATCTTTGGCTGCCCTTCATTGTAAACTTCAAGGAATCCAGATTCCTCGTGCATTGGAATGGAAGGATTTCCTTTCTATATTCCTCCAAGAACAGTTTTAATAACTACTTCTCAAATTTACTGTGTAGACCTGTTTGGTCTGCTAGGTTTTTAAATTACTGGTTATTATTTCTTACTCTCTGTGGCCTCTGCTTCAAGGGCAATGAATCTCAGTTAAGATTCTATTCTAGCACATATCATCTCTTTTTGATTTTCTCATAAGCAAAGTGTCTTTGGGTGGTCTGTGGCTGACAGAGTACAGAATAATAAACAGATACAATGTCGAGTGATTTAAATTTTCCATAATTCTCCCAAATATTGATTTCTGCCATATATTTGCTTTCCCATTCCTTTTAGCTGAGAAAAATGTAAATTAATGGTTTAAAAAAGGGCTCTTATTATCTTTACAAAGATTAAATAATTCAAAGTAAAAACATTGACATAAAAAAAACTTAATTACAATTAAAATGATAAAAATATTGATTCTAATTCTTTGTATGATGTGTTAATTATTGATTTAAATAAATTAATTTACTCAGTTAGAAAAACAAAATATTTTCCTATCACATACTGAACAAACATGAGATTAACTTCATTTAGCTTTAAGCACTTTAATTACATTATGAATAATTCATATATTTTACAGGGCTAAATTTCTTTTACTTGGTATCACATCAATAATGTCTCATCTCTGAACCTCTGTGTTTCACTCCTAGGGACACATGTCCCTAACACAAAACCCACTGCTGGTAAAGCTAGGAATAACCAACTACCTATGAAATATAGCTGGTAACTAAACAAGAAACAAGTCACAGGATCATAGGATGGGTCCAGAACTGGACACTGAACTTCAGATGCAATCTCACGAGAGCCAAGTGAAAATTATATATATATATCTATGTATTTCCCACTAATGCCCCATAAATAATTCATATCTTAATTGCTGTTTATTGAGATAGATTGACTTGATCCTTCTGTACTTGCAACCTCAACTCTGCCTCAACTTTGGCTTTCAGTATCATTAGTTAAACATTTTGAAGTTTAATTTTTGGAAGTCTAGAGTGCTAACATCTGGCAAAGCACTGACCCACATAGATAGGTTTGATCTTCTCATTAGGCCCAGTATGACGTTTTGTGACATATCACACAAACACAGTTTAGTTAAAGTTTCATTCCTCCAGTGGAGCATGCACTTAGGCCCACTAATGAATTGTGTCCACTCACTTGTGGATCAAACTTTAGGATCAAACCTGTAGGCAAAGTATCTACTTTAAAAGTGCATGAATGATATGGGAATGGACTCCAGCCTGCGTTGTGGCTTTTGACCATTTCCATTTGTTTACCATGTACTGGTATGTGAAAGATTTCCTAATAAGATACCAACATTCCTCTTTCACCTGGAGTGATCAAATTGTCTCTTCTTGAAACGTGTATTCCCCAATAGCAGACTCCAATCTCTTCCAAGCAGAGACTGGGATTACATGGAGGAATGGTAAAGGCTAAGAAGTTGTCTGAAAGGGAGAAGGGCACTTAAGAGAGTTCTTCTGCAGAGATACAGGCACATTTACATGTTTGCCCGCAGACAGTACGTACAACACCACAGCTTTGACTGAGGTGTGGCCCAGGATTTGGCCCTTGTTCTCTCTGGTACCAAGGAGGAATAAATCTGGCACTTAGATATATGCTGATACAGCCATAAGGCTTCCAAAGTGTCTCTTAATGTGAAGATAACAGCAGAATTGTTGCTTTAATTCCGTACTCAGATATAGAAAGAGGCTGCAGTTCTATTCACCCTGTTTGAGGTTAGTTCACCAATCAAGAAGGAATTATAGGGTTGGGGTTTTTTTTAAGATTAAGATGCCAGTAATCCTCAGGTATTAACCTGCAGTCTCCAGCATAGGCAGTGTTCATTCATTGTTTTCAGATCAGGAGACATTGCACACAACCCCTCCACTGCAGCAATGGGATGTAGGGCACAGAAAATTGCAGGATCAGGTAAAGATCTACTTGGTTACATTTCAAGGTTATTTGGGAGGGTAAGAGGAAATCATTTGCTCACATAAGAGAATTTTACAGGTTAAAATCTGAGAATACATCACCGAATTAGGACCAATCTGAAGCTGGAAGTACTCTGTCCTTTATGCACTTGTAAAGAGAATGGTCAATGAGAAACGGTCTACAAGTTTATGTAAAAGTACCTGCCTGTTTTTCCAGCCTACACTTGGAAAAGCTCTGTGAATAAAGGCTTTTTACAGGAATTTTTACCTAGTTTTGAACAATGTATCATCAATGCCAACTATGTATGTTAAAATTCACATTTCATTAGCAATGTAGTCAATTTTAGAACTCAGTCTTCATAACATTTCTTTTCACTTCAGATTCAGTTTCTTCCTCATATGCACCCCAACCTAGTCCCAAGAATTTATGTAAATGTTTAGTATTAAGCACAAAATGTTCTGTGGTGCCATGACTAAGCAATCCTAGGAGCAATCAAACACTATAGAATACATGTACAAAAATATATAATTAAGCCATACCTAGTCGGTGTAAATTTTCCATCTCAGAGAAGGAGGCAAACCTGCACCACGAATGTAACAATTTAACTTCCTGTTGTGAGTTCCAGTCTTCAGAATGTAAAGGGAGGTCTCAGGTAATCGAGAAAGGAACAAGGTTCTTACAAATGCTTTATTTGTATGGATTTGAATTTGGGAGACCAGTCCAGAGACTCTTCAATTTCCCATCTCATTCAGAGAAGTCACACGGTAAATTAGTTATTCTGTAATAAGAATATTTGTACTGGGAAGAGACCCACAAGGATCATCAAGTCTATGGGGATCAAACCCACAACCTGGAGCATTATTAGCACAATGCTAATGCCAACCGAGCTAATGCTGGCATCTGTAGACAGGGCCACCTACCATCTAACCTTCTACAATCATCCTGTTCAAGAATCATATTCAACATTTGTGGGAAAAATCTTCTGTGAAGACAAATGAGGAAAAGACAGCTCCCACATCTCTTATCAGTCACCATGATTCAGGTTGTTTAACTTAAACAAGGAAAGCCTCTTGGTAAAGAAAAGAAAAAAAATCACTTATTTGGATTATGTACAAATCAGTCAGTAGAGATTAATCCTTCATAATGGGTGGCAGAGATCTGGTATCTCTGGTTTCAGACCACTTTTGGTAGTTCTACCTGAGACATGACTTGATCCAGGAATTGATCCCATCTTCATTATGAGAAACACTCCTATCTTCCATTTACCCATGTCCATTGTGGACATATTCGCTAAATTTTCCCTACCAGCACTCTGTTTTCACCCAAGCAGAATTTTTTACAAGATTACTTATCTTTTCCCCTCCACCTCTTTTCCTTTACTTTGTCAGCTGTTGAGCAGAACGCCCAGTACGTGCTCTATCGTCATTTCACTTGTGGATAAGGGCTCATTGTTTTCCACTCAGACACGGAATTGTTTTACGAAAACAGTTTGGATTTTCAGTCTCTTCCAGTCTACTTTACTGTTAAAATTTCCCTTACTCACTGTCTTCATGTGGTTTCTCTCCTATAGGAATGACTCTTGCCGGGTCTCAGGAGAGCGCGTTGTGCCGCAGCACCTTTCTCAGCTTGCGTCACTAGAACATCACAGTCTGCAACCGCTTTTCCATCTTGCGGTTCGCCCATTTTATTTCCCCTGCCCGCCCTGAATTCTCAAGAAGGAGATCTTTTTTTTTCCTTTCTAACTGTGGGGCTTAAGGGATCACAATGTTGCAGTTATTTGTGGCTTGGCTTTCACTCTCTATTTCTCTCGTCTTACAGTGCTGCTCTCCCACCAGTTCAAACTTCTAAGGTAGTTAGTTCTCTCAAGTCATACAGCCAAGAAAAAAAAAAATTCTTTCTACTTCTTTCTATTCTCATTTAAGGCTATTGCAAGTGAAGTGTCATGGTGCCATCTGGAAGTCAGGAAGATGCCACCATATTCTAATTGCCTTTATTATCTGTATGCACACAGAAAAAAATCAAAGGGACGTGGCCCTTTTTGCCTCATTCCAGCTTTTGCAGCAAGGCTGCTAAAGCATAAAGCTTTAGTTAGTGACATTTGTGCTACCCACTGAATTCGGGCTTTTGCAACTGCATCAACTGCATCATCTGTATAGGAAATTCTCCATGAAAGAAGATACTAGGGAGGTAAATTTAAAGAAGGAAGTTTTTTAAAGTGTATTCATCTTTACATACCATTGTTATTATACTTGGACTGCACTTCTGCATTTCAGCGTTTTAACGAGAGCCTATTTAAAGACATTCACCAACTACTACAAGGCAGAGGAAATCACTATATAAGGGATAGTGATTATCCACCTATCCTGGAATAAATATGCCTTATGACAGAATACCTTCCAAAAATATAAAGAGGACAGTGAAATTTTCACTCATGTCTTTTACTTAAGGGTTGGACTTTAATTTAAAAATGTAGTGATACCCCTTTAATAGAAAATTAAATGTGATGCTTCTGAAAAGTCAAGACACCTAGGTTCACACAGTTCCTGGTGATGATACTGCTGGGACTGATTCAGCCTCAGTTGTTTTGGCAGATTTTCAGTCTGATTAAAAATGCTTATGTGGAAACAGCATTAGGTGAGCTTCCATCATGCCCATGAAAGGCAAAAGGAAACACTAATTTCTGTAATACAGTGCATATGTAAAACAGTTTCAGTCTAATGATAAATAACTAACCATGGAATTTCTTTTATACAGCTTGAAAGCCTAAATAGTGCTGGCATACAACTGCAAGCTCCATGAGTTTTTCTGGCTTCCTGATGTAGTTTAATTCGCAAAACAAATAGCACAGTCTAACGTGGCAACACAGACACACTACTTTAGGGTGACAGATTGAAACACTGAGTTTGTTACTTTTAAATAATAAAAGCTGTCTGTTTTATGGTGGATTATAGCCCTGTTTTAATGGCACAAATATTCTCCACGTTTATCTGAAGCATGCAGTCTGCTCAGATGCACAATAAGGAATCTCAATTAAGGCCTTCAGAATGCCACCCTCAAAGTGGACTCTCAAGTAGGCTTTAACCTTGGAAGCACATATACACTCATACAGTTTGTTTACAGCCAGTCACGTTTCTCCCTTGGCTTCAATGAAGGCTGGATCACATCCTTAAAGATAATCAGTTACAGAAACTGTAGTCTATAATCTTGCATAGTAACAATAAGAAAGAGTGCAGCAGGGACAGCCCTACAGATGCAGCTACTCAGTCAGAAAGACCCTGCTCCTTCACAAGAAGGAAAAACAACACAAACATCTTGTTGATGAATTGTGGGACATTGTTGACATTTCTCACAGGAATAAAATGCAGAGGGCACAGTGACTGCTACACCACAAGAAAATATGAAAATAGTGATTATCTCATCATCAAAGCTTCTAGGTTTTGGCTTCTAATGCTTGTAGTCCTTCAAATGCTTTTTAAAGCACTTTATTCCATTTTCTCTCTGCAGCACCAAATGGTACCTAGAAGAGGTTGACAATTTTTTTAGTCTAAAGATTTTTTCCTGAATTCAGATAAACTGGGATTTATAACACATTTAAGAACAAAACATAGGAAGACAGCCACCCATTGCAAATGAATATGCATACAGGAACAATGCTTTTCATGTTACAAATTGTATTCCTTGTTTATAATCAAATTTGTCAAGATCAGAGGATGATGCACATTCCTACAGGATACAAACATTTTCCAGGGACCTACACAGGGAAACATGTGTTTTTTCAGACAATTGTACTTGGTTTGCAAAAAGCTTCTGAATCAATGATTTCTGCTGTAACACTGCTGTTTTTAAAAAGCAGGTTAATCTGGTACTTTATGTTACTATTTCAGCTTTCTTATACTTGCCATGGGTGCTGATGTTGGTACAGGGGAATAAAAACTTTTTCTTCCAGTACCGAAGATCTTTTATACCTTTGACACACACCTTTCCACCACCACTCAACTTATTTAAGAAATGGTAGTTTGATATTGCCAGTTATGGAGCGAAGAATATTTCGTGGAAATAGTTTCCTAACAATTTGTCAAAAATGTAGACCTGAACTGAAATTGGTAATGGCAAGGCCTTACTCATTATCCAGCAACCTTTCCCACTGCCATGTAGTACCACTTTCGCGATATTCCACTTCCTTAAGTATTATCACTAGCTTATGCCAGACTAAAGTGTTTATGAACTTACTGTGCCTGTTTGCTGTTTTGAGAAATACTTTTGGACTTGGTACAGACTAATTACAGCTGTGAATTTTACTTTCTCTAAAAAGCCTCTACATGTATGACAGCAGCAGCATTAGAACAGGCAACTAAAGAAGTTGTGGAATCCGCATCCTTGCAGGTTTTTCAGACTTGCTTAGACAAAGCATTCACTGACCTAATGTTGATAGTCTTCCGTGGAGCACAAACTGTGACTAGAAACTTATGGAGTTTCAACCACATTTCCATGACCTGTGATCTGAGTTACTGAAACAAACCTGGTAAGCACTCAATTAAGTAAGTCTCTCACTGTCTGTGTAGACAGATAGACCCAGCATTACCTCTCAAATCTACTTTATCCTTATAATGCAGATTTTCAAAATATTCCTTAGATAGTAAAAGGGAAAATCCTTTATGCAAGTTACATAAAACTGAGATTTACTTCAAATTACATTTCTTTTCCCCACACTTGAAGAGCTGGAGGGCAGAAAATTGGAATCTTACTTGGCTTTATGTTCTCGATAACTTGATTTTAACTGTACCAAATATCTGGTTATCAGATTGGCTCCTTCTTGTGGAAGGCCACCCTAAAGGTGGACTTCAGGAAAAAGTATATCACACATATTATTGCAAGAGGCTTGCAGAATATAACAGCAGTGGGGAAATGACTACCCAGGTGCATAAGGGACACACGGTTATGTAGGAGGAAGTCTAACTCCTTACAGACCTCAGAACATGCTGGGAATTAAGAGCAATACATGAAGACAAAGAGAATGGGTTACTGATAGAACAGCATGCATAAGGGCAGACTTGCTGTAAGGAAGATATGATATCTACAAAATATACCACTATAGCAGGTATCTTTTCACTCTGTAATTGAGAAACTATTAGATTATTTCTAATTCTAAATGAAAGTGAAGATTATGGTCATGAGATAGGAAAGTGAGGATTACTGAAGAGCTCTTAATGTCAAGGTGATTTCCAGGAGTTTCTTTTCCAGGCTGCATGGAGTTCTGTGCATCTAGAAACTACAGCAGTTGGTTGTTTGGCCAATGCACAAGCTTTGCCCAGGTGGCAAGGTTATAATGCATTCCCAAAAAGGCTAATGGAATGATGTTCATTAACAAACATGAGCTTCTAAGTCTCGTCCTAGCCTTAGAGCCCTGAGGCTTCAGCTAACAGCTTAGAGCTCAGGGCTTAGATTTTCATCTAGATCATTTTAATAACATAGGAATAACTTAAAGCACCTGAGCAGTCCAGTGAAGTCCATGCAAGCAAGCACTGAGACATCTGCCTTGACTGACTCAGACAAGAGCTAACAACCGAAACTCTGAGTAAGCATGGAAATAAGACCCTTAACAGTACTTAACAGTGCTCCTTAACATTTTCAAAATATCACTACACCACCCCTCTTAAGAGCTTTGTTGAATAAATATCTTACAAAGTTTATTCTAAGCATTTTCTATGCATTCTATTTTTTCACAGTATGCTAAGCAAGACGACTGACACCGCATTGGTTTAAAACATTTTAAAGGTTGTTATCTACGCATTTGTTTAACAAATATTAAATTATACATCTCTTCATTTATACCTTGTGGCTGCACAACTCTGAAAAGATATCCACCGCAGAGCTTTTAGCCTCCAGGTACACCTGTTCCTCTATTATAATAAACAAGTGGGCTGTACCCACTGTGCAATTTGGTGATGTCACATGCAGAAAATTTATGTAGCACATTCTGTCAAAAATATTTAGAACAGCTCTTCACAAACACTAGAATAACACAGAACAGTGACTTTCTTATCAAAATCCACTGCTGAGAAAAAAGCTGCCACATTGCAGGAGATGGCATTGGTTTTTATATTCTCTAAGTTTAGAATGCTTATACCACCTTTTAAAAAACAAATCATACAAACCAGTTGATTGAGACAATACTGACTCCCAGCAGCTCCAAGTCAGTAATTCTAGTGTAACTAATTCTCATTTTGACTAAACGGGTTTACATTGTTATACACATAAACTGCTAAGCAGCAAAATACATATACTGAAATTTGTGGTAAAATCTGCTATGAAGTGACACTGTATATGAGAAACATATTTTGATTACATAAGAAACAAAGTATTTGGAGCAGCAGAAAAAACCCAACAGAACCTGGTTACAGTACTGGTTACAAAAAAAAAATCAAACCCCAAAACACTTCAATAAGGCCTGATTACTTGATGGATAGGGCTTTGAGTAACCTGGTCTAGTGGAAGGTTCTCTGTCAATGGCAGGGAGTTGAAACTTGATGATCTTTAAGGTCCCTTTCAATCCAAACCATTCTGTGATTCTGTGATTGTAACAGTTCTTATGACTATTTTCCTGGTAATTTTAAGGAATACAGTAAAAACTGCCTGATAACAAAAAACAAGAACATTCTTGTGCAACTAAAACACTCCGTTAGAAATAAAGAAAGTTGCAAACACTGAAATATAATGCACTAGTAGTCTTTTGCATAGTTGAACTCATATATTCTATTTTCTCCACATTTGTGATTTGTTTGACTATACATTCCACTGCAGTCCTCCTTACCTTTCACAGATTAATTACCAAGTTTGTCTAATCAAACTGAGCTCTAATTAGTGCTATTAAAGCTACCAGGACAGAACAGTCTTGTGCATTTTTCAGTCCACCAGCAAATACCGAGTAAGTTGATCCCACTTGCAGATGGAGAAGCATTCCCTTGGCTAGCTGGGTCTCTGCAGTAACACCACCTGACACATTAATATAAGAGAAAGCCACAATTACACTGGCCTACTGTGACTCAACACAAAAAAAAAAAAAATTAAAAAATTTTTAAAAAAACTTGGCCAAAATTAATAAAAGAAAATATTTTTAAAAGACACAAAAATTATTTTTTAAAACTCACACCTTTTGTTACACAGTTAAATATAGTTTGGCACACTTAATAAAAACCTTTCTTCTGAGGGCCTTCCCTCCTCAGAAGTAGCATTCATGAACACAACTGTAGGACTTTTTACTGTCAGGTTAGCTCTCCTGCAAACTGACAGAATACAGGATAGTCATGAGTTCATGCATCAGGAGAGATCTCAATGGTTGGAGATGTTAAGTGTTATGTTTTAACTCCAGCTAGTTCTCAAAACTTCAAAGAAAAAACTCAGATGGTTCTCTTAGACTTTTCAAGGATTTTGTATTAAATACACTTAATAAAAATAGAACATTTCCTCTGTTAAAGTCAAAGGGAGGTCTTCTGCTGCCTTCACTGGAATAACACCAAACCATTCTTAAAAATAAGGATAGATATTATCCAAGATTTAAGAAACAAAAACAAAAACAAAAAACCTTTCTTGCCTAATTCATCAGCCCTCTATTTAGGAGATGTGATCTGAATTTACGATCCTGCTTGTCCAGACTTTATCCCAAAATAGAAACAGTGGTATTATAAACTTCTGGGAAAACAGATGCCAAAACAAAGAGTTCCTGTATTGATCATCTGTGGGAGTCAATGCATGTAGGTTGCAAAACCCCTTAATAGCAGCAGCATTTCCCAAGAGCAGGAAACCTGGTCTGTGAGCTTCCTACTGCAACACTGGAAACCTCTCCTACTTAGGTCAGGAATCCACATCCTATTGGTAATAAAGACTCAGTGTAAGCTGTACCCTAGCAAAGCATGTCTGCAGAGCCAGACCAAAGTTCATGCATGTATTCAATTTTCCACTTGTTTAACAAGTGGGCTTAGCCTGGATGATGCCTTTGCCATATGCTGTCCTATCAATGTCAAAGTGAGATAGGAGAATTTTCTTACTTGCTATGAAAAAAAGTTTGTTCTGTAAGTAGTCCATTGTGAACAAAATATTAGAACTAATTTACTCACTAATTTATTCACAGCAAATGAGATTATCCAAAAGGACCAATTAACTGTATTTTTAAAAATAAATAAGAATATTATTCTATGATTATGGGCATGGTTATCAGAATACTAGAATATTATAATATTATTCTATGGTTATCTATATGGCAACTTAGGACAATAATTTAAGAATACTGATAGCCCTAATTATTACACTACAACCAGAGAAGTTGCATTTCCTTCTAAAAATAAATACAGCCTAATTTAAATATGACAGAAGAAACTAATCTTCAAAAAATTTCAGAGAAATTATGGTGAAATGAAAATTAAATAAGTTCCCACTGCTGTGTCATACAACACTTGGAGGTTGAAAACATGAAAGATTGATGATTCCAAACAAAAGCTTTACCCAGAAAGGTGGTATTGTCCAGTGCTGTTTAAATGAGTTACCTTCATTGCTGAGGTCAAGTGGAATTTCAAACTGTGTAAAACTTTTAAAATATAAAAATATTACTCTTGTCTGTAAAGAAGCACAGTTACTGAAATGATTAAAATTAAATTCATTTAGAAGTTGGTAGATGTAAGAGGAAATTCACTATATTCTTCAGACTTCAGACATCTACACCCTCTTAAGATCTGAGTTTGCTTTCAGTGTGGAAAACAACTATCTGATTCTGATAAAGAAACACCTGTGAGGCCTCCTAGACATTCCAATGTAGGTGGGTGCTGGGGCTCTGTGGGTGTATGTACTTATGAGCTTCATGCCTCATTATTTGTCTTTTAATCTTTTT
This sequence comes from Tychaedon coryphoeus, assembly GCA_013398595.1. NCBI lineage: Eukaryota > Metazoa > Chordata > Aves > Passeriformes > Muscicapidae > Tychaedon > Tychaedon coryphoeus. The sequence continues at coordinate 1,230,933 of WBND01000167.1, forward strand.
ATTAATTAGACAAGTTTATCTCATATTTCTGGCATCTGATCAAAATATTTATATTTCCTCAAAACAAATCAGACATACAGCTAAACTGTGCACTAGACATGACACACTTTAATGTCATCAGCTCACTGGTTTTCCTTGTTTCTGTACAGCCAGAACCGAACAGGAATGACACTAGCAGATAAAACCTACCTACAGAATCCAGAGAGATACTAATTATATGTGTATTTAAATATGAGTGATGCCTGCTTAAGGAATGAGCTGAGAACTTAAATTCCTCAATAGGCTCATTATCTTTTGCCATGCAGAAGAAAATCACTGTGGAGCTCAGAAAGATTGAATGGATTTATCAGAAGCCTATCAGCCTTCTGGAGAAACATCATTTGCATGTGACAGCAAGCTTCTGTCATTTTTCTCCCATTCCTTTAAAATCAATTTTACATAAGCATTATTTCTGAATATTCAGGTTATACTAGCCTCAAGTATAGCTGCATCTCAGGGACAAGGGATATGAACCTGGCAGTTTCAGTCACCTGGATTTATTGGTCATCATGGCATGACAAGCAATTTAACATCACAACAGATGCCAGCACAGATATCAATGAGTAGACTGGGATTTTATTTTTCCCCCAAAGAAGGAAGACTTTTTTTTTTTCTGGACTGCAGACTCATCCTCAGTCCCAGACCTTGTCATTCCACTATGGAGCAGATGGCCTCATTTGTCTAAGGAATAAATTCTGCCTCACATTTCCAAATTGGTCTACAAAAGTGGACATCTGGCTTAATGAGAATGAAACAAAAGAAAAAGCATCCAGTCAGACTGATGACGCATAAGCATAATAGTGCAACAGATGATGAATAGGCCCATGGGTAGAATTGGTGTTGTATAAGTTATACTCATCATAAACCTAAAAAAGCAAGGGTATTTTTATTTGCTGTTATGATGGAATTGGTCAAACAAAAATGTTTGGAATGGACATTTCTTGTCATCTTGCAACAGCATGGATTTTGTATGTGATTTTGCTCTTGTGCCTTACGTCTCAGCTTCATGGCATACTTGTGTTATGCATTTGCTGCAAGATATATCTTGAAATACATTGGTTAAAAAATGCTAACAAGCTGCATTGTTTTTTCCCAAACAGAATGAAATAGCGGTTACACATGACATCATAAACCCTTTTCCACACATTCACAGACTTGAAAGAACAACCTTTCTCAAGAGAGGCAGTGAAACTGATAACAATTAAGGCTGGAAAGCATATATTGAGCCAGAGATGAAAAGCAAAGTTAGCAGAGCAGTATAAAAGTGTGTTAATACAGCCAAAGCAGTGCCTTGCAGGGGCAGAAATACTTCCACACGAGCCACCTCCAGAGCTGGGAGCAGTGTGGTGCTGGCACAGAGCCCTTCAGGCCACAGCCTAACTCATACCAAGCTGGTGACCATGGCCATTGCTACCCTAATGACATCCTAGGTAAGATCCTCAGATGCAGCCTAAACTACCTCAGCCTGGCACGTCTTGCACCATAATTACAGAGGGTTCTTACTGCACAGGGTGGGTTTGGAGCCCACAGTCTAACAAGGCTAGTCACTGAAAATTATTTGTAGGACAGGGAAGAAGAGGGAGTGCAGCAGACTCCACAAGTGAGAGTTTCCTCCTAAAAGCTAAGTGCTGAATACCTTGGGACATGTCTTCAGCAACTGGCCCAAGAGCCATCAAAATCTCAGAGCTCTGCAAAATACCTGTGGCTGGGACATGGTCACACAATTACACCCAGTGCTGAGCAGTTACTTCTGAATGTGTTTACTTGTGCATTATGCACTGGGCTCTCCTTTCCTAATTACAGTAATCACTTGTGTACCTGCCAAGGTATATGTATATGTTTCTTAAGCATTAATGTCCCCTTTCAGAAAACATTGTTCTAAGGGTAAGAAATAACTGTAGACATCCAAAATTCACATATGTTCAGACTGGTGAAAAGTAGGAGAATTTTATCTTTAAAATTATATCTATGCATATTTAGGAAGAGCTGATAAGTGATAAAAATAAATTACACAGTTAACAAGACTAGCAGGGTATGTTTAGAAATAGGAGGGGAGACTTATGCAAACAAAACCAAGGATGATAAAACTGCCAGGTAGAATAATTCACTGATTCTCAGACAGTCACATCATCTGACTATGCAAGAAGCAAAACAGATGGTAAATGTTAATACAGATGGGTTTATAAGCAGCTTATCATAATGAACAAATATGTACTGTGCAGCATGCGCAAAGCACATTCAACTTATATTGTCCATCCTATAATAGCAATACTCTGGATGTAATATAGTTCTTAGACATTTCATATCCAAGTTATGTGAGCAGAGATATGTGCATATGTCAGTTGCAGTTGAAATGCAAGAAATCAGAGGTTACCAGGTCAAGTTTATACATATTCTATGAGCCCATGGAACAGAGGGCAGAAACCACAGTAAAGACTTCCCAAAAATATCTACACAGTTTAAAAATAAAAAGATAAATGTTCTCATACTGTCCTAATGGAAATCCTCCAATGGTACTATCAAAAATCTTGAAGTATTTAGACTGCATTTAAAAGACTTATTACACCTTCTATACAAACACTATCTGGTTTGGGAATAGATAGAACACTATCTGGGGTAGGAAGCTGCAATGTGCTAGCTGGCCATTTGAGGTTTACACAGCTTTCCAAACATACATTGCATTGCAAGCTTAGCCCCACAGTTATGTGGTTATCAGCAACAGAACTACTTAATTCTGGTTGGGCATGTTGGTGTGAATTGCTTTCATACCACGACTTCAACACAGATACTTCCTCCTCACCCTCCCCACAAGAAAGTCTGAAAATCAATTGGTGAATCTTCAGAGCCCAGGCTCATTAACACCTGACAATCCTAAAATCCTTGTCAATTTCCAAATGGTAGCAAAATACTAATTCTGCAAGTAAATAGTTAAGAAAAAACTTTATATGAGTCATTAGAAAAAGCT
>WBND01000167.1:1234177-1252968 GCA_013398595.1 Tychaedon coryphoeus
ACAGAGAGCAACAAATAAAAGTCGGGACTGTGCCGTTCAAAGCAAAAATGGCCTAATCTGAACATTTTTTACTTCTCAATTAACTGTCAATCACTGATGATCATTAGTTAAGAATGTGTTTAATAATGTCCCAAAAGGCAATTATTCAGCAAGAATGTTCAAAGAAATATTAAAAAAATCTTTTTAGGAAGCAGTATTGCACCTGCACCTACAAGACACTGGTCAGTTCTTTTTACCTTCACCTATAAGACACTGGTCAGTTCTTTTTACCTTATTTCCAAGAAAAACACATAAAAAACAAACAAACAAACCAAAATAAAATAAACTGTGGGAGAAACAGAAAAATAAAAGATTCAACCAAAGCTACATGTAGCTCATCCTTACTGAGTGAGCCAACTGACAGCTTTGGCTAGGCAACAGCTGGTTTTCATCTGCAGAACTCAGAACACCTTCAGTCAGATAAAAAATGTACACAGTGGCCCATAATTCAGGATCAGGGAAGTGTTCGTTCTTTGCCTCATTTATTTTTTTCCTGTGGGCTCCATTCTACAAAACAACATTCTACAAATTCTGCCTCTTTGCCTTGCCTTCTTCCTCTGCTGTCAAAACACAAGATCCTCCAGAGACAGCAGAGTATTCACATTTGCAGAATGCCCACCTGAATATTAGGATTAAGAATATTCTATCTTGTTTAAGTCACATAAATACAGTGACTCTTCAAGGGTTCCTCAAATTCTGACTTTTGTTTAAAGTTACAAAGCCTAAAATACATTACACCCTAATCCTCTTGTATCTGATCCACACATAAAAACAGCATTCTCTACCACGATCTGCCAACCTCTCTTCAATGGCAAACTGAATTGTGTGGAATCTGTAAAGCAATTGTTATATTTCCACATATTTTCTGCATTAGCAGGTGTCAAAACTGTCATCTAGGTATTTACAAAAGAGTTGAAAAAGTTTAAACAAGTAATTTATACCAAGAAGGCATGGCCCTTCTCATTCCCTCCCAAACAAGGAAGACAAAGAATCATCCCACTAATAAAATGAAAACAATCTTTTACTTTTCATAATTTCATTCTTAAAAGTTCTTTTAAAAATACCTGAGATATTTAGCTCAGGTATCTCATAGACTTTATCATTGTCTGGAATGATACTGCAGAAGTACTTCTACAGTGAAAATATCAGCTGGGACACTCAACAAAATCGTAATGTAATATGCCAGATAAAAGTAAGCAAAGCCAAACTTGCTGAAGCTGTTCATGCTACCTCTCCCAGCAAATGCACTTTTCAGTCCTGATAGCAAAGTCTCAGGAGACAAACTGAGATTCAGAGATGCCAGCTGATGACAGATATCTGGGAACATCAGTGGAACCTTCTCCTGGAAGCACCAGTAGAACAAACTGCAGATTTGGGGCTTTCCTTCTCTTTGACACTCAATGTTTCTGCTTTCCAGTGCTTGAATCTGCCTTCCTGAGGAAAGCTTTACCTTCTTTGGCTCTACTCAGCTTTGGAAAAGTGTCAGGTGTGTCCACTCTGTAGAACTGCACTGCATGGAAGTCGTCCATGGTCTGAAAATGATACAGCATAGAACAATAATAATTAGAAATGTAGAGCTCATGAACTCTGAAAAAAATATTGAGAACTATTGCCCTAAGGAAGAAAAGAGTGAAGGTGAAATCTAAAAACACTCTACAGATACTGTGATAACACAAAAAAAAATGGGGGAATAATCTGTCTCCTGTGTCGTGGATGGACAAGCGAAGAAACCATTACTTTAAACTTCTGGAATAATGATTAAGAAAGCAACAGGAAAGTCTGGAAAGGTTCAGGAAAATTTTGTAAGAGTAAGGACAGGTTAAAATCTGATACAAATGGCCTAAGAGGCATCATCAGAGACCTTAAGAAATGAGTGAAACAATATGAATGACACATTTTGAACCATGCTTTTCCCTGACTCTGAGGACATTTACTTACCCAGCTACTAAACTGCAAGAACACAAGACTTCTGTTCCTTGCACCATGGAAAAATATGACAGAGGGGTGAAAATTAGAGAAGTAGATTTATGCAGCAGCACTGTGAGAAGCCAAGAGCTCACATGTTCGAAATCACCATGTACAGAACATGAGTTGGTGGGTACCTTAATGAAACATTCTAAAAATCAGATTTCAAAAAAGTCCCTTTCAAAATGTAGGTAGAGACTATTGAAAATGTGAGCTATGAAGTATTTTCATAATCAAAATTGGCAAACACACAGGCAAAAAAAGCAGCAATGGTGAATGTTCCATTTGCTTTACTGAAAAAGTAAGTTGACCAGTATAAAATCAAGGTGTTTGTTTCTTTTCAAGTATAACTGAAACAAAACTGGGGAAAAGGCTGAGTAGTAGGCAAGGAAAACTGCAGGTGCTTCAAAGTTATTTAGAGTGGTCAAGTCCAGACAGGACTGTGAGAAGTTTACAAGAGAAACCAAAATAATCTCCAAAATGGCAAATGAAACTCAGTATATACAAAATAACCCACATTGGACAGAAGAAAAAAGGAAGAGCGTACTTTCATCATCCTAAATTAACTGTATGAACTTTTGAAAATAGTCTGGTATCACTGTAGAAAACTCATTAAGGACCTCAGCTCAATGCTGAGCTGCGGTAAAAAAAGCAGACATGATGTTTTGAAGGATAAGACATAGGATGGTGAATAATGCAGTAAGTATTGTAATGCCATGATATAAATCAGTGGTGGAGTCTCACCTGGAATGCTGTACGTGCTCCTGATTACCCATTCTCAAAAAGGATACTGCAGAACGAGGCAATGTTCTGAGAAAAGCAATGCAAATGATCAAAGGGCTGGACACCTCACATACAATAATCAGAAAGGAAAAACAACATTAGCTTCTGAAAGGACCAGGCCAACAATGATAAATGTGCATGGTGATGAAGTATGGAGAAAGCAAATATAGTTTCTCCTTACCCCTGACTCATGACACAAGAAGAAGGTCATTAATTGACATGAAAACATTAGAAACCTAAACACAAACAGAAGATACTTCATATCTAACACAGAATTATTATGTATGAAGCATTAAAATAATGCCAAGTACTTATATTCTGCCTTTTTTTCCTGTACACTACAAAGCAATTAAACAAAAAATTTAAGAACTATCAGCGTTAAAAACAATTTGGATGGAACAGTAAACCAACTACGATTAAGCAGTAAGCCAAACCTAGGAGGGAGATTACCCATTGTTTTAGAAGCAATTTCTCATACTTCCTCAGCTAACTGGTAATGGACAGAGTTGACTGCAAATTGCTGAGATAAACCAACAACCAAACTGGTTTTACTCTGGTCCTTTCCCTATGTGAGACAAAAAAAGTGATGGGCACTGTACATCAGCAATGGAGAGGGCTAAGACAGAAGCTGCTAAGAAATGGAAATAAACAGTGAAAAGCAGTTTAAAAGTGGTTGTCAAAATCCACCATCAAAGCTGAATTTGAGAAGGGCAGGAATGAATACTTTGATGATTGTGTGAATAGACAACTGGCAGAGGTCAAGCTTAGGTAAGGCAGACAGATTGTAGGCCTCTGAAATGTCAACTATTTAAATGTGAAAACATAATAAATTATGCTTTCTTTAAAATAGAGCGTCTATGCATGAATGCAAAGGTGTGCTGGCATAGGCCTCAGAAGAAACATACTTAAGTTTTAAAGCTGAGTTGACATTCTAAAAACAGATGGGAAAATGAAAACTCAGTCCAAAAAATGACTCAAAGAGTGACTGTAGTTTGAGGCTCCACAAAGGCACCTAGCAAACTAACTTGTATTTCAAAGCACTTGCCTGAGTGACTAAAAATTTTAGCCCAACCTTCAGAGACACTAACAGGAGTTACACTTTCAGGGCTCACTGATATTCAGAATAAATTGCTAATTGCATGCGATTTGCAAGTCCCCTCTTTATAGAACAAAGGTTTTGGTTTAATTTATATGTGTATTTTATTTGTTTATATATGCGTATTTTCATAGATAAATATAGTGGCCAGGACCATTTTCTGATACTGAAGCCACCTGGTAATGAGCTCAACAGATCTTTGCTACTGAAGTGCCTGTGTCGGCAAAACAGAGAGGGCACAACATGGAATTAGATGTTAGAGCCCACTCCCCAGCCCAACCCAGGAACTGCCTGGAAGAGGGGCAGCTGGCCTGGGTCAGGCACTGTGGTAGCTGCTCTGGTGGCACAGCAGCAGAGAAGACTCAGTTCTGATGTCATCAGATGTTCTGGTACTGCTTTCTGGCATAAAGCAACTCATGGAAACCTGTCCCTGACTACCAGTGTCTGAGCTATTTTATTTTTAAATTATGGAGGTATTTTCTTCTTTACAATGGGGGGAACATTAAATAGAATTAATTACAGTTATTTTTCCTTACTTCATTGCTGTTTTTCATTACTCTGATTACATAAGTCCCAAGTAGATAGCTAGTTTTCTCTCTTGCAGGAAACCTTCTCCTTCCCCCCTAATACGCTTAGTTCACACAAAATGAAAGGCATGTGATACTCAGGTGCTGTCAGAGCAGGTATACAGCAACAACACAAAAGCCATATATGGCCAAGGAGGCAGACTGCTGCCTTCTACTGCGCAAGGACTTATGACAACATCACGCTGAAGGGTTTGCATGACTAAAATTAGGCAAAACATATTCTCCATGAAAGAAAGGCGAGGCAGTCTATAAGCAGTAGCCAGAGGCAGCTTCAGACGTGTCAATTCAGCTTTGTAAAGAATGTGCCAGTCTCACTCTTGGAACAGCTTCCACACTTAATATACAGAACGAGTCATTATGAGGGGGAGTAACATGAAAGGGTGAGGCATATGGCACACAGTGTCCTACCACAGCATACCATATATTCGAGATAATAGTGTGCATTAGAAAATCCATTTGCACTTTCACTGATGACAAGAACAGCTTCTGACAATTAACTTCTCACTCCACCTGAATTTCTGTTTCAAGGTAAATTCATGACCTTAATGAACCAACAGCAAATTTGCTATAAGGGTTAGTTGGAACAACATTTACTTGTTTGGGATTTTGCAATTGTTTATATTCTTCTAATTCAAATATACATACTTATTACATATTTTAATACATATTATTTGCTTCACTTCTCCATGTTGCTTTCCTCAGGATTTTTTTATTATTTGGTGTAGCAAAGGCTGAAAAACATCAAACTGTCCACACTACCATCATATTAAAAAAGATGGGTAGCTATTTAGGAGGCAGAGCTCCTGTCTGTTTTATCTCATTTCTAGTTCCAGTCCTCCTTTGACCTTTGTATGAGTGTGTCTCCTATAAAAGTGGACACAGTGAGGCATAAGCAACATTAGGCAACTTAGATCCTGGAAGTCTGTGTGGCATGAGCTCAGCACCCACATCACTTTACATTTGCCCAGTGCAATGGCAATCATATTCTGATGGCTCAGGGATGGTCCTGATTCACAAATACCACTGCAAATCACAGACTTCTCTTTTAAGGAGATTCAACCCTGGATTACAAGTGACCTCCCCTTCCAGTGCCTCCTTGAAAAGAAAACAGCAAATATTGTTCATTCTCATGTGATGACATTGGTAGCCTAAAGAAGTTGAACAGACCCATTCCACAACTATATGAAAATTATAATATCACATACCAGATTGCTTAGTTTGCCCTTCTGTACACAGATGGTATGGATTCCTGCTGGTGAAAGATTAATATTGATAGTCAGGAGCTACCCACACTATTTAAAATATTCCAATGCAACTATAGATCACTTTGATCCATTGCACAAGTAAGGACGTCTAAGTTGATCTAGCAAAAAGGAAAAAGATCATGCAGGAACCTGTCCAGTTTTGTGGCTGCTGGAATGAATGTCGTGCTGTGCACGTAAAGGCTCTGCCTAAACACACAGCTGCTGAACGGACTCGATGCAACCGATGACAGACACTCAGCATTCCTGACACCCACAGGTGAGCACAGCACCGAGCCTCACCGAATAAACTAACTTCACTTTCACATAACCCTCAATGAGGGGCAGTTTAATTTTGACAGAAATTAATGCTGAAATACTCTCTCTGAACAAACTACAGCCTATCTGCAAAGCCCATCTGTATAACCCTTCCAGAGACTCAACAGTCCCCCTGATAACAGTTTTGCCCACCAATTGCAGTGGTTCCCTGTAGGAAATAATGCTGTGACACAGGCTGGCCTTCATTTTTTATTACATTTAACCATAAATCTTACTCATGGAAGTACAACTGCATGAGATTTAATTTCATAAAGAGAAAATTCAAGTGCTTGTTTTATTGCAGTTAGTGTCTAAAAGGCCACAGGAAATCTACTCACTCCAGGATGACTACACATCTTCATATTGTAAGAGAGATTTTTAATTCATTTCCTGTATAAGATTCTGCTATTTGGAGTAAATTAGTTGCTGATATTTAAAAGCAATCCCTTTTCTCTATGAAAAATCCATGGCTTCTTAACATTTACAGGTTTTAGCTACATTCTCTAAGCAGCAGGGAATTTTCTTCTTACATCATAATACAGATTTGCACAGACATAAAAAATACTTAGTCCACCTTTCTGCCAGTCATTAATTAAAAAACAAAAATCTTCTGAGGTTATTTTATTCTTTCCAACTAATGAGGATGAAAAAAAGTCCTATTCTACAAATTAATTAGTCTGGTGCCTCTGTAATTTGTTTTTTATTTCCAGAATCACAGTTCCTTCAGTGAATGATGAAATTCAGCTACATAGGCAGGAAGATTGATGCAAAGACTTTGTACAGAGGGTGAGGGTCCATAGGGAAGATCCAAGGCTGTAGTGCAATTCCTAAAATGTAGAATTACAGAAATGGTATGATTTAACAATTCAGAGTATAAATGAAGGTGGAGAAGGGGTGGAAAGAAGTCAGATATCTTTCTAGTGCTTCAAACAATCAGGACCCATTGGTACTAATGTCAAAACAATAAGCAACTCAAGTGACTTCAAGGATGCAAACCCCAGCTGTGTTTGTTGAATCAAACATAGACATCATTTGTTTTTTTTCACAAGAAACATTTTCTGTAAAAGGAAATTTGAACAAACATCAAGCTTGAGTCATGTGCCAAGTTTGTATACCTGACGATTGTATAGGTTTTATTTGTCAACCCTCTTTTCACTGGAGTTGTCCAAATGAAACACCAACTAAGCAATGCTAACAAAAAGCAGTTGTTCAAATAAGTGGGACCATCAAAACACATTAATATTATTTAACTTAAACCAATTCCTCCTTTATTGTATTCATCTAACTTTTTTAGTATGGGAACACAAATCTGCAGTCCAAGCCAACAAAAGAGGAAAAATTAAAGCACTACAGCTGTCAATGAAACAATTATCAAGTAATAAAAGATTGCTCAAAAATACCAACTTAAAAATGAAAAACCAGGCCTCCTAGATACAGTGATTTGTACACTTTTGTACACTTTTGCACCTCTAAGATCATTAGTAATGTAAGCAGTAATGAAAAAGCAATGATGAATGGCATTTTCCCAGTATAGGAAATCAGTGACCAATGCCCTAATCCCAACTGAGCCCATCAAAGGCAATCAAGGAAATTATCCACACAATTTAAGATAAAGGTGAATGTCAATAGTTTATATCTAAAGCAACAAAAAAAGATAGTTCTTCTATGCAGTATTTTCCATACTTGTGTGGTAGAATGGTTTATAAACAAGAGAAGTATATATCAGGACTCTGGTCATACAGCTTTCAAAGAAGATGAAATGCATCTCTGAAATGTTCAGGTCCAGAGCCAGACTAAAATGTAAACTTTATGTTGCACTTAAGCTTTGGTGTTAATCCTTAGTAAAATTCATTCTGAAGGAGAACTTTAAGATGGTTGTGTTCTAAGTCAGAGTTTTCTTTCAAGAGGCTGCTGATGTTCAAATTCTTAGTCCTGCTGCAGTTAACAGCTGTAGCTGCTGCTGACTTCAGTAAAACCAGGCTTTTAAGCAATTTTTTGTAAAGGTACTTCTACCTGTCATCAGACATAGAAAGGTAACACAGGCAGATGCTGCTAACACATCACAGATAAACAAGATACAAGCCTAAAAAGAAATGATTTTGAAAATGAAGTTTTGGTTTCATAGACATACAGCCAGAAAACATCAACTTAGATGTCTATGGTTTTGCATCTTGAGATGGAAATGTTAATGGTTGAATAACTATCTTACTTTATAGTGATCAAGCATACAAATGAAAGGCAAGCAGTGTGATATGATCTGGAATTGAATCAACTTGTCTTCTTAAAAAGCATAGAAAAAAGCAGACAGATCGTCTGATTTCAAAGAAACAGCTAAGAAAATTCTATCTTTCTTCCACAGAACAGTCCCACACATTTAATTCCATTTTAATCAACACCTTTTTTTCATGTATGAAGTAATTCAGCCTAAATGATAATGGCAATTTGATCCAAAGAATTTGTACCAGTTGATATTGAACAAGATGAACAGAATTCAGGTCTCATAGGCAGGTTGCTGAACATGTGATTTTCGCAGACCAGTGTCAGTTTACAAATGATCTGGACAGGAAAGGTTTGGATCAGCATTATTACACACAAGACAGACATTAAGAATGCTCTCTTTTGATTCTGAGATAATGTTTTGTTGAGTTGTGTTCAACAACAGACGACACTGGCAACAAAAATTAAGAATAAATCATCCCCTTGTGCTTTGGCATAGTCCTCACAGTATTGTATCACTACAACTATTTTAACCTCATAGACACATTTTCCATTATTTCATTTTATTACCCAGTGCTTCAGTGAAGTCTCTTTGTTCTTTAATACCAGGAAAATTGGAAGCTCTGTAGTAGCTGTGTTCAGGTCAAAAGCATGCTTCTGTAAGCCTCTTTTTTTCCTTTGTTTCTCCAGAATGAGCAGTACAAAACAAGAGCCAAAGCACACAAAGAAAGTTTACTTCCATGGTAAAAAAACATCCAGACAGAGGACATGTCCATACAAAAATTCCTTAGTATTTTCCTTCCCTATTCCTTGGAATAGGTTTGAAAGCTAAAGTTGAAGCTCAGTTCCAGATTATGATTAATGAGTAATATCTTTATAATGCTTACAGTATAAAAAACCCCCTGGGGTTTATTGAAAGAGAACACTGTAAGAGAATTCTGCTTTACTTACAGTGACTAAAGCACTGTCACCTTCCCACAATGATTAAGAAAGTATTTTTCTCATTGAAAAAAAAATTAATATTCATAAAGTATTCTTGGAAAAAACAAACTGCAGTAAACATACCAACAGTTTTCCTTCTGTTTTCTTCACATGTTTTTCAGATTTCTGAGATATGCTAGGGAAAAGTTGAAAGAAAAAAATACTTTACCTGGAAATTAAACCAAAATCAGTGGGCAAACAACAATATGAAACACTAAGAGACTGAAGGAAAAACAGGAGACAGATTTCTGAACTATTTACTAATTAAACCCATAGATATTAATGCTGAAGGCACTGGATTCAACATTAATAACTTAAAGACCATGGTCTTACTCCAAATTTTGACACCAGTTTTCTAGTTGTTCATTTCATGGTGCTATTCACATGGGCAGCAGTTTCCAGAATCCAACTCACCCTCTGTATTTTGACTGTAAAGGAAACCTAAATCATAATAAAATGATTTTTCTGTGCAACATGATTTTTTAAAGATAAATTAAATTAAATAATATAAAAATTAATATAATAGATTTCTATTAATATAGCGTGAGCTTAGAAAATGTCACGGAAATTGATTTTTAAATTAATGCTGTTTTCTTAAAGGTACCTGCCCATATCTCAGCACAAGTCCTCTCTTACATGATACAATACTCTGAAACACAGACTTTGGGAGCAGGATTGATCACACTTGTTTTTATCATTTAAGATAAAGAATACTGTTTCAGCAAGGCAAGAAGATTCCTTCTGTGGTCAGATGAGACGGACTGTCACTCTCAGAGGACGATTCTGCATGGTCTCAGAGAACACCTCTATGGCACCTGAAAACTCCTGAACTCAGGCAGCTGCTGGAAGGAGCAACTCAGCTGCACATTCCTACAGGCCTTTGTATGCTCACATTCAGTGAGATCAAGATACAGATTAAGGTGAAAATTAACCTCCAAATTGAGGTGAAAGCACTCCAGGCAACAATCTTTCAGAAGCATAAACCCCAATGTGAGTCAACAAACACCTATAGGAAAAAAGAATTCATCAAGTATAGAGCAGCAGCCTGCACCCAGTTTAATCTAAATGGTGACAAAACTGCATATCAAAATAGGAAGAAGTTTTACACTTTCCCTTATAGAAGAAACCTAGATAATACTGTAAGACTACTAAAGTCATGAAACCTGTTTATTTGTCTCAAATTTCTCTACTCTGTTGGGGCATGGTTATGAGATTTTTACCATGGTGCTTGTTGAAAAAAAATTTTTACACATCATTAAATTGTTTGCTTCTTTCCAATGAAGATGCAAATATCGAAGCAAGCCTCTAAACATGAGATGGTTCTCTCCTTGCCTTTACTGTGTTACTGCAGCCAGCTAGGTTCATCTTCAAACTTCCACAAAACTGAAGTTATAAACTTCTTCATATGCCACTGAGTTCCACCACAGAACATCTTTGAATAACAGTTTAAGACTTTAGATTGCTTCTGCAGAATTGATAGTTATGGGACCTGAGAGCTGCAGACAAAAAGCACTAAATGAACACTGCATAGAACTTCAAAATTCATGCTGCACTGTTCCATGATTTTTCTTTTTGTTAAAACTTGTATCACTAGTATTAGCTCATAAACTTAAGAACCCTGAAAGCTGATGTCACAGAGCTTCTAAGCACAATGAAATAGTGTCAGTGAATAACTTTTAGGAAATAACTCCATATCTCTAGAATAAACAAAAATATTATATATGACAAAGGATATAAAATAATCTGATACATAAATTTCTGCAATTCCTGTGTTAAAACCTTTGGGATTTGATATCTCAAATATTTTGAGGTTGGAAATTTTGTATTTCAGATTAAAGAGAAGACTGATTTCTTTTGTTATGAGGATACGCAAGTGTACATAGAAGAAAACCTTGTGTTAGGGTTTTCAATTTCCATTGAAATTATGATTTTGGTAAGAATTCCCAGGCTGCCTATAAGGCTTGAGAAGACATCATCAAACCTTTCACATTTCCTACAAATCACCACTTTCACTCGGTGCAAGTCCCACTTTGAAATTCATTGCCACCAGCCAGTCTAGCAACACAAAGACCAAATTACTTCTCTGTCCTAGCGCTTACAAAGTGATGACCATGAGACCATAAGTGTCCCAAGTCTGGTGCTGGCACCAAGAGTCTTGACACCCTGAATAAGAGCACTTCAGCCCTGGCCCTCTAGCCTCACTGTCTGTTCTCCAGTCCAAGAAATCTCCATCTGCCAGCAAATGAGGTATTGGTAATACCTAATTTAAAATACCTCTTTAAAAATGTGTCTGAAATGTATTTTTATCTCTGGGTCTCAGGATTGCTGCTTTAGACAGCTGTGCTTTTCACCACTTGAATTAGCCTCAATCAGCCACATGCTCAAAACAATACAGCTCCTGAAACTGCCAGCACACTCATACAGTAACACCCTCCCCAGAACCTCTGATATCCCTGCCCTTCTCTCTGTCCCACAATTCACTATTACCCAATCAGAAGGACAATCCCAACAATTTGTCCACTTTCACTTCTGTTCCAGGATGTTGCCTGGTCCCGATTACAGGCAGGTGGCATACTTAATTTGCTAACTATATTGCATTTTAAAATAAATACTTCAACCAAGAACATGATTGTTGAGTGTTTAGAACTATAAGTTCTCCAATTCTGCTGGGAGAATGTGTGTCCTTATTTTAATACGACAAAATAATTCATAACAAAAACCAAAACCTTATAATTTCTTTTTCTTTTCTCATCTGTTCAAATCTCATTCAGGAATGATTAACTGTGTAAAAAACCAAAAACAGTTTTGTTCTTTAAACAAAATGTATTATATGCAGTATATACATAGAAAATATGCACATTATGAAGTACTATTGCAATAGGAGCACATCTGTATTCGCAAATTTGGAAATGGATAAAACAAACAAAAACACTGGGCATTTTTCCTGATTTACAGTGTACAAAGAATGCAGAGACACATCATTAGGGATACAAGACACACAAGGCAACACCAAGAGTCAGTGTTCACAGAAGTCCTGCTGTGATGGTGACAGGTATGGTGGCAGAAAGAGAAAAAATAAAGAAGAAAAAGAAAAAAGTTGGAGAAAAATCATTGCTCAGAAGCAAAAGTACAGAGAGACTTGTGGGAGAACCTAATAACTACCAAGGAAATGGTAGTCCTGTGACTCAAGAGAGAAAGAGGGAAATCCTGGACTTGCCAGGGAAACATTCTTGAAAAGCAAAACTGAGGCTACCTAACAGAGGAAATATTACAAAATGTATCTTTCTTTCACTGCGCCGTTGAAAGGTCATACTGAAACCAAGCAATGAACTTCCCGTCAGATATTCCTCTCCGTGTCTCATTGTGAGCTAAATATCATAAAACCTACAACAGTACAGACCTGTAAAGACCTGCACAGGGCCATTATTTGGGAGAAATCTTTATATTGGTCTTTTATTTGCAATCTAATCTCTATGAAGACAAATATCTGCCTTTCAGTCATCTAAAACTGAAAGGCTTATCAGTGGAATGCAGGTTTCTGCAGGACATCAAGCAAATTCTTCGTTAATTCTTCTTAAAGAGCAAGTTTATTTTTAGCAAAAAGACAGCATCCATCCACCATGGCAAAAGCTCAGAAAAAAAATTTCCAGATTAAATAGCAAGAGCAAGTGAAAAGCAGAGAGAAGTAGTAAGAGTATGTATCCATACTGAGAAGACAAGTTGTATTGAGATCTGAGCTCCTTTTTTAAAAGCTTTCAGCAGCATTTCTCAGTGCACTTTTAACACATAGATCATTAAGGCTTAAAACTAGCAAAAATATTAAACACCTCAGTAGCCCTCCGTTCCTGAGGTTGTTATCTCCACAAGTAATCTGCTGAGTCTGTTACTTCTACTGGAAACAGAGCTGCTCGGTTGTTCATTTCCCTAAACTGCTCATCTGCTGTCAGGCTAAATCTCTTGTGCAATACTTGAGCCTTCCAGTTACTGTAACAGCAATTTTAGCTTTCAGAAGGCTTCCCCTTCCTCTTAAAGACTGAAATTTGTTTTGCAATTCAGTTCATTTTATTTATAAATATTTAATTTTCATTTGCCTCCCTAAAATTTGTTCTGAGTGGATAGTAACATGAATTTATTATGAAGTGTATTTATCTTTCTGTATCTCATTAGTGCTTAAGAGTTCTGTTGACTCCAAGGATTGTGCTAAACAAATTCTGGTGGCCAAATTAAAGTGCATGGAGGAAACAAAATGCAAATTTAGGATGTAATTCTTCTTTTATGCCCCTGTGCAATCTTCCTCAAAACCAATTGGCCCCAGGAGTTCAGAAATGGCTTTAAGTTTGTGATGTGAAGACATGAGACATGCCCAGATTAGTTATAACCCTCTACTCCATACACAAATTGCACTATTTCCAGGAATAACCCAAAGTGACAGATTCAGGGGTTATAAACATGCACACGACATAAGAAAAACGGTTTTGAAATGCCAAGTTTTTAAACTTTAATTAAGTACTCTGAGTGAGGGCATGTAACTGTCACACAGTGTTACTTTATACTAGTTGTTATCCAATACTACTTTTTACCAGGTCTGTATACTGTTCATGTCTCTCCGAGTCAATGAACAAATAAGTTCAAATCAAATGAGGCTGCTTGGAAACAAAAAGCAAACAAATGTGAAGAATGAAATGAAAAAGACACAAAGAGTGTCAACATCAAAAAAGAACAAAAATGTGAGTGAAAAATAGCTGACAAAAGAAAATAATGTCCATCTGTGCATTTCATCATGACAATGGTTGATAACATTTTCAACATACCTTCATTTCAACCACTCAGTAAATATTCTGATAACATAAATATCTTGAAAGCATGAGCCAGGAACAGCACAGCATGATTTAAATCTGTTTTGACTTACAAATATCACTATAATTTCATAGAAACAGGTCACAATTAATGGAATTTAATTTGTCATTAAAACCTTTATGATGCAACTTTCTTGGCTGCATATCAAAAGCTCTTTTCACTACTTCCCTGCTACAGGGAAATTAGAAACACATTACTAATTGGGCAATTCCAAGCATATCTGCATATTTTTTCCCCTTACACCAGCATCATAACAGCTCTACTGGAAAGTTCACAAGGAGAATCAGGTTTTATCATTAATACCAAATTATTTGGGAGACAGAGAATAAAAAAGCATAAAAGCAGTTAATTTAGATTTGAATTATGATGCCAGAAATTATTGCAAGGCTAAACACTTGGAGTAACTGAGTTCATCCATCTGAATGAAAACCATACTTGCACTTAGCTGGCTTAAAGCAGGGCACAGATAAAAAAATTTAAATTAACAGAGCAAATATTTAACAAAAGTATTGAAAGAGAGCGTGCTTCTTACTCTGTCTCTGCACAGATAAAAGACATAGATACTTTATGTTGAGGCTGAATGAAAATGCACTGTGCTTTTCAATCAGAGGATAAGCATTAGTCAAAATTACCTCTACTGGTGCTCTCAAAATGTCATGATGATCCATTTCCTTTAAAACGGAATGATACTAATATCTGCATGTCCTTCAGATAAAACAAATACTATTTTTAAAAGTTCACATTGGTCTACTAAAACGGATACTGCAGTTCTCTGTATGACTAAAATACTCATTAATCTGCCATGCTGTTAGATATTTCAGACAGCTAAACAGGTTTCTGGTTAGTATTAAAAGCACTTCCTATCAGGTTTGTAAGAGCTTAGGTATTGCTCTAATGCATTCTCTTCTCATTCCCAGACAAAACACAATGCTCAGAACTTCCAGTAAGGTCCTGCAAGAACAGACACTTTTTCAAAGTGCTTAAATTTTTCAAAATATTCACTGCAGCTGCCTCTGGCATTAAACTTTCTGAATAGGAACTGCTCCAAAAGTTGATGTCTACAACAACATCTTTTGTATTAACAATTTCAAAACAGTAGAGTTTACAGATGTCACATATTTTGTTACAGAAATTTCTGTAGAATTCTAATATATGGCACTCTCCTAGCTACTGGAAGAGTCTTACAAGCAAACTACATACTAGCAAAGCCTTTTGACAATGAAAAACTACCACATGCAATTTACCTTTCTTGACTGGGTTCTGCTAAAAAGATTTCGAATTCAGTAAAGTGCTAACTTTTAATATCCATCACAACCTTGAAAACAGAAGGCACTATTCTATGTTTAGTACTTGATAAGCAAAAGTATCAAGATTACATCTTGCAAATACAATTATCACCCCAGTTCCTTCTGAACCAGTAATGAAACGAGGGGGAGAAAAAAGGCCTTATTTTCTTGATAGTCATACTTACTAAGGAAATAGAACAAAGTCCTATAAACTGCATAGTCCCCAAACACTGGAAGAGATTAAATCACTGATAAAATATTATTAGTACAGACAAGTTCCACTATTTATATTATTATATATTTTTATAAGATTCTGGATGAGCCATTAATCTCTTAAAAGGTGATTACCAACGACTATCCAGTAAAATAATCATCAAAAACTAGGATAGTAATTCAGATAAAATGCATTGATTAGTTCCTGTAAGAAAAAAGTGAGCAGAAAGAGCATTGATACCATCATTGCCATACATTAGTCAAGTTGGTTAATATGGTATCCAAAGCAATCCCATAAAGAAGTGATGAAGGCTAAAAACAACCTGCAGGAACCACTGGTAAGAAACAGCCTTGACACATGGCACAGTGTATTTGAAGAGCAATTTTAGACATGGAATCTAGCAAAAAGGAACCAAGGATTCTTGATAGAACAAATGGAAATGGAAAGCTGTGAAAGCAAGAGACACAAGGAGGTTTGAGAGATACATACAACACAAAAAGGAGCAAAGCAGTGATAGCAGCACAAGATACTGCATGGAACTGTAAAAGTATCTTGCATTTTCAGCATGCATTGACATTTATGGTTAGATCTGTATAAGCACACTAGAGGTAGGATTTAGATGCTTAATTTGGTGCTTAAGTTCCAAAATTAGATACTCAGCATTATCCCTGTTACTTAAACTTGCCTACCAGCACACTCAACTGCTATTGCACAAGAGAGCTGACATCTTTAGTACTATTTTAATTTTAATCAGTTTCACTTCTGTTCGTATCTATGGATAGTTCCACTTTCTGCTGCTTCCCTTAACTGTGGCATTCTAATCAAGGACATCCTCAGAAAACCAGGCTGAACACAGACTGCAGGAGTAACAACAAGCACTCTCTGGAGCTAGGGTTTAAAACTCTCTGCTCCCTGATGTGCGAGCTAATCTGCAAAGTGATCGTCTTTTGCACTCCCAATTAATATTTAATTATTCCACGCACAGCAAAACACCTTCAAGAGGAGACACTGCAACCATCCCAACTCAGTATTTTATAGCCAGGATACTTTCCTGGAAGATAGGAGATGCTGATTAGAGCTCCCTGAGGCAGAGGAAGGAACTGAATGCAAGCCTGCTGCCTTTTAACTGCTGAGGTAGTGCATAGCACAGGTTGGGAGTGGCAGGCAAGAACAGTAGGAGCTTTTGAACAAAAAAGGCCATATGGCTAATTTCAGAAAAGAGAGCCTGTCTTGAAGGTCATTGTTTCCAGACAATGACACTGCTTAAAGTAGTCCCTGTTTTCAAAATCTCTCCCAAGCAGCTCTCCATTCAGCTTGTTAGGATTTGCCATGTAATTAACTTTTACTAGAGGCTTCCTAATCATCTAACCTTAACGATGCAAATTCAGAAACACCAAGCACCTAGGTACAGCAAAGCTTGAAGCTGCAGAAACTTTTCATGCTTTTCTCTGTGAGTAGTAATGCCTAGCAGCTTAGAGAACAGATCAAGAAACAGTGTCACTGCCAGAGTGGGAAAATACCTTGATCACTTGGGGCCAGCACAATTCTGGGTACACACAAGACAACAGTGTGAGCAGCCCAGACTGAGAGCATTCACTGTAATCCAACAGAAATTCATGAGGAAATAGAGTGAAGACAACCCTTAGGATATACAAATAATGAAGTTCCAAGAAAAAGAAGTGCACCTACAAAACAAGACTTCCCCAACTCCACTTCTCCACATGCTCCCATTGTATTCCTCTCTTCCAACGCTTACAGTCTTATCACCAAGTCTACAATTTGTACACCACACCATTTCTCTTGAAAGCTACCATCTTTCCACAACAATTACAGATAATATTCCTTCTCTCATCACACTAATAAAATTAACATGATTAACCATTAATCACCAAAATAAAACATTCGCTCTCCCTGAATGTATCAAAAAATACTTTAGATTATTTGTATAACAGATTATTATATCTGACATACTGAGCATACTGAGTTAGGTTCTGACTTGTGATATGAATCAGTACATTTCCAAGAAAGGATCTGATTTACATTGTGAGTGTCTTGCTTGTCTAATTAATATGCATCAGGACATTATGCAGGAATGCTCTCCACATGGCATACATGTCCATGAACTGAGTGATATATCACACACATTCCTTCAAGATCTGCCATATCAGAGGGGGTGTCCCACAACACTGCTATGTTTGCACCTGCCCAGGAGGGTGAGGCTGAAGCACTACTGTAGTAAGCATATCACAGGTACACATACAAGAAGAAATTACAAAAGAGATGGCATAAAACTCTGACATCTCTAGAGACCCTTATCATCCAACAAGAAACATTATTCCTCGGCTTTTTTTTTTCTTTCTTGTCAGCATGTCTGAAGGGGTCTCTCATACCACAGAAATACTTAAGATATCCTGAGTTATTATTCTTCTTAGATCATTTCCAGGATTCGACAACATGTGTCATGCATGTGAAATTCAGTTTATCTATGAAAGGATAGGAAGCACACAGACAATTCATTTACCATCCTAAAGCAAACAGTGCTAAAGTGCAATCCTTCACAACATGGTTGCAGCTTCAATCTTCTTTCTTCCTTCCTCCTCAGAGCAGATGAAAACTGCAGCTACTCTGTTTCCTGAATCCATAATCAGCTTCTTAAATAATTTCTCCAGCTGAAAGAAAAAAAATAACACCATTACATTAAAAAAAAACCCACCTGTGAAGCACTGTGGAGACACTGTAGAGCATTGAAGCTTTTGTGGTACATAACTAGGAAGGAATCACGTAGAGTTCCTTGAAAATGTTCAGACCTCAGCAACCAACAGCCTTTCTAGAATTAACACCAGGCTCAGCAGTACTGCACAAGATATCACAAGCCTGTAGGATCACAGGTGATTACTCATACGCTGCGTGATTTCAGCTTTCATCGCAACACCAAAACTGTAACAGCTGCACACAGTAGCTGGAGCAACCCAACCTTTAGTCAAGAGTGCGTACATTATCCAAATGTCTCATGTGCACACATGTAAAATTCAGCTACAATTTGGCAATATACATACTGAAATTATATAGAAAAGAGCAAGGTGCCAAGGTATATAAACCAAGGATTATCTCGTGAAGTTAAAATTCCTGTTGACATGTGGAAGTTCATGCTGTTGCAATCAAAAGGCGTATTTGCAAGTCTAACATTTATAATTACACAAACATTCC
>WBND01000167.1:1272050-1291433 GCA_013398595.1 Tychaedon coryphoeus
TTAGTTTTTTTTTTAATCTCTCGCATTTAAATTTTTACTTTCGCACTATACAACCCTCTCCCCTCCCTTACTCGGCTTTTCCTTTTCGGACCCGACCTTGCGAGCTGGGCTCGCCAGCTGCAGCGTGGGTACCATGTCATTCGACCCCACCACCATGCCACCTGCGAACGGCTCCGCCAACGGGACCGCCGGCGGGGCCGAAGGCGGGAAGCCCCCCACTATCCCCACTGTCATGTTCATCTTCGGCGTGGTGGGCAACCTCATAGCCATCGTGGTGCTCTGCAAGTCCAGGAAGGAGCAGAAGGAGACCACTTTCTACACGCTGGTCTGTGGACTGGCAGTTACAGATCTCTTGGGGACCTGCCTGGTGAGTCCGGTCACAATTGCCACCTACCTGCAGAACCAATGGCCAGGAGGAGCTGCACTGTGTGAGTACAGCTCCTTCATCCTCCTCTTCTTTGGGCTGTCTGGCCTCAGCATTATCTGTGCCATGTCTATAGAGAGGTACCTGGCCATCAACCATGCCTATTTCTACAACCATTATGTAGACAAGAAGCTGGCAGGGCTCACGCTCTTTGCCATCTACGCTTCCAACGTGCTGTTCTGCGCCCTCCCCAGCATGGGGCTCGGCAAATCTACTTTGCAGTACCCCAAGACTTGGTGTTTCATAGACTGGCGAACAAATGTGTCCACCCATGCAGCATATTCCTACATGTACGCGGGCTTCAGCTCCTTCCTGATCCTGATGACTGTGATCTGCAACATCCTGGTGTGCGTGGCCCTCATTCGCATGCACCGCCAGTTCATGAGACGCACGTCCTTGGGGACAGACACCACCTCCAGCCGTTTATCTGACTTTCGCAGACGCCGGAGCTTCCGTCGGATGGCTGGAGCAGAAATCCAGATGGTTATTCTGCTCATTGCCACTTCCCTGGTCGTGGTCATCTGCTCCATTCCTCTGGTGGTGAGTAACATCATGCAACCCTTCTTCTGTTCCATCACCCTTACTGCAGAGTCTTTTCTTCTCCTAGTGTGTGTTTGTCACTTTGTTCCTGTTGGAATAGGCGCTTATTTGTGGCACCTATAATTGGTGTCACAAACTGTTACAGTAACTCAATGGCTGTTAGCATGCATGCATGGTAAGAGAAAGTTCAGTAGATTTACATTTGCACAAAAAAAAAAAAAAAAAAAAAAAAAAAAAAAAAAAAACACAAAAAAAAAAAAAAAAAAAAAAAAAAAAAAAAAAAAAAAAAAAAAAAAAAAAAAAAAAAGCAAGCCAGGTCTCCAAGCTGAGCTGCATATTTCTTCATCTGTCTTCAAAGTGTGCCTTCTGGTTGTGTGGTCTGGGTAGATTTGTTATACACATTACACATGTACACACATACACATTATACCCATCTACACATTATACACATATATTTTTACATATATGTATACATACATACATATTATACCTGTGGACACGTGCCTATTGTACATATGTACACTTTATACATATACACACGCCTGTTGTGCATATGTACACATTGTACACATAAACATATGCATGTTATACGTATGTGCACACACACCTCATACATTTATACCATTACAGATTTTACACATAGATCCGCACCCACCGCGGGGCAGCCGCGCCATCTAGCGGCGCACCCGCGCGCAACAATTTATTTATCAATTTATGTTTTTTAGTAATCCTTTACTTTCAGCATAAATAGGGAAAGCTGCTCACAGAACAAACAGTCAAATCACAAATAAAACAATAAAGTTACGATCTCATAAATAAAATTATAATGAAATAATTTATAAATAAAATTAATAATGTTATATGAAATTATGTCTAAAATAGTTTAAAATAAAGCCAAATAAATATAAATAATCAACAAATATTAAAAACAAAGGAAATATTCTTAACAATTTTTTTAAAAAAGCCATAAAACTAAGTTCATCATGCACAAGAGTACTCTTTAAAGCACCTGAATGTCATGTTTGACCTAGCAGATCAATAAGGCCAAGAAATTAGTAGTCAGAAAGACATCTGCAGTGTTATAAATCATTAGGAAAGTAACTGCAGGTAAAACTGTGCCAGACAAAACTGCCAGCAATATACAGCAATTCAAGATTTTCCCATACCTTGAGTTCACTAGGTTACCCATGAACCTAGAGAAAAGTACTGAGAAAGGAAATACAGTCAATCATCAAATTGACAGACACTTTGAGAGAGACTGTAGGCACAGGGCTTCCACAAAGGGCATCTGCATTATTCTAAACATACCACTGATAGCTTTGGAGAACATTCCATCTCTGAATACTGACAAGGCTGAATGTCACCACATTACACCCCTGCAAGAAAATTTCTCAAGAACTGTGAAATTTTCCACCAGACTTGGATGGCCTCACATGCAGGACTTGTTAAAAAAATTTACTCATGAGGGCTGTCCGTATTTGGCTCTTCTATTTAAATGCTTGCTTGCCTCCTTGTCTGTGACCTCATAGCTAGGCAGGCCTTGATTAATTTCAGGAGCCAAGGATGAGATTATAAAAACCTTGTAGTTTTGCTACTGAATTTTTACACTATCAGATAAAAATATAATTAAGGGGTCTATTTTGACTTACCTTAAGGAAACTGAAGAAAATAGAATCTTCCATTATCCACTTTTCAGTGGCTTTCCTAAGCCTTTCTCTAAGTGGACCCTGCATAGGTCTTGCTAAAATGGAGTAGAGCTATTTGAAACACAACAAACTCCTCTGATACCATGGTGGATGGTGCCTTACAGCAGCATTTACAAAAGTGGCTTCTAAACCTGGGGAGAGACCAGCTGAAGAAGAAACTAGATGAATATGCTGAACAATACATTTCTGTGTAGAAGACAGAGCCCTTCTGTTTCAAAATTTATACACGATAAACTAGAATCACTAATCACTAATTAAATAGTTGCTTTGCATATCAACTTCAGCATCTTAAACTCTTGACCACTTCCTTAGTGTTTTTGTAAGTAAAACCAAAATTCTGGCTCGTTCAGAAGAACAGAGTACTCTAGCCTGGCACTGAAATAATCTCATTATCTTGGCCTATTAAAATTCTCCTAGCTGGGCAACCTGTCTTTTGGGGGTTTTTTCCCACCTCTTCTTTTTTCTTTTACATTTCTGTTTTTCTAAAACCATGCTGCAGCAAGCAAACTCTTGCGGTTATATAAACAGTTCCAGTAAGGACAGGTGCCAGGAAAATACATTTCTAAACTTGGGAATCGACAACTCAGGACTTGCTTACTTGGATTATCGTGTGTGTTTCACTTCATTTCTAAGTGATTATTGGACCTCTGCTAGAGGAACTAGTCAGGTCTCCCCACTCCATTACCTCTTTGCAGGTTACATGAGACCTGAGGTATACCAAGAAAACAGGATACAGATTTACATCTTTGTTCCTGGGAAATTTTAAAGACACCAACCAAAATTTGGAGGTTCAGGGATTAATTATGAGGCGACAGAGAGAGGAAAAAGCCAGTCTTTTTCTACATGTAACAAAGGTGTTACAATTTTAATCTGTTTTTTTTGTTTGCTATTTCCAAAAATGAATTCATTACTGCCAATCTGAGATGCCTAACCTTGCCAGCCTGCTCTTTTGTCATAGCTTACAATCTGCAAATCTAGATCTCTGCTTTGAAGTGTAAGCTTTTCTGTCCTGATGCAATGGTGTAATTGTGTCTTCCTTTCCCCCCTTCTCCTTGGGTAGGTCCGTGTGTTTGTGAACCAGCTGTACCGGCCGGAATCAGTGGAAGATGTCAGGCAAAACCCTGACCTGCAAGCCATCCGCATTGCCTCGGTGAACCCCATTCTGGACCCGTGGATCTACATCCTCCTCCGCAAGACTGTGCTCAGCAAAGCCATCGAGAAGATCAAATGCCTCTTCTGCCGCATCGGGGGGGCTCGGCGGCAGCACTCGGGGGGCAACTTCAACTGCGTGGATGGGCGCAGGACCTCCTCCGCCGTGTCCAGCCAGTCGCCCTCGTTCATCTCGCGCGAGCTGCGGGAGATCAGCAGCACCTCGCAGACGCTGCTGTACCCCCCCGAGCTGAGCGAGAGCAGCGCTGGCGGCCGCGTGCTGCTGCCCGGCCCCAGCGCCGGCCCGGCTCAGCCCGACACCACGTCCGTAAGGACACTGCGCGGCTCCGACACCTCGGACTCCTCGCAGGGACACGACTCCGAGAGCGCCTTCCTGGTGAGCGAAATCAGCCCTGGTGGCGGGGCCAGCTCTGCGTCCAAGAGTGGCCCTCTCCAGGTCACCTTCCCCACAGAGACATTGAATTTGTCAGAAAAGTGCATATAGATAGCCATGAAAGGCATCAACCCTGGGGATACTTCCTGGTACATTGGAAAAACTGGTGCAATAGATAGGTGTTCTGCTTATTCGTGGGAAGAGGGGTTCAGCTGTGCTTCAAAGGGCTATTTTTCTCTGGCTATGTGATGGGTACATTTCCTTTAGACTACTGAGGACTGTGTGAAACAGACATTGCACTTGGGCCCTGCCATCAGAAATGGTATAGAGCAGATCTGATGGGACTGGAAGCATGAACTGCCTTGTCTTGTTGTGGGACACAGGAGAGCTACTGTGCCTCTGGAAATAGAAAGACCCCATCACTTGCTTTTTTCTTTTTTTCTTTCCCTTTCCAAGTCTGGTAGAATTGTTTTTGCTCCTTCTCTGTAGCTGCTCAGCTATCAAGAGTTTATGCTTCTGGTACTAGAGCTGAATATGAGGCAGCTGCTAGGAACTGGACACAGCTGCTCTGAGAGCTGCCTGCAGTAGGATTTTAAAGTGTCTCACTAAAGCATGAAAATGTGAATTTTTATCATTGTATATATATCAGGATTGAAAATATTTAAAAGTGTATTCTTCTCTGTGAGAAGGTTTGTTATGAATACAAGGTATATGGAAATGATTGCCAGCCTTCTCTTCCCTCAGTATTTCCTGCTGATAAGGCATTCTTGGTTTAGATTTGTTGTCCATGCTAGATTCACAGCTAATGAGGTAATTCTCAAGCTGAGAATACATAAGCACTTTCTGAGTGAAATGGGAATATATGCCTTTTTAAGAGAGAAAAAGAAAACACATCCTTCCAATTAAGAATATTAGTTTTCAGTATATGTAAATACTAAAAAATCGAATTTTATTTATATTCTGAGAATGTTTTTCTGTGTAACACACACGCGCCTCTCTGAGTACTGTGGCCCACAGTCCGCACACCTTAGGCACACACTTAACATTGCCCATCAGAGTGGTCCCTCAGCTGCCAGGGAGACTCCTTACATGTAAAGTTAAGGACATATAGAAGTGCTTTCAATATCAGGGCCTGAAACTTTCAACTCCTGGTTAATAGTCTTAATATTCACTTTAGTTAAAGCATCACTGATGTAATAAAGGTATTTTTTCATAACATTTATCATTTTACTTTAAATAGTAAATAGAATTTTATGACTGTGTAATCTGATACTCCATCAAATAAATGTATGAAACCATGGAAGCAGAATCTTCATTTAAAGTATAGATTATATAGAACTATATCTCAGTCTTAAACACCTTGAAAAGCATTTGTTTCTAGAGTTTTGATGACAAACACATCACCAAAACCAGCTGTTAACCACTGACAAAAAGGAGTTTGTGTTTTATGTTGTAAGGGTTAGATCTTGTTCCAGAAATACTGTGTATCAAAATAATTCTGTACAGATATTTGGGGGATGTTTTGTCAAATACAAAGCATGTTATGCTGCTTAAAGTGTTTTCATGTGAATGCTACATTGTAATGAAAATCATGAGCCTTATGTTGATGTTTAAGCAGTTGTACCGACCAAAGCAACTTTGGGGATCACAATTAAATGGAAATGTTCTGCTTGATCTCAGATGTCTACATGAGTCTGCCATTCAGTGCCAACTCCTTGCCTTAACAAGCCTCCCATTTTGGAATGCTTTGCACTCAGCTACTGCCAAAACATACTTTGTCCTGCAAGTTTCCAAAACACCACTGCATGATCACCGTCAGCAAGAAGCAGCTGTCTTCAAAACTGTCCCAAAAAGCACTGACACAGAGCCACAAAAATTCTTTATTTGAACAAAGGTGTTTTCCTTTAACAGGGAAGAAGTTGAGCTTGTTTGCCTTCTTACATATAGAAAGTGAAGTTAAATCTCTACACAAATATTTGCAACAGCAGCAGCCACTTTTCACCAGTTAAGCTGGAGAACAGTATTACCCAAGCTCCTGCTGCAGCTACAGATAAAGATCTGCCTGAATTCCTTGCAATTAAACCACCTCACTATGGTCTGTTGCTTACTAGTGACCAACAAGTAGAACAGACTCGCCATGCTTCCCAGGACAGGAAATAGCACCTGGCAGAGCAGGAAGGTGGGACTGCCATTGGCAGATAACACCTCTTGTACTAAAATGGGACACACCTTTGCAGCTGGCCCACAGCAGTATTATTGGTACTTTATGCAATGACAGAATTAAATATCTGCAGTGTGTAAGTATTTAAATAAGCAAGGGCTCAATATTTTTAAAATTATTTCATTAATATGCTTTTGTTACTCTTTATCATTACTAATGAGAAATACACATGATCTGAAAACCTTTAAGCAAGAATAGACCATGTTAAAGTAGCTTCCCTCAGCAAACATGATAGGCCTGAGGTCTTCCTGCCCCTAGCATTCACAACATATCAGTAGTGGATTCATCAGGCTCATCATCAACATGAACTCCCTCAGAAATGAATTCCATGATTCCCAAACAGCCCACAAAGTATTCTGAGCAATACTGGAATTGCCTGCCACAGCTCCATGGTAGTGCACAAAGGCAAAGTCGGAGCACTTCTGTTGTCTAGTTGCGAACACGAGTGTTCAGGAGCAGCTGGGCAGAACGACTGGGCAGGGTCTTTTTTAGGGTGACAGTAGTATCACATGTCGCTCACCTCCCCACGGTCCTGCTCAGGTTTAGCACCTTCCTCCAACGCTGACCACAGACATTTCTGAACTACATTCCTCGGCCTCCCTGAGCTTAACAAATCTTCTTAAATAGGGCTACAAGTTTGAAGAGTCTAATTTGCCACATGGAGGTTAAAAGGTTATTTTCTTGCTAGGTGTTATGAGTAGTTACCATATATACAAAAGGGTTTCCTTTTTCGTACATTATATCTCCCTATATTCCCAAACCCCAGAGATCCAGATCCCTCAGAAAGGCCTTTCACATCAGCATCCATGTTCCCCAGTCCTCCGTGTTCATAGAAAATGTACCGATTCAAAAATTTCTTACACCGGCCTGTATCTCAGTCACAGGACTGGCAGTCCCCCTCCCTCTCTCCCAGCTGTCTGTCCTGCCCGCACAGCCCAGATCACCGCTCTGCTGACCCTTCCATGCAGAGACACTGCTCGAGCTCCAGCCCCACACCGCAGCCCAAGCCCCGGCCCGAACCAACCCAAGCCCCTGTCCTGTGGCAGGCCCTGGAGGATCCACCCACCACAGGCAGGACAGCAGCCACTATCTGTACCAGACAGTGGTTTCTGTGAAGATCTGCAGATCGATTTGAATCTCTGATCCATGGCAAGTTAGCCTTATGAACGGTTTAGGGAGTGGGATGTGCTGTCAGAGGACTTGGGCTGTTTTCAATCAGGCTCACACATTCCTGCTGTCGGGAACACCCGTGCTGCCTGACCGAACTGGCGCTACAGGCCCAGCGCCAATGCACTAACAGGATCAGTGTAATCTGCTATCTTCAAATGGCACAGCCAGCATGCTAACTCAGGAAGCTTTTGAGGTTTTATTTCTGCTGCCAGACACAACAGCAAGCCTGTTCCACTTAAGGCAGATTTAGTATTAGAGCTACCAAATACCACCAGGCCTTTGCACTCCAGGCCCTCTTCTAGACCTGACAGCTTTACAGAAACCCAGCGAATCTCCTACTTTGTGAAACCAAAGGCAGCTCGATCCCCACATCTAAACTTTCCATTTGATCATTTATCCTTTACAACCTTTACAGCTCCTAGCCTCATGGCTCTTAGGAAATCAGCCCTCAAAGCCAGGCAGCACACCTGGCAGGATTCAGCAGTCATCCACGACCATCAGCCCCTCCAGCTCCAGAACCAGCCCCTCTAGAGATATCACAGCCCAAGGACGCCAGCACATCTGGGAACACCATGTTAACATTAGTCACCTACAATAAACACATAGTTCCTGCAACCTGCCAACAAACCAAAGCCACATGCTTCTGCTTTCCTGTGCCCCAGTCCTAACCACAGTCATTATAGTTTTACAGCAATTTTGTGAACTCAAAATAAATTTAAGATACCACCTCAATGTTAGTATTTTACTCCATTCCCTTGGTTTTAGGATTGGGAGGGAACTCACCTTGTGTGGGCAAGCAAGTTTCCAAAGCTGCCTCTCTGATCTTGATCTCTAAACCCAGAGTAAACTGCTCCATTTGCTTTTTATCCCTTTCCATGATTACTTTTAAAATCCAGTATCTTATGGTATTATCAAGTAAGAGTCACTGTTGTGTTATCTAATCCTTATTCCTTTTTAACCCTCTAGTATTATCAGAAAGGATTTATTTCTCTGTCAGTACATTTAAGTTTTTTAAAGATACTTATCTCCATCTATGAGAGTGGAAGTCACACGCCTCGTTTCAGCATTTGAGGTTAACTGCCCGTCAGTCACCTTGAGCTTCCTTTGTAGTCAAGGGAAATAATTAGGCACCTTTCGAGACTGATTCAACTCATTCTGATACTTATCTAACACAAGGCATATGAATAACCCTGTGAGGCTGTGTATTGCTTTCCACTGGATACCAAGGTACTCAAAGGGAAAAATATGTTTGAATGCTTAACTGCTGGCTTTTAAATCAAGCAAAATTAATTCATCTAACCCACTGTTGTTCTTGAGCTTTACTTTTGAATGCAACAGTTGAGCATTTTAACGTGATTCATATGGAAGGCAAACACATGAAAGCTGCTGCATTCTCTACCACTAATGAACAATAAAAAGAATTATCTAAGGGGGAGTTTTCATTAGTATCCTGTTTTGGATAACATCTCCTTTTGCTCCATCTCATGTGGATATCTCTGAAAGGTTTCAAAGCTCTGAGCGTCACCTTTTATTAATTTTTTTTTCTCCAAGATGTCTTATTTTCTTTTTTACTAAAACAAATCAACATGTTCACCAGAGACAAAAGCCAATTATTAAATGAGGAACATTCTGGAATGGGAAATAATACTTATTTTTGTTATAGCCCAAAGAATAAACAGGCATCACTAAGCAACAGAAGTCAGTATTTTATTCAAATGGCAAACTGATCCAGAAAATTACATACATGCAAAACATAGCATGCTGTACAAAAAATAATGTTGAAATCACCAATATTTGAACTTCTCCCCAGTTTGAAAACAGTGTCCTAGGAACTTAACTGTTGTACAAAACACTACGGTTCTGACAATACCTAGAATTCAAAACCTAATCTAATCAGAAGGAAAACACATTCAGTACGCGGGATGGAAACCACTTGAGCCCAGCACAGCCTGATGGTGCAGATGTACACCCCTCCAGAAGTCTGGCCCTGCAGTGCTGAAGTCAATAGGAACTTTGTGAATCATTTCAGTGGAAACAGATTCTGTGATAACACGGGGCTCTGAGAGAAGGGCAGCAGTCCTTCCTGTGTGAGTAAAGACAGGACACTGACGCAAGTAATAAAGCGCAAAGAAAGAAAAGATGAGGTGGATACAGCCAAGCTCCTTCAAAATAAAAACATACCTTAGGGAATCTCACATATCCTTTTCTAGCCAGAGAAGATCTCTTGAAGAAATGTGTCCAAACCCCTCTCTAATGCTAACTCTTCTTATGGCTGCCTAGATTATATTAAGTTGATAGGAGAAAGAAGATTAAGAAATCCCTCAACTCTAATAATTTAAACTATTAAACTATATCTTAATCAAGTGCCTATCCAGTAAGCATTTAAAATCTTTCTGGACTTAATGAAGAAATAAAAATATAGCATGATGATGTTTTACATTTTTAATACATTTAGGTCACTGTAGTTCTAATTATTTTAAATACTCAGTAGATAGTAAAATGTGTGATTTTGTGTGAATGTGTGCTCATGCAAGCACAGATCTAAAAATTCACACATACAAAAAAAACATTCAGGGAGAACCTTTCAAAAATTAACGAAAACTTAGTACATTAGGGCAATTATGTCTTTTTTAAAAAACTGTATGTATCCTCTTAAAAACGATATTCTGATATCAGATAAATAGAAAGCATGATTTGAGACAGTTTTTCTGCAATGCATTTTCCCCTGTGAAAACACTATACTTCTCAAACAACATTATTTTTTTAAAATGTGTTATTTTGAAAAGTGCAAAGATGACTGATTTCATAAGTTTCACTTGTCTACAAAACTATCTATTACCATACAATTTTTTTTTCAAAATCAAGTAAAAATTACATGTTCTCAAATGGAATTCTTCAGGAATTCCTCAGCTGACCATTTTTTCCAGTACTGTTATGATGTGATCATCTCTACCATGTCTCTGAGACAATGAAACAAGAGTCTCAGCACAGAGTACATTAAAGAAACAGCCTGATTTCATGTCTCTGAACTGCCTGTGAGAGGAACCAACTGCCACCTTTCCCTGAAAAAAAAAATCAACATGAAAAAAATTTCCAAGGGTATGCCTCATTACCACCACTGCATGCAAAATCCAAAAAGGATAAAGGGAGACTCTACCAGTGCTCTACTGGAAAAGTGTTTTTTTTTTTTTTTCCTAAGAGCATACTTTTAATGTCAGGCCATAAGAATTAGGAAAAGCAAATTGACTCCCTTTATCAGATTAGCCTCACTAGGAAAGAAAAGCCCCAAATACAACACAATTCACCCATATCTATTTCCTATTCCCACCTTTCTACTTTTGGTGATGTCTGTAGCACAGCACACAAGATAAGGAAAGGCCAGTTTCAGTCACAAACACTGTTCTTTCTTCTGGTGAAAGATTTAGTTGTAACTAAGCATTCAGGGCCTTGTTTGGTAAAGCATTTCCTTTCATCTAATCAGAAAGTGTTTAGCCCACTCACTGAGGAAAGCAACTTGATTTGGCTACAAATCAGATCTGTCACACACAGACATACAAAATAATAATCCATCTCTGCTTCATAGGAAACTTTCTCATAGAACAAGTAATCTTAATGAATACAAAGACTGCCGATAACAGAAAACAGCTCACACTTTTACTGGAAGAAAAATAATGTTAATTAATAGTGATTTAAATAATTTTTAAATGTCCTTTTTTCTTTTTGTGCTGGTTTTGGCTGGGATAGAATTAATTTTCTTGAGAATTGCACGTAGGGGGCTAGGTTTTGATCTTGTGCTGGCCAGTGTTAATAACACACAGTTGTCTTCATTATTGCGAACAGTGCTTGCACAGGGTCAAGACTTCTTCCTGCTCCTCATCCCACCCCACCAGTGAGAAGACTGGGGGTGCACAAGAACCTGGGAGAAGACAAGCCAGAACAGCTGATCCCAGCTGACCAGAGGGATATCCCAACCCACAGCACAACACACAGAACTGGGGAAAAAAGGAGGAAGGGAAGACATTCCCTATGTCGTCCCAAGTCACACGTGATGCAGCCCTACTTTCCTGGGATGGCTGCACACCTGCCTGCCCATGGGAACTGGTGGGCGAATCCCTTGTTTTGCTTTGCTTGTATGTGCAGCTTCTGCTTTCCCTATTAGGCTGTCTCCATCTCAGCCCACGAGTTCTTTCACTTTTACTCTTCCAATTCTCTCCCCCATTCCACCAGGACCCAGTCAGCTGTGTGGGGCTGAGTTGCCAGCTGGGGATAAACCACAGCACTTTTACAGCTTAAATAAAAATTTCCTAATGACTGGGAAATGTAGACATTAACTTGTAAAATTATGAAATACACAAAGATGAAAGCAGATGTTAGAATGAAGTTTTAAGCATTTCAACATTACATTTGTTCATAACATTTGTTAGAATTTCGAGAATCAACTTCTGGCTTTTTTTTTTAAAAAATACCGATGGAACAACTCAGGTCACTGATTTTTTAATTAGCCAAAGAAAGATAACTTCAATTATTTAACTTTTGTAGGCTATCCTACCATTTAATAAAAAAAGAACAAACACAAAGCAAGCAAAATACAATAAATAACAATAGTTCTTAAACCTGTGGGTATGATAACCCATGAGGCTGTCCTACCGGGCCCTGATGAAAAGGGTTTCATCGGGAGTTGCAGGACGATTGTCCTGCTCAGTAACAGTCTCTACTGTGCCTGAAGCAGACACAATCACCATCGTTTTAGCTGCTGAGAGAGCTTTCTCCTTCTCTGCAATGGCAGCACAGACTGCCACAATTTCATCACTTTCAAAGTCATAGTCCGGGATTGACTCTTGTACAAGTTCTTTTCCTCCTGCCAGTGCATGCACTGACTCAGTCTTTGTGGCCTTCTGCTGTTCCTGTAGTTTTCTTGCCCAGGAAAGGTCTTCTTTCCATACTTCAGGGTTCATTGGAAAGATGTGTAAGGATACCTGGAAACTTCGGATTGCCTATAAGCAGAACAGGGAAGAAACAAAGATGGAACATTTTAAAGCCTATCTTTTTAATAAAAATTGACAACAACAACATAAAATTATACAAATACATATCATTTAAGCAAAGCCAAAAGCCATTTTACTCCTGTCTTTATTGGACCGCTCTTCCGTCATCTTGGTTCAATAGCAGCCTCACCTCTAAGCAATTTTGTCTGAAAGGACAAAAATGCATTGGTAAGATAGGTACCTGGCAAAAAGGGCACAAATAAAGAGTTCATATATGAAAAACAATACTGTTATTAAAAAGGTAAAAAGGAAAACTATGTCTTGGATGACTTCCTATTCCACTTTCCTCTCATCATCAGATGTATGTAAATGCAAAAGCAGACAGACATGGTTTAAAGAAATACAGAAAAGGGAT
Organism: Tychaedon coryphoeus; assembly: GCA_013398595.1. Lineage (NCBI taxonomy): Eukaryota > Metazoa > Chordata > Aves > Passeriformes > Muscicapidae > Tychaedon > Tychaedon coryphoeus. The sequence continues at coordinate 1,285,055 of WBND01000167.1, forward strand.
GACTGGAATTTGAAGTATCACTGGTACTGCTGCCTTTAAACTAGAATGCAGTCGTTTCACATACAGACCTAATACTACATTAATACTAGCCACATGGTAAACTGTTTCTGGAACAGGTATGTGGTTATAAAAATACATAAATAAATGCACAGAAGGAGCCAAATAAACTCCAAACTTTGAAAGAACTTCTATAATCTTATAAACAATGTAATATTAGTAGAAGTAAATGTAGTTAGTGATGCTTCTTCTTTCTTTCAGCTCTAATGGGAAAATACTCACAAATACAAATCTTCAACAGAGAAGTTGTGAAATTAAAAACAAAGAAGTGTGACTATCTAAAATAATAAGAGGTTGCTACAGTACTAGAAAATAGCTACACCAAGAATTACAACAGTATTGTCTTTTAGTAATATTACCAGTGGTCAAGGCTGAAGCTACCTCCTCAAATTCAGGTACATGTACACAAAAGCATGAGTGTATTTCACATTTATGACTGTACAGTGAGTTATGAAAATGGGTCACTTTAGTGATCAAAATCTTGTCATGACATGTACAGAAGCCCTCCTGTAAGATGGGAAAACTGTGATGATATGGATTGGGATGATATTTGGGTAGAGTCCTGGCAATTTGAATATTAAAACTTTAAGGACATATGGTAAATCACAGTTCATATTCTGTTGTAGTTTATAAATACTTAAAGCATGCCAATTAATTCAGAAAAATCACAACTTCTCTTCTGCATGGACAGAAACTAATAGTTCATCCTCCTGATGGCACAGATGAATATATGGACTCCATATTATGGAAACTCAGAAGAGAGACACAAAATCAAGATTCAAGACATGCTGCCTATGCTATCAGTATTACTGCTGTTTTTAGAGGCAGCCTTTCAATTCCAGATAGAAAAAAAAAAAGCTTGATTATTGTCCACAGCCAGCTACGAAGTGTAGGAGCACATTGAACTTTAAAGAGAAGAACTGAAGTTTAGTTCTTGTAAAACAGCGTCACTTTATTCAACTTTGTTAGGTTTTAATTTTCAGGGATACATGAACAACAAGTAAACACTAAATGCTCGTTTTTACATTTCTGTTGAAGACAAAATATAAACAAACACCATCTGCTTTTAAGCTTTCCATGAAAGAGGTCCCCTAATTAAAACCTGTCTATATAGTTATGTTCATGCACAATAAATAACATTTGGTTAGTGTCAAGGCTGCTTAGATGATTCATACAATACAGCATACAATATAAAAAGATCATCTTAGTAAATCTATTAGAAAAGGGTTTTTGTGCTTGACATTTTTATAAAGAAATAATACAACATTAAAGTAAATTTTTAAGTGCTGCAAAAGATCAGAGGGATTAACTTTAAAGCAGCAATGTAAAACTGAAAACTTGTCATCCATTTAAACTGACACACTTGTCATCCATTTAAAATTTTATGTTGCCACTGGAACAGCTCCCAAAGCCACTAATTTCTACTAAGACAGAAGAAAAGAACAGTGCTACTTTTTATTCTTCTCCTAATGGAGATGTAAATCTCCAATTGCCTGTTGCACTGTAGGAAAACACAGTGACACTACATTAAATCGGCATTTCTAGCTTCATTTTAAAGATAAGCTGTGATTTTAGAGACCATGCCTGTAAGGATTATAGGACTTTAAATCAGTACAGTCATGTATCTGCTTTTGCCTCTGTAGAGAAGCGCAATGTAAAACCTTCTGTGAGACCTTCTTCCTTGTGGAATTACAGTATTTGAAAAATCTGTATTTTTGAAGTATCTTACATTTTGTCTCACTACATAGTATTCTGTAGCAAACAATCTTCCATTTGTCCCATGAGTAGTGTCTCCTCTGCTGGTTTGCAGTCTTCAAGTGTGAAGGGCAATTCTGATCAGACCGCACTTTTTTTACAAATTTCTGTAACACATGGACTTAGTAACTGTCAGTATACAGAAAATACCAAAAAAAGCCAGGTGAGAATTTTAAGAGGTTGTATGCATTAGTATGCATTAGGCATTTGTTACACTTGGCTGACACTTTCTGACCTGTTTCAAAGGATGTCTATCAGTGAAGTAATCTTTTTCTGTGTTAAATGATCTCTAATATGGATTTTTTTTTTTGTTTGTGCGTTTTTATAGCAGTCAGCACAGTGCTTGGGGGTGCTGAGGGTGAGAGGCTGGACATGCCCCAGCCATGGCACTCAGAGCCCAGAGAGCCAAACGTGTCCTGGGCTGCATCCAGAGCCCCGTGGGCAGCAGGGCAGGGAGGGGATTCTGCCCCTCTGCTCTGCTCTGCTGAGACCACCTGGAGCACTGCAGCCAGAGCTGGGGTCCCTGCACAGGAGGGACAGGGACCTGCTGGAGCCAGCACAGAGGAGGCAACAAAGAGGATTCAGGGGGCTGGAGCACTATGAGGACAATCTGGGAGCATGGGGGCTATCCAGCCTAGAGAGAGAAGGGCTCAGTGACACCGTACAGCAGCCTCCCAGTACCTGTGAGGGACCCACAAAAGAGCCGGAGAAGGACTTTTACAAGGACACGCAGTGATGGAACAAAGGGCAATGACTTTAAACTGAAAAAGGGTAGATAAGGCTAGATGTAATGAATGTTTACAGTGAGGTTACTGAGACACTGTAACAGGTTGCTCAGAGAGATGGTTAATGCCCCATCCCTGGAAACATTTAAGGCGAGGCTGGACAGGGCCCCGAGCAAACTCGTCTAGCTGAAGATGTCCTGGCTGATTGCAGGGGACTGGACTAGAGGACCTCTACCTTCCCTTCCAAACCCCTGCAAGGCTGCTGCATGTTCTGCTGAAGTCACTGCTTCAGGCTGTTCCTACCACACAGACCTCTTACACTGTGCTCTACCAGATGCAAGGATATGCTCCATGATGACCAAGGAAACAACAACACAAAAATCAATCCCACCCTAGAAATTTACATAGTTAGTCTAAGAAAATAAAGCATAAGTGTTATCAGTACTTTCACCTTGCAAATCAGGAAAATCCAAGAAAACATTTACTTCTCTATTACCAAATTATCCTGCCAAAATTATTACAGTAATTTTGAAACAATGGTCAAATAAAATTTCTTCAGCATCCCTGTTTGTCTTATCTTGTCCATCTGATTTAGCTAAAGCTTTCAATTACAAGGCCTTGGTGTTGAGAAATACTCTCCTCAAAAGTCCTGAGCATCTTACTAAGGTAACTAAAAAGGAGGTGCCAGCTAAATCAGCCATAATCACTTGCAAAAACTGAGTATCCCAGGCAGAACTGTAGGGCATTTAAACTTTTGGAGACTTGCTAGCCCTTCAGGTTTCTTGACAGAAAATAAAAATCACCTCTGACAAGAAGATCTTTTTGTGTATTAACAATCACTATCATAAAATATATTTATGGTTTACAACAGTGGTTAAAAAACAAAAAAGGGTTACTCTATAGGAGATGGAGAGGGCAGGACTAACACAGGACCTTCCTATGGAAGCTTATATTACTGGCTGTTACCTCAATACTCAGTTGGACTGATTAAAGCTGTTGAAAAGAATTTAACAGAGCTTTAAATGAAAAAGCATCATACTTTCTCTCTTAACTTAGCATTTCCTAAATACTTTGACTTCAGTGGAAGGCCAACCACCAATTTCCTTTTTATTACCAAAATACTCTGTTTCTAAATGCTAACATTTGTAACATGTTGAAAAATTATCTCAAATTCAGACTAGTTATGTTAATTAGCTGCATTCCAATAAAACACAGACATTTCTCTCTTTGGGAGTATAAAACTCCCACCACTATCTACTAAAACTATTTCTTTAAAGAGAAATGAAAGGAAAAGGCTGATCTGAGGATTCATGTTTTCAAGGCATGATTTTTCTGATAAAATGTTGTGCCACACTTAAAGACTGCTAAAGCACTAACTACTTAGCAGGAATACAGGAAACCATATCCTTCAAAACATGAAACAAAACATATGCACAACTGGTGCATATTTATGCATCTACCCTCTCAACCTCGTGATCCTCAGTATTCCAGATGTGACAGGGACCCGGAATGGGGTAAAGCTGAAGAGACAGAGCCCCAGAATGGCTGAGGCTGGTCAGGCCCTCCTGAGGTCACCTGGGCCAAGCCCCTGCTCAGCCAGGGCCACTTGAGCTGGCTGCCCATGACAGTGTCACAGGGCTGATGAACTTCTCCACATGGGACACTCAGTGCTTTCAACTAGACCTTGATGGTTTTGTGATTAGTTTTGTTTTTTTTCTTTTTTTTTCTTTTTCTTCTTCCTTGATTAATCAAAGCATGGGGTTCACCCTGTCTCATGGGAAGAACTGTTCCAATGAAGCTATTAGTGTGAAATTTTTAATTAGTTAAGATGTCATCAGCAGTACAGGAAATGTAATTTGTAAAACCAAGTATTTGCAATAAAATGAGAGAAATACTGCAAGCCTGACTACACTTCTACAGTTACTACATTCACATTGCATGCTTACTCAGGTGTGCTCCACATATTGATTTGTAGAATTTAAGGAATTTCTGCCTTTACAGAAATAAAGTTCTCCTTGCTCGCATTTAAGTATTACTGTTGAACTACTCTATTTTGTAAATTCAGGGGAAAAAAAGAGCAAACAAGTTACTTCATTCTTTTTGTCACACGTTTGACAAAAACTAAATCCAAGCACATCTATCTTTCTTTCATTATCACATAGCTCATAATATACATTAGATTTGATTTTAGACCTGGGAGACTTCAAATTAAGACAGTAAATTGTTCTTTTCCGTAAGAAAAAAATACATCATTCATTGTGAAGTAATAAAAGTACTCACAACAGATATTTGGCAGGATGTGGGTAATGAAGACAGATGTTGGTGGGGGAGAAATGAAACTAAGTAACAGAAGAAGCAGTTTTTCAGAAGGGTGGTAATTCCCAAATCTCAAAAAAAAAAAAATTACTAAAAAGCCTTGATATTTATGCTTTATTAACTTTTCTTTGTAAAAAATATGATACAGGGAAGAAATAGAAAATCATGGCAATGAAAGACTAGTGGGAAAAAGGATAATTATGACTTAAACCACTTGGTCAAGAAGACTCCACAAGTTCAACAGCTGTGAATTAATTTCTTATTTTAAAATTCCTTCAGTCTTCGCCTCTTAATATTCCTTAAAAGTAGCTTGGTTCGAAAACAAATAGTGAACATTATTTGCATTTTAGAATAACTCCCCAAGTTCTCTGTATGTAAAAACATATTTATCAGAAGGCAGTTCAACCCACAGACAGAAAGGCAATCAAGTATGAACCCGCAGTACCAAAGCACTGGAGACACCAACAGGAGTTTCCACACCTCAGGCTCCCTATTCAGGGACAATCAAAAACACTAAGAGGGCAAACTACCTGTGATAACCTCTCCTCCCTCCCTCTTCACCACAGTAAGGTCAATTTAACAATTACAGGAGCACCTAGAGCAGTGTTTCAGATGACTGAAGTGCTTTGATGCCAACCTCTGATTGTTCCCACTTAAAATGCTTTGCTCTGCATCACTGAATAGTCTCAGATACATAAATTAGATCCCTTTCTGATTAAGCTAAACAATGCACTCTAAGAGAGGACCTGAAGTGCAACTAAAATAAAACAGAATTAATATAATATGAACACTACATCCCCAGCAATCAAGATATTCAATGCCACTGGTGTTTCATGATTAGTCTACATAGAAAAATCTTATAAGGTCTGGTGAATCAACCTGCTGGGTGTAACTAGCACAGGTACATTACTATTTTTAGTTGATATTACAGCAACTGCAGCATTTTTTACAGAATAAACAGCATCAGTTAATTAGGATCCTTGAAGGAAATAAAACTCTAAGTTTCCTGAGACTAGTGCATTTAAAATTCTCAGGCATAATTTACAGTGACAGTTTCATACACTTAAAAGGAAAAGACCAGATCATCTAACCTTACCTTCTACACCACAAAAGCCATGGAACGTTACCACTGTTGAAATGCAGATATGCATGGATTTACATGAGATATTTCATATTATGGTACTGCACCAACAAAGGGAACACACTGCACATCTGTAACACGCAGGTTTTGTGTTAGGTTTTGTTTAACAGGACTGGAGCACCTCCCCAGTGAAGGTGAGCTGAGAAAGTTTGGGCTGTTCAGGCTGGAGAAGTTCGTGTACAGACCTCATAGCAGTCTGCCAATATCTGAAGGGGAGCTACAGGAAAGCTGGAAAGGGACTCTTTGTCAGGAACTATAGAGACAGGACAAGGAGTAATGGGTACAAACTAAAAGAGAGGAACTTTGATTATTAGGAAGATATTCTTTACTGTGAAAGTGCTGAGACTCCGGAACAGGTTGCCTAGGGAAGTTGCAGATGCCCCAT
>WBND01000167.1:1295542-1319616 GCA_013398595.1 Tychaedon coryphoeus
CTGATCCAATTCCTTTTTCCATCCAGTAACCCATTTCAAAATACAGATAAATAAAATTCATCCTACCCATAAGTAGTTTACATTTATCCATGCTCTAAAGCAATTACCATTGCACCACACAGAAAAGTTTTTTGGCAACTTAGATTTCTGGAGTTCACACTAACGTTTTGAGAGTTCACTCTTCTCACTATGCATCTCAATTTAAGAAAAACAAATTAAAAATAATCAGCACTTACTAGATGATTTGCTATGATCTTAATTTGGGATTCTAAATCTGGTCATGCCTTAGAAACCTTTTAACTTCTTAAGCAGGAAGAGAGACGATTAGAAGATTATATTATTTCTTCACTAAGTTCAACATTAAGAAACCTTTAGAAGAGGGGAAGTGGAATGATTTGAAGATGATGAATTTCATATATAAAAACAAAAAAGAGACTAAGAAATCCTGGTCCTGTTCAATGAATGCAAATAGAGGATGCAGCATTGCAGGAAACTAGATTCTCATACAGCTGATAACAAAACATCCAAAAAAATTATTAAAAGGAACTTAACTTGATGGTTTGCATTTAAATTTACTTTTATCTAAATATATATATATAAAAAACCGTATTGTCTACTTTCAAAATCCTGTTATAGTTGCATAACTATCTGAGATCTGAGGTGCAACTGTCATGAGATAAGCAACAGGAACCAGGTGAATTCTCAGTAGCACTGAAGAGCAGCAAGTCTGAATCCCAAGAGGGTTTGTTATACAACATCACAATGCATCAAGTCCTTTGATATCCCTCTTCATCCAACAATATCCCATATGGTCCAGCGACAAAATGTTAAGATAAAAAAACAAAGAGTCAAAGTTTGCTCCTCCATCTTCGTAATTCAAAGCAGTAACAAAATAATCCAGTCAATATTTAAGGAATTCAGCCCATACTAATTTCAAGCAGTCTTAGTGGTTGCATTAATATAGGCAGTCTTTATACACTCCTTTAAATATACTTAAAATACTGCTTACTTAATACCAGAATCAACACCAGGCTGCTGTTGTTGGGTCTTTAAAAGATTTTTGGTTTTCAACAAAAAAGCAGAAATGAGCATAAACATTTACTTTCTATTGTATTGTCCAAATTATTGTTCTTGCAATGGGGAAGCAGCTTAGGCTGGTGATGAAAGTATCAAGCATGTATATGACAGATCTTGCATGCAAAGAAAAGTGCACCCCTAACCTCTCAAAAACCATAAAAATCTATTTCTAAATAAATCAAAGAGTAGCTGAGAGCAATGGAAAATAAAATCATCAAATTCTATGTTTTTTTGAAGCAATTGAGCAATTCCACAGTTCCCACGTGATTTTCTGGGAATACACTTACTTCAAGTATATTTGACAACTAGAAACTTTAAACATTATTTCTGCTCTTCAGAAGTACTGAAAGACATTTGTCCTACATCTGTTAAAATACAGAGCTTTGAGAACTTACAACAAGCACTTACAGATTCTACAGTGCTATTACCATATTTATCGGAGCTGCACATTAAACAATGCAGTATTGAAAATGTTAAGTTTGCTGTGGAGAAAGGAAGTACAAAAGAATGGAAAAGCTGCTGTGTGACCCAATGTAAGGTTATCCTAATAAATGTAAGGATATAAGACAGATGCTTAAGCCTGTGCAAAGAAACCCCACTTCATCTTCCAGTGTTAATTCTCAAAGAGGGATGCTTTATGAATAGCCATTTTCTCACTGATAGAAAACTAATATAGCCCATAAAGAATCTTTGCATAGTGCTCAAAGTCATTCCTAACATGAATCTCCTCCTTTGATATGTGACACACATAGCAAGACAGGGGGATTTTTATAGACCCAGTGCTGGTCAAGGCATTGCTGAAGTTGGTGTACAGTTTTCCGAAACATTTTCACTGAGCTACACTGTAATAGCTGCAGTCTTTGTGCTGGTATGCTGGACTGGAATCACAAAATCAGCTCTAAGATAGTATCCTTTAAATATTGGCCACAATATTTTTTGAATTAATTATGCATTTATATTTTGGCAAAAAGTGGATTTTCAACAGCTCTCATCACCGCTGTTAGAAGTACAAAGGTATCAAATTACACATTCTACTAAACAGCTTCCAGTAAGTGTAAGTCATACTGCAAAAAAACATCTGTAATAATTATTCACATGTATGAAAGAGATGTTAGCAACTGAAACAACATATGCTTTATTTAAAAGATTCAAGAAATAATTTTATAAATGTGTATTTTGTACACCAGTTTTCCATGTATGCTCATTTACATTCTCATTAACAAGTGTTATGCAACACAAGAAAGTGAAATCAAAAAGAAATGGTGCAACTGCCCAGAACTGCTCTCTTTTTCTAGAAAGAAAGTAAAGGCATGGTAGAAGCAGAGGCCTGGGCTCCTGTGTTTTTTCATCTTTCTTTACTCTCCAGTTGTTTCATTAGACAAGGACAGAAAATTCACAACACTGAATCAGAGTCACACAGCTGTTTCTCAGTTCCTCTTGGTCAGCAGAAAAGCTGTGTGCCTCTAGCTCATCTTTGCCATTTTGCTGAAATACAGGCACTGGGTAGCCAAGTAATCACCAATCTCTCAGTATTAGCTATTGCATCTGGAGCACAGATTGAAGCACATTATAGTAAGCACCTCTTTGGATAAGTCACTGCATCATAGTTCAGATCCCGGTAAGCTTACAACTACACAGTTCTCCTGCTATTTTCAGTGTGAAAATACTTAATTTTGGTATAATTTCAATTAAATAGAATGCTTTTGGGGACCTATCTCAATTCTTGCATTCAGATAAGACTATAATAAAGAACCATTACAAGTGAGTTGTTCACTAATTTGTCCCGCTAAGCAGAACTGTCCCAAAATTTTTAACAGCTTTCTTCAAAATAGAGTTAAATCTTTAAACTACAATAATAAAATTTACCAATACCATCTTCATGTCTTAGCAGATTTTCTTTACTAGGTAAATCAAAATTTAAACATATAAAGGAATACCTACAGAAGTTAACACCCCTTTACAACAATCTAGAGTGCTGCTAATTAAAGTACAATTGTACTATCCTGTGTCTTCCAATAATGCATAATCATAATTTGGAATTCCTTAATACCTAGCCCCACAGATGTTAGAAATTTACATCGGAACAGAACGCATTGAAACAAATTTCAAAAAAGCAAAAGCTTGCTGGAGCCTGGGAAAAGGATCAGGAGAGTAGTGCTGCTACATGTTTGTGCCATTGGTGCAACTCTTTTCCAAACATTCCACTAGGCTAGACAGATCTGTCCTTTACACTAACACTTAGGGAAAGACAACACGACACTTCTCTCACAACAGTTTAAAGAAAAACCTTTAAGCCATGAAGTATCTCTCAAACCAAATGCAAAACCCAGCAAGATCTAAATCTTCTGCAGCTATATAAAACAAAAGCATCCTTTTGCAGTATTACTGCAATTTATAAAATATTCCAATGCAGTATTACTGCATTGAAATGAAGTCATGACTATTCTATTAATTCTTTTGCAGAATCAAACTTTCTTCACTTCACCAGACAAGATGACTGTGAGGAGCAAACATGGTAACATCCACTAGAAAAAGCAACTGCACACCTTGGAAAAGAACCAGCACTGGTTCTCGGGGTTTGTTGAGATTTGGGTCTTTTTGGCTTCTTTTTCAGGGAAGTGGGGTTGTTGGGGTCTTGATTGGGTTTTTTACACAATAAAAGAATTAGAGTAGCAACAAAGATCTTAAAACTAAACAGTACAGCAAACTTCCTACAAGTTACATAATACATTGACTGAATTTTTTTTCTCTTTCTCTCTTCTTCAAACAATGTATTTTTTCGAGACCACTTGCTGAAACTAAATAGGCACAAGTCTATGGGCCTGTTAAGATGTTTCCTAGAGTCTGGAGGGCTCCTATGGCAGCCTCAAGAAAGCTGGGGTGGAATTTTTTGCAAGGGCATGTAGTGACAGGACAAGGGGGAACAGCTTCAAACTGAAAGAGGGCAGGTTTAGATCGGATATTACAAAGCCTCATACAGGACTGATTTATCAGTAACATTTAATGCAAAACCAGATGGAAGCAAATAATTTGCATACAGTACCTGCGTTTAGTATCAACATTAGATAGTACTTAGCCCAATCTTTAGAAAGAGCAGGCAGATTTTTAATGGTCAGATTCGCCAATGTAACACACTAAGGCTCTCCTTGATCCAATATAATTTTTAAGTATTTCAATTTTTCCTCCGCCAATGTAGCATCCTAATTTACAACCTAACAAAGATGTTTATTGTGATGGGCTGGGATAACAGTATTATTCCAATTTCTGTTAAAAGACACTCTGCTGGTTGGTAAAAATAAAATACCTAAATTGTGCTGTAGTCCCTGCACACAACAACTAAACAATTTGTTTACAGTATCTGTTCACAAACACAATGTTTTCTTTTCTAATTTCTGAACCAGCAAAGGATTGTTATACTTTACCTGTGATTTCATCTCATAAAGTGTAGCATCCTCTGGAGTTAACTGAAGTGCTTCGTCCCACTTGACAAGAGCCTCTCTGTACCTGTAATTAAAACAATATTACAATGTCAACATATTTAAAGGAACCGGATATTTCTTTTTATATCCTGACATTGTACTAAATAAAGTGCCATGGCATATGATTAGTATTAATTATTTTTCTAATTACTTCCTCATAAGACATTTTGAACTGTTTCCAGGAACTGGGTATTTTCTGTTCTGATCAAATGGGTGCTAAGTACTACTACAGAACTGACCTTGAGTGAATTTACAAGGCAACATTGGAAACCTGAGGCAAAGCTTAATGACAAAACTAGAAATCTTGAATTTAGTCCAATTTCCCTCATTGCAAAAAGTCATCCTTAAGCCAGCCATAAAGAAATATATTCTGAACTCAACATGCCATAGTACAGTCATAATTTAAAATTTATTTTCATTCTAAACAGTCTACATTTCTGTACTGTAAGAATCTAAAGACATATAAACAACTTTGGTATGCAAACATAAGAATTAAGCTGAAAGTAAACAGCTGAAATCACTACTGAAATCACTATTTGGGAAAGCATATACTACATTGCTCTTTTCTAGGAAAAAGAACAAAACAGAAGAGTTGATCAAAACAAATAAAAAGTAGCTTTTTGCCTTGAACAATGAGGTAAAACTTGAACCACAATAAAGAACTGTAACGGAATGTGAAATGCAATTACAGATGTGCAGTCTTTCAGCAATAAAGGCGGCCTCTCATCTACATTAATGACTCTGTGAGGTTATCACATTTTCTCTGAAACTTCACAATCCATATTTGTTATGGAACTGTATGAGAACACCTGTATTTATATTAATTACACTGTAAAGGTATGAGAACAGTTACCCTTGGAAGACACACATGCTTCAAGTTTAATATAGTTAAATTGACTTAATTTAATATAGTTAAATTAACTACAACAATTTTCATATGCCCTTCATACAAAACAGTTTTTATCTTTCCCTACTCCCCGTTTTTCCTTCCCTTTCCCCAGTTTTCAGTCCTTTGGATTTTCCAGAGCAGTCACATAAAGAATTCAGAAACTTCTGAACCAATTCAGAACAAAAAAACAGACTGGAAAAGCAGTGCAACTGAAGTCAAACTTTCACTATGATTCAGGTATTATTACTTTGCAAATTACACTAGTAAGTCTGATGTCTGAGTGCTAAGCAAAGGATGTTTCAATAAATTTTCACATGTCCTCAAAGTTTAGGCACCAGCTGCACATTTTTCTTCTCATGTTCATGCTCCTGGGCAGGTGCTCACCCTAAAGAAAACATCATAACATTTTCTACATGCCTCAGTAGAAGCTTTATGCTGCTATTTACTTAGTCAGGACTACTTTTGGACAAGAAGATTATAATTTAATTCAAGACCTAGCACAGACTTTGGAAATAAAGCCTACATGAGTAAATCCTCAGCTCAGTTAGACCATGCAGAAAGGTGCAATATTGTGAGTACATAAAAAAAGTTTAGTAAAAACAAGTTTTGGAGAACAGTGCAATTACAGTAATAACATCAGTAACCAGAAAGAAGGAACAGCACGGGCATTCTGCAAGTAAAAAGATGTAAGACAAAAAGTTTCATTTCAGGAACCTTCATTTTTACTTCTATGAAGGGAACATCATTCCTCAAAGCACCAATCTGAAGGTGATAAAACTCATAGCAAGAACTGCTACCTCTGAAAGAAGAATCAAACATAAGCTAATATCCCCAAATCCTGATGGGTTTTGCTCCCAATTTGTCAACAGCGTGCCAAGAGAATAAAGATGGACAAGGGAGAAGAAGTTGTACATTCACACAAACACTATGTTACACATGTTGTGTGTGTGAACAGTGAATTATGTAACCCTGCCTGTGAGCCTCAGAAAGCACGGTCCAAGACACAGAACAACAGAATGCCAGGATCACTTCCCAGACTAAGAACACAACAGCAGAGGCTAGTGAAGGAAAGGTTCCACCTGCTAAGGAGACTGACTGCTGACTACCAGCTTACAGACTGCAGACACCCACAGGCCCATGAAATAGTCATCTTTTCAGTGCACATATTTCCTTTAGAGGAAGGGCTGATAAAACATAGCTCTTCTATTCCTTTGAATATTCAGAAAAAAAGATGTTTCTATTGCAGCTCCAGGAGATATTATCATTACTAAGCAAAAATGAGTTGCTTGTTCTAGAAATGCAAATTTAGGAAAAATTCTTTATAAAAAGGTCCATTAATCCATTAATCAAAGAATGTTGTACTTCATCCTTCTGAAGGAAAAGATTATATAAAAGATTATATTAAATATCAAACACCATGCTGAAAAAGATTCCTAGAGATATAATATAAGATTATAGAGCCAGTGTTCCAGTAAACACTTCATGAAAACCATAAACGTTGGCTGAAATAAGAAGGGAGTTAACGCAGGGGTAGTGTTGCAAAATAAGTAATTTTAAAAATAGATCATTTTACTGTTTCTCAGGATGCTTTTTTGAGCTGAACTGTACAGCTTTACCGCTGCACTTTACCATCATGAGGAAAAGCAGTTTTGAAAAGAAAAGCTTTGGTAGAAATATGACATCTGCTTAGGGTTTGGAGCATCTGTCATATAAGGGGAGGCAAAGAGAAACAGGACTATGCAGCCTGGAGAAGGGAAGGCTCAAAGGAATCTTACTATGCTGCAAAATTACTCAATTTGGAAGTGGGGCAGGGAGGTCAGAAGATGGAATCAGACTCTTCTCAGTCATGCCCAGTGACAGGACAAGAAGCAATGCGCACAAACTGATGCACAGAAAATTCCGTTTCAGCACATCTCCATGCTGGAGGTATCCAAAACTCAACCTGCCAACAGCCTGAGCACAGTAGTTGACCTTGCTTCAAGCAGGAGCCAGAGTAGAAAAATCACCAGTTCACTAGGAATATATGATACTAAGGGACCAGCAAAACCAGTGATAGATTATTTAAGATATTATTAGCTCTTGGTTAAATGAAAACCAATTTTAAATAAAATATAAACTGACAAAAAATAAATCCATTAATTTTTAGAACTCTGTGATGGCTATAAAAATTTGTCTGTTGTAGTAGTAAAGTCACAGAATACTAATAATGGATATATGCTGGTTCCAACAGGTTATGAAAACAGTATTTCCAGAAAAATTAAAACCCTTATGCATATGTACATTGCAACTAAGCATCTAAAGAGTAATACATTTATAAGATACATTTTTAAGATAAGACTATATTATTTTGAAATATAAATTCTAATTATGTGAGTACACAGATACAGTATACTTATCTACCCACAGTGATTTCAGCCAAGTACTACACATCACTACAAAAAAATTATACAGTTACAATCAGAATTTAATTAGCATTTTCTCTATCGCAAAGCTGTAAAAAGAAATAAATTAATGACAACTGGATACATCTGGCATGGCTTCAGGACACAAGACCTGATGGATTTAGACATTTTTTATTTAACAGCTCATGAAATCCCATAGCTCCCCTAAAGCACTAAAAACTGCTCGCTTCAGACGTGCCCGACCATCTGCAAACTGCAGAAACCTGGCATATTTTTCTACACCTTGACAAAATTTTGAAACAAACATTTTATGCTTACACTTCACTTTTACAACACCACTTCTGGGAAAACAGGATCTCTTGGACTCTTAAATAAAATCATTAAAATAAATTTTTTAAAAATGTTTGAGGTTTCTTGGTAAAAAACCTAACATTCAGATTACACACAGATCCATTTTTGAATCACATACATAAAATGCTAAAAAACAGCACCACAGCTCATGCAGGATTTAGAGTCCTATATTTTTACTCTCAGGCTTGCTACAGGCTAATGCTTTGGGAACAGAATGAGGCAGGACACAATCAGAATGACACTGAAAATATCTGCAAATATACTAAAAAGAAGAGATAGTACCAAATTCAGACAAAACGAGACTCATCTGCAGGAGAGAGGCACAGTACCGGAGTACAGTGTTAGGAGAAGGCATGAAGAAACTTAAGCCCTGGGATTTCTTTTAGACTTGGGACGGACACTCCTACAACCAAATCCTACAGTATAATGAGGAAAAATACAAAAAGGGACAGCAAATTTTAAAAATAATATGCCTAACTGTCAAAGATTCCTATCACAGAGGAGGAACATGAATGATCTGTGGCCACCAGCAACACCATCTAGAACCATTTCAACCTAGTGCAGGGTCAAAGTCTGAACTTGTCGGAAACCAGAGGAAAAGAACACTAGTCAGAAAGTATACAGACTACATAAAAAGAGAAATGAAAATCAAAGCAGAAGTTGATTACAGGAATAAACTTCCCTCTTTAAGCTGAGAGATGATGCAGGGCTAGACTCAGGGAGAAAATATATAAACAACAGGTGAATGAGAAAACTAGAAAGGCAAAAGGAGAATGAACATAACATGACTTTTCTGTGTTTAACAACTTCAGATTTCTCTAACAGAACTAGATTTTCACAGTGAACTACCTCCTCTGAGGTAGGGTTGAGGAGGGAGATGTACAGCACTTAGTAGAAGCTTTTAGAGAAGAATAGTTTATAAATAAGCGGCAAGTGACAACACACACAGAAAATTCATGTCAACAGCACATTTAGCCTGATAACAGTCGTAGGATTGGTACATCTTACTATCGTGTTTCATGTGTTTAAAATGTTCTTTTGAAGTCTTAGCAACTTCCCAATTTTTTTGTCAGACAATTCTGACAACTATTGGTGAATCATGATCACTGCAGCACAAAAGCATGGCTATTCTGTGGCAAAGTGTTAAAGGTCACTTCTGATTATGCATGAAAAAGCCACCTGCTTTACTACCCACTAGATGTTTCAACAAAATGTTTTAATTTAACAGTCTCAACTAGGTGTGGCTACACAGGAGGTGCATGGCAATTCCTCAAATGGCACCTGACCATACACCTGGGTCTTACCCCACAGTAAAGGAGAGCTAAACAAACTTACTGCAGCTACCCTTCAAAAGGACAAACTCTCATGAATTGACAGCAGGGCAAAACAGCATGCGCATACCTGAAGTACATAATTTCAAACCCTCATGTAGTCAGAGTTACTGCTCTTGCACATGTTAGACCATTCAAAATCAGGGCATTGACAGTTGGACACTTGTAGTCCACAAAGTGAAAATAAGTCTGGTTTCTACAGTGAACACACAACTCTGTTAGATGTAAAACATCTGAACATACCATAAAATTAAACAGCTATACAAGTATTTCAAAGAGTCCTCTCTCTTTCAACAACTTCTGCAGAAAAACAGATGGGAATTACCATTTCATCATGTGCCAAAAGTAATTACCATCTATCATCACAATGAACTACAAGATCATATTTTTGATGTAAGTTCCCCTCACCAGTTTCCTGATTTTCATTCCAGCTACACATGCAAATATAGCTAATTTATATCACTGTATTTATTAGGCAAATGCAATTTTGAAATTACCTTTGTCAAAGAAAAACTATGAAATCAATACTGGAGAAAGATGAATCAGTTCATGTAAAAATCACGTACCCTAAAGCAAAAGCCACAAAATCAGAATTTGGTATGTCTCTGACAGACACCCTCTCTCACACGCTAATAACATTTAATTTCCTCACATATGATATGAAAAGTAGTCTCAAAAAATGACTTGCTACTACTTCACAATCACTTTTTTGAGACACAGGAATAGAATATAATGCAGTAAATAATTAAAGCAAATGACAGAGGAAATGGGGAGCCAGCAAACCTGTCTTTCACAAACACATTTCATACTGAATTGTGAGCTGAGGGCTCTGCTACCTTTGACTTACTTTACACCACTCTTTACAACCTGGTCAACCACTGTTTTATGGTTCACCCTCTTCAGATACTGCACTTATCTGTAAACAGACAAGAAAATTTGCAACACAAATGCAAAGCATCTAGATGCTAATTAAATCTCTTGAAGCTAACTTCCATAACCAACTTAATTCCCAGGCCATCAGTGTGTGCAATTTCAGGGCTTTGTTCCCAAGGGACGCTTTGGGAAGTACATATGAATCTGCCTACACTTGTGTTTAGTCTTCAAAAATTACACCATTACTTAAGCTCTGACTGAAGAGAGTTATATGGCTGATTAACAAGTAAGACCAAAGCACTTTTCTTTTTTTAACCCTTTCTATTCAGGGAAACAGAACAAATAAGTTGCATATTACTAAAAATCTTAGTTAAATGACAGTCATCACATGAAAAATTCTAGATACTGGACATTATACAGCTTTGTTTCTGGCCTTGCTGCAGATCCTCTCTGGACTTGGCACTTGTACTTCAGATTTTTTCTCAAAATAGGGATTTAACAGAAAACTTATATAACACAAAGGAATTTACTTACCTGCAGTAAGATTACATCATGTTGACTGCCAGAAGGGCTAAATATACACTGCCAATCATTTGCACTAGTCCTGAGAACTGGGTACTGTATTTTTTAACTGAAAATACCTAATATATCAAGTTCTTGCTACAAGCTCTTTATTCAGACACCAGAGCATTATTCCGAGTGGAAGAAAGGAACTCCAAGAAATTACACTTCTTTCAGTTATGCAGCGGTTTTGCTGGTTTAGTTTTGTCATGAAAACCACAAGTTTTCAATCAGAAGTCATTACTGTCGCTGACTGCACACCTGATTAACAACAGAAGTATTAACAGATAGACTGTGGTGAGAAGTATTTAGGTTTTTACCAAGTAAAGTACAGCTAAAGGTTTGACCTTCAGGAAGAGACAAAAAAATAATCTATTTCTACCTGTATTCTATTAAAATTAAACTGTCAATTACAAAACAGAACACGAAGATGTGTAAAAATGCACAATGAAATACCTTAATCCATCAGATAGCATGCAACATATGAGAACTTCTCTACAGAAGGCAAACCTTTTACCTGTATTTCTCTGATGTCTATTGCAGCAAGTTAGGTAACATACCAATTTTCTACTTAGAAAGACAGTGCTAACCACAGACTTATTGATACAGAAGAAACAACAGCTATTTTCACATACTTAAAGTCATATTAAAGTGCTTAAGAACAGCAACCATCATGACATTCCACACCACAGAGAAGTATTCTCACACAGAAGAATATTTAATATGTTGTACAACTAGCGCTCGCTTACAAACATTAAAAAGAATAAATATAAGTTACATTCATATAGTTAAAATTCAGTTTCAAGTGCTTTTATGTTCAACATTAGTATCAGATTAGACCACAACAGGCAAAAAAAGACAACACCTAAGAATCCCTCTGCAGGGTCTAAAAGCTGCTTTTCAACCATCTATAAACATGTGGGGTGCTCTGTTAAATACCAGTCTTGTAATTTAATGTAATTAAAATTGGGTATTGACTGCCATTTTACAGGTGAAAGCTCTGTAGGAAGCCCAAATAAGCAAGGACAAATAGGAGCAGCATGGAAATACAAGAAGGAAATCAAGTTTTATTACACCTCAACCTGCTATTTTCATTATTTAAATGGTAAGAACTGACTATCCTAACCCTGCAAGCTTCAAACGAGAATTAATTGTATTGTTTCAGTAAAATCAGTTCACCATTTTAGTATTCTAAACAAAAGCTGCAAATTAATATAAATCAAGTATCAGGCATTTCTGTAGTATTTTAACTATTCACAGAGAAGTAACACATTTTTATTGCTGAAACAAAATTTTAAATAGAAAGTTTAGTTCCTCAAAATATTTTCAACAGTAGCTCCTCTGAAAACAGCAGGAAGGAAAAAAACGTTATGCTGCATTTAAAGCAATACTTTGGTCTTGAGAATTACTTGTTCAGATACCCTTTAGACACACGGTACTAGAAGCCAAAGTGGTAGGTGTAATCTCTTTTGCTCTTAAGTGTGAAGACATTTATTCCTTTTAAACTTTTAATTATTTGTCCACAGATAGCAGACAGATCTCTCTTACTTAACATTATGATCCTAACAGTTCTCAGAGATCTGACACAGAAATTAAGGCTTTAAGTCAACAGAACAAAAAAAATCTGTTAAATGCTGGGCTTTAAATACCAGCATTCATCTACATCAAAATTATTTACTGCAAAATTATTATGCTCAGCAGTAGGGTATTAACATGACAAAACATTTTGGGAGAGATGATGAAAGAAAAGCAATAGTTTGCTCAGATTGTATTCTGATCAGTTCCATCTCATCTAGTTGATATGCTTTTGTTACCTGCATTAAAATAATGTAATTTTGCTTCATTTTCTTTCTTTCTATTACTTACAGCCTCTTTACTATGTTTGCTGATTAATAATAATGACAAAAGTTATAGACAACAGAGAAAGACAAAGATAGGGGAAATGTATACTTCTTCATTGTATTTTCATAACTGAAAGGCAATTTTATTTTTTCATCAAAGTTCCAGTACGTTAAGTAGGCAGGTACTACATAAACCTCCCACACAGCTGAAGCTATTAGAAAGTATTTCAAATTACTATAAAGTACTAATGCAAATACTAGCCAACAAAAGCCATGAAGTCTCCCGAAATAAGGAAAACATCGATGTGTAATAAACAGAACAATCTATCTGCAAAGACATAATAAACATATATATACAGACTGTATGGAGACTGGGTATGGAGACCTAGAATTAAGGAAACTACCACCTATCAACTAAATCTCATGATAACTAAGAACTCATCCACATGAAAGTGGCAAGAAGAGCAGCAACTCTTCACTACTAGCACTAGAGCAGAAGGAGTGGTTGCCTTCAGTGTCTCTAGAAAAAAACATTCTGTAAAGGATCAGATGAGTTACTTTTGTGCTTCAGGACCCATGACAGAGCTGGTTAATCACTGAGAACAATGCTTCTACTGAAATACAACCTTACAGGAACCATTCAGTCTGATGGTTTTGGCTGGCATCGTCATTTTGCAAAAAAAAGCAATGCCTGTCAAAAGAGAGGAACAGCAAGAACTGTTGGAACTTTCTATTTCAATGTTTTTTCTCCATAATACAGCATGCAATGCAAAATAAAACATTAAAGATTCAACAGAAAATTAATATATCAGATGTCTTTATCTGCAGTGACTACTGGATAGAATACTTTAGTGACTTGTTCAGATTATCCCATGCTTCTGAATTCTAACTTGTAAAATTCATCCTCCCTTTTGGTCTTAATTTATGACTCAAATCCTACACTCTACTAAGCAGGAAACATCTATAAAGAATATTTTGAGCTCTGAAAGATGGTACCATCAATAGATTCACAAAACACTTTCAGAAAAGGAAACAGGGCAACAGACATGAGTTTGTCGTGAAAATGCACAGGGCTGTAAAGCATCTATAAATTGGAAGATCACTTCTCGGGAAAAAAAACAAAAAGGAAGCAAAGCTTGATAGCCTCCTGCATTCTGGAGAACAGATTTGTGTCTCCATTTTAAAATTATGCCCTTTAACATATACTCTTTACTACCTTCTCTCTTGACACGTTAGGTTGCTCACACTGGTACGATGAACAAAATTAAGTTTCACTTACAGAAATCTATCTCTATGATTCCTTTTCCTGAATTTATGGAAAGCTATCATCTACAAACTCCAACAGCACCAATGAATGTTCTTTAGACTTAGACATATACTACCTCATCTTGGTGGTTTCTTACCAGTTTTGCTTAATATTTATGATTTTTCTCTCTCAATCTCAATTTATTATCAGAATATAAAGACTAAAACTTAGTAACCTGGAAACCCTCACAATCAGTTAAACTAAATAAAAACCAATAAATTATGCAGAAACAAAAGTGCCAGGTTAAAGCTTTTTCATACTTACTCAATACTCAATGTAACAATACATTTGCATAAAACTTCTTTAGGTTTTATAGCAATTTATAGCAATTTATAGCAATTCCGTAAACTAATTAGGACATTTTAATTATTATTGTTAAATTTTAGTATCAATTTATTGAATTCTTTATACCAACAGCACTTCTAAATTTTTTCCAGTATTGCTTGCAATTCTTTTCTCACATTTGAAGACCCCAAAATAAATAAGCAACTAAAATAAGTAATTTCTGAAGCATCATTCATTCAATTCCACCCACATTGGAGAGGTACCAGAATTCTGCCATATTTCTGAAAGGCAAACATCTTCCAATGACTCTGCAACTTTCTTCAAAGTTGTTCTACCCTCTCCTCACCTACCTCAGTTTACTGTCTTGTCCCTGCTCTGCACCAGTATAGAAGTTTTTGCTCCTTGAAGCAAATCAATAGCCCAGTCAAGGTTATCACTGGCCCAACAGTTTGTTTTAAAATACCAGGCACCTCCCTCGTATAATTGTCCATTTGGAGAATTACACTGGGGAGTATTATACTGGAATTACACTGAAGAATTACTTTACCAAATAAAACAGCTGTTGTGATAATAATGAAACTCAATGCATTACAAAAAAAAGCATTTTAGCAAAGTGTCCCATCACCTTCATACTCAAAGCTTTGCAAAAAGATTTCTAATCCAACAGTGACAGAAAGATGGTCCAGCAGGGCTGACAAAAACAAAGTTTACTTTCTGACTGGAAAACTTTCATTTCAATCTCAGCATGTGATCCTACCCCCTGGAATGCTTTATGTACACCTTTTCTTTATCAAGCCCCTATTTAAGCCCTTTTTGAGATCTCAGTAAATATTAATCAAATTCAAATCAAAAATGCTCTTTGAGGATTGGAAGTTGAAATACTTAACTGAATAAGAAATCTATTTTAAAATATACAATATTTCAATATGTCCAGAAAAATAACTTACGTGACCAACAGCACGAAAGGTTAACGTTCTGACAAACAGATGACTTTCACTCACAGCCTAGACTAAAACCAATATAAGAACATCTATGCCAACATGCAAATTCACTGAAGGTGAATTTATCATCAGAAGAGCCAATTCCCCAGAAAAGAAAAATTTGTATTAAATCTTCCAGACAAATAGAGCTTACTACAGAGAAGTCTGAGCTGCAGACTTCTTTCAGTAAGTTTATGCTATTCAACATATTTAACACGTGTCTCCTATTTTTAACAGCAAAAATAGGACTGTGGAGCCAGTTGAATACAATCCATTATTCACTGCCAAGATCTCTTATCCAAATACTGTAGCTGAAATAAACCCCACAACTATGAACTGCATTTTGTTTCAATGTCATTTCCTAATTTTTGCAGAATACAAAAAGCTTAAGACATGCACACTCTACTACACTACTACACTGGATTTCTGTTAACCGCTGACAGGTGAAAGACAAAACATTGCTTTAATATTTGTCATTTAGTTTCTAGAGCCAGCAAAACACCTGAGACTGGCATGAAAGTATATCCAAGTCATGCTAAGAATGGCAGCCTGTAAAAATTATTAATTAGTTTGAACTGACTGCAAGATAGCAAACTTCAGCTCTTCATAAAAACAAAATTTCTGTGACTGCTTTTCAGAAGGCACAAAAAGGAAAAGAGGAGGCTTGCATTTATCTCTCTCACTATATTGTACAAATATAAGCATTCACAGGTGGAAAAGTATGGCTCCTGTCTAAAATGTCTGAATTTCAGCATTTAAACACAGTAGCATAAAATTGAGGATGATACTGTAAGTACCAAGTCTTCTCTTTGAGACCAGGACAAATGTACTGGTCACCCAAATGATTCTACTAAGAAAAATGTAAAATGTCTATCACTCATTTCATATGGATCAGATTATTCACCAAAAGTAGTTGACAACATATTTTGCCATTTTTGTTAAGATTCTCTCTGCACTCATTGCCCATTAAAAAAGTGTACTTTAGTTTGTACTGCTAAAATTGGAGAAAATAACTACTAGTAAAGTCCCTATGACCTAATCAGAATTAGTTTGTTCATAGTCTAGTGATAAAAATACAATAAACTAATTTGAAAACAAATGAGTATTTTAAGAGTATAACAACTACAAGTGCAAACAAATTCACAGCTAACCATTTCAAACTTTATGTGCAATACAGACACATAACACAGGCAACAACTAGACAACAATACAGCATAAATGAAATAACTTCTCTCCTCTTCCCCTGTTGTTTGGCCACTCACTCCCATTTTTCTGGCTATTTTGTCAAAAGCATTTGTAACCCAAATCAGAAGCAGCAACCAGAAAGGAACTATTTCCAGCCAAGCTTCTTCTGCAGTGCTGTGACTAACTGTATTTTCAGCTGGCTTCCCCCAGGGTAAAAACAAAAAAATGGGACCATGGCAAAGTAGTGGAAATGAAAGGGTAGCAGAACTGGGTTACATTGACCCCCAACTCAAATCAGTTTACCCAGTGATAGAGCTGCAATCTTTGACCAGGCTAGAAACCAAAGCTAGGGAGAACATACACACCAGCCCTTGACTTCAGTTAACTCAGCCCTGACGTAACTGAACAACTGTCTACAAAATTACTACATTGTTAACTGCCACATAAATAAATCAATGGAACAAAAAACAATAGAGGAAGTCAAGATACACAGTAAATTAGATTTCTATAAATTTAATGCCACATGTCACTATACAGGACTCTTTCAAGCAGCTATTCTTGTGGTAGTTATTAATATCATGAAGTCAACTCATTAACAACTGTCAGTCCTACAATATGAAATATTTCTACAGTGTAAACAAATGCACAAATCTCAATTTTTCCCCATCTGCTGTTTGAATTAACCCTTCAAAAGATTTGGCTGAACAAGATGTTGACAGAGTCTTTATTCTAAAGTCTTTACTGCCAAGCATTCTCTTCAGTTTAAGGACACTTTCACAATATGCCACTGGAAATAGAAGACACCATTTAGGAAACTAGAAGGCAAGCTGACATATATAAGGGAACCGAGACCTTATAACAAAGTACACTGCTATATACTACTTCTGTAGAAAACACTGAACCAAATGGGCAATTACAACCCTTAAAATCAGTACATTTCAATTTTGGAAGGCACAGACAACAAGTACACATCACATTCAGTAAGGACTGGGCAAGGGATACTAAATTACTATTTCAAAATTAAATTCCATGAATGACAGCGACAGTTAAAACAGCAGCAGTGGAGGAGGATATTATCTTTGTAAGCAACAATAACTAGACTTAAAGAGCAACTGGCCAAAGTTATTAAATTAGGAAGCCACTTAATTCTTTTCCCTGCTGTTTCTCCTATGAAAAGAAATAATATCATGAAAAAATTATTTCTAAATAGAAAGGTTTCATTATTCAAGTAAAAGGAACTAGATGTATCTAACACTAGATCTGGACAAAAAGCAAACCAACAAAACTGTCACTTTAAAAAAATAAGATATGATCACATTTTACAGTATCCATGTTGTAATGCATGATATCATTAATACAGAGGATCCTATGAAGGATGTGGAAAAGGCCCCAGTTTGTATTTCTCTACAAAAACTGCTCAGATTATTAATGTAACCTACCAGGTTTTGCTAAATTGTATTATACTAGGCACATAAATAATAGAACTGCCTACATTTAAAAGCAGCGCCATTAGCATTCCTAACTAAAGTTATAGGCAAAATCAAGCATGACCTGACAGGAAGACTTTTGCACCCAAGAATTCACATTAGCATCTAGCTGAAATTTATCAATACAGACCTGCTAGCAGAAATTGTTTTTTGCAAGATGGCAGTAGTGCTGCAGGATGGCATATACTGCCACCACGTCACCTATTAAAAGACGATCCCTGTCTCAGACAGTTTATCACAGTAACATGCAGGAAGAGAAAAGGAATGGAGAGTTTCAGAAATCAAGCCAACTGTGAGAGAAACTCACACTGAAGCACCTCACCTCAACACAGCACCTAAGAGGAGAAAAAAATGCACTAGTAGCACTCCTCTACACACACTCACTGTCCCTCACATGCAGCAGAAGGCTGTGAATGTTCATGTGGGGAAATGCCACCTCAGACTGGTGGCATACACACATCAGATTCAAGAAAAATCAGACTGCCAGAAAAATTAAGTAAAAAATGATAAAGTTAATTACTCCGCCTTTTTTTACGTTACAAAGCTAGAAATATGCCAGCCCATGTGCTTTCACATATTTTAATTTTTCAAGCACAGCTATGACAGTGAGTGATAAAAATTAAATGCAAAATATTATCATAATGAGTAATGAAAATAAAAGTAATGCAATAGCAATACTTATATTTTTATGTTATTTTTTTACAATTCATTATGTTATATAGTTAAGAAGTAACACAGAGGTATTCTGGGATTAAATGCAACTGTCCTACTGGGTCATAAACAAAAGTTGTCTGGAAAGCATGCTATGAATGGGACAAAACAAGAGGAGCAGCAAGTAACGTAAAAATGTAGAAACTATTGATTACTGCCTATAAAAACCTGAGACAAGTATTCATTAGTTAGTTTCCAATAACTTCATATATAGAGAAAGGATGGAAAAAAAGGAACTGTAAAGCACAAATACTCCACATAGAGATATTAACATATATATTAAAAATTAATACAAACTGATGAAACACTTAAGAACCCTTTTTTATGCTTCTTCAGTTCCAGTAACATTCTCTACATATATAAATATGAGGTGAGATGTTAAGTAAACAGACATATTTTCAAAGAGTTTATTAAAAAAATAAACTGCATAGGACATACCCATTGAAAAACAGAGCTTTTCACTTATAAAATTCTGTAAATTGTACTTCATGCACAGAAGGAACAGATCCCTCTACACATAAATACAAAGGCAGGTAACACAATACCCCTCTTTCACGTCCATAAAAGTGCTAATAGGCCCAAATTGCTCTCACCCCCTCACCTAAGTTTAGATACCCAACCTGAGGTTTTTACAGGACAGCAGTCACCCTGCAGTCATCTCAAGGCTGCACCTCTCTCTCCTCACACTGTCAAGAGGCTATGAATGAATACTAATTCTAATCTTGGCTGACAACAATAACTCCTTAAATTATACAGGAAGATAAGTAGGCAACAATTAAATCATACTTTCTCTGGAAGAAAATATATCTATGAAGACACATATAAATTATTCCACAGTCTACAGCTGGCATATGAATATTACTTCTGCTTCTATTTACAAACACGTACATGCAGAAATATGCACACACTGAAGTCCAGATGGCTCATATGGTGTCACATTTCAATATCCTCAGGGAACAACAATTCTAAAAGATACTCTCAAACCTATTCAAACCCTGGGTACAGCTTAAATAATCTACAATTCTTGCACTCACTCTCAGAAAAATCTGCACTAAATTAGTAACAATTTCATAACTGAACTCCTGCTTTGCCAAATAATAACCAGCTGCTGGAAAATGATGTTTCCCAGAACAAAAAGAAAATAGCTAATTTAAATTGCAATTTAAGCGAGAATAAATACTTAAGCAGTCTGCAAAGAACTTACTTCTCAATGAAAGGGGCCAGCTAGATGCATCACCAGGAAACAGCAACTCTACCAGTAAGTGATGAACAAAGTAAAGCTAGCAACAAAAATTAGCTTAGATGAAAAAAATTAATGTGCTACTTTACACAACAGCTTACAGGAGGGTTTTAAACACTGCAAAACACTCTCTGCACTTTTTTAATTCAGTAGAAAGGTTATGAGGGCTGAAAAACAATCCATACGTTCGAACTAATAAGAGAGAAGCTGTAACATGCTTTCTCCAAAAAACAAGGGTACAAAGTCCGTACTTGTTCAGTCTTTTCTGTTTCAGCTCATGTGTTCTGCACTCCAGTTTACACACCCTTTGTCTCTTTAGTGAGGATATGATATGTACAGCATTCCCAAGGAAGCATAACAGTTCGGAAGTTTTACATAGACACAAAATAGTAACACTAAACACCAAAAAACTTTAAAAATTGATCAGGTACTTTGAATAGAACTCATGATAGTTTTAATCAAGTATCTATTTGTACTGAATAATTTTACTTACAGTGTGAAATCTACTTACGTTCTCTGCATTTTTGCATGAGTGACCCAAGAAAACTCTCAACCAAATCAAATAATTACTGATACTAAAACTTTTCATTTTGTTTGCAGAACACTGGTATTGGTAGCCCACTCTGAAGGACGTAAGCATTATTTATAATAATTATACCTGCTATGCAGATTACATCCAAACTGATACTAAACAGTTACTTTCAGCCTACAAGGAACAGTAGGCATGACTACTTAATACATACTCCAGGTTTCATTATAAGCATTTTCCAGCAATTTCTCCAACACTTAGTCATAAAAATTCAAACTGTGTAGGGCTTTCAAATTACTCTTATGAAAGAGTCAGCCTAACAGAACTTTAGACTTTATTCTTGAAGCCAGACACTAAAGTTCATAGACTCCCAGATTACCTACTGAATCAATTCTTTTAATTTTTGAACTTTCAAAACACATCTTTGCTTTAAATGACATCAGTTAGCAGAGACAGTAAGGAGGCAGAGCAGTTTTTTTAAATTTGTTTCTGCACCCATAGTATTTCACCAAAGACATCTGTACTAGTGAATCAAAATTTAAAAAGTCACTTTAAAAAGTCCTTTCCATGTTCTAAATGTGTGTCTGAAATTTTAATGGGATATTCTTACAAAAAGGCCAACATTGGAATGAAACTCTAGAGATCATCTAGTTCAATCAGATGCTCAAAGCAGGGTCAGGAGGTTGCTCAGGCTCCTCCTGAGCAGATGATACTCATCTGTCCTGAGTATCAACACAGATGGAAAATCCACACCATTCCCCATCAGTCTGTCAGCTCCCAGAAACTACGTCCTGTTGTCAAAACACCTCAAGTGCAGTTGAAGATTCTTTGTGATGACATCATCCTGCGGCACTCTGGGATGGACTTCATCAGGTACCATGAACTTCTTTACATCAGGTTTATCTGAACGTTTCAGTCTGACTCACAAAGGAGAAGTCTTCCTTGAGCCAGACTTCCCCTCAGTCGGCTGGACCTGGTGCTCCTGAAGGCAACACTAATCTGTAAAGACCAAGGCAAAGCAGACAGCGAGTGCCTGTTTTGCATCCTTTGTCACTAGATTCTTCACACCATTCAGTAAAAGACCCACATTTCTCCTTGTTTTCCTTTTGTTGATGATACACCTGTACAAGCCCTTCTTCTTGCTGCCTTTCACATCCCACCCCAAATTCAACTCTACATGGGCTTTTCCTAACTTCATCCCTGCCCCTGTATACTGAGTCTCTGTGGTCTGATTTGGTCAGACAACGTGCTCTTACCTCTTGTTTTATGTCTGGATTTTGTCAGGACCTTCCTATATATTCACATAGGACTCTTATTTATCTTTTCATTACTTCCTCTTCATCGGGAAGAGCTACTCTTGAGTTTAGAGAAGAAAAGTTGAAATAAATGCCACTTGCTCTCCCTGGATGCCTCTTCTCTCTAACAGACCCTATTTTTTCTAGGCTACTCTACAATGTAACTCAGTTGATTAAACTCATGTTTTGATGAAATGTTTTTGCCAAAGACAGCTGCTGGAATCTTCTGGGAAACCTCTTTATCAACACTGTATTATGTAAGTAACATCAGTTTTATTTATTGAAACTTGAAAAGCAATTTCAACATAATCATGTCTATTCTTTGCCATCTTAGCTGCATCAAAATGAATTAGTAATATAATCTGAAAACAATTTCATTATTTCTGTAACTCATTTTAAATCAAGTACTTACCATAATCTAAACCTAAAACACATAGGTAAATGGAATAAATACATCTGTTAAAATCTGCTCCACCTGTATTTTTCAGTACACACTCCACTTACCACAACACTAAGCATACTTTTTAAAGGAGTGTGCCTCATCATCTGACAACCTATAGTGTCTAGGGAGAAAAATAAACTCAGTTACAGCATATATAGCTAAAGAATCACAAACTACACATCTGGGAGTCATGCTGGCACTCACATCAGAGAAAAATGTCTCAACTGCTAAAATGCGGAAAAAATTACCCTTTAGAAAAGTTCCGTTCCTTTCAACAGATTAGAAAATTAAGCAATTCTAAAAAATTAATCCCTCTAGACATGTAAACAGTTTCACAAAAATTGGCCTATTTTCTGGTCTACTCACTGCACTTTGACATGTCTTTTTTAAAATTTGCTATTACAAAAGCTAAGGGAAATAAAAAGTAAAATATTATTAATCAGTCTAATCTAGACATCAAGCAACAAAGTGAAAGAATTTTTTTTTAATATAGAGGAACCTCTAATATAGGAGTGTTCCAGCTGAAAACATGACCTTCCCAATCAAGATGAAAATTTTTACTCTTTTTTAGAGCAATAGACATCATCAGAAGCGAAAGAAGTATTAACTTATGTTTGGCAAAACTTAAAAAATGTAAATGCATTCATTGATAATTTAAACCCGACAGGGTGTACTGCCAGCAGAAAAGCTGCACCTCTTGAGGGCACAGAGAGAAGAGCTCTATCGCCACTCACTGGGCAGCTAGAGAAGTCTGAGGTTTGAAAACAGCACAGGGTTGATTGCAGAGCTACTGCATGGACAGGCAACTCAGTTGCATTGAGGACACAAGTTTGACAGAAGGTTTTCTTCCTGCTTTTAGCTCTCACATGCCATGCATTTAAGGAGGTCAGACTTCACTGCTTACCTGCACCTCAAACATTTCCTAACCATGTGCCCAGAGCCAAAGGCTCACCTCTCACCTAGCCAAACAACACTGTAATGGCAAACTGCTGTGTTCAAAACACTAAGGCAGAATATGTGAATTTATGCTGGATTTAAAACAGTGTAGGACTATCAATACAAAAAAACTGGATAGGGGTTGCTGGGTTTTGGTTTTCCTTTCAGTTGTCTTTTTTTTTTTTTTAACTCCAGTGTATGTAGGCACACACACACTCACATTACACTAGTATTTTAAGTTTCCTAAAAGAAAAAAAAATTTCTCCTCTAGAATATTCTCCATACTTTCCACCAACAGACAAAATTCTATTCATAGAAATCACAGAATACCCTGAGTTGGAAGGGATCCAAAGGGATCATCAAAGGCCACCTCCTTGCCCTGCATATGGCAGCCTGAAGAATAGCACCATGTGCCTGTTCCCAAAAGACTGTGTGTATGCTTATGCATATTTGTTCTCACTGCTCCTTCTCAAACATCAAAAGAGCATTCAATGTGGTACTTCTTCCACACATCTGCCTTTTCTTGCTGTTCTGACAAGACCACTCATTTACAAGCCATCTTCAACACTGCCTACATAAAAAATTTCTAGGTCAGAGTTTCATTAACAGTGTTTTTCACAGTAACCACCCACTGTGATGATCAACTTAGTTTAACACTTTTTTCTGGTAGACTCCTAATCCTTCTTCCCATTCCACAAAAAAATGCAAAATATGGATCAAAACTGTCGTCTTCATCACTGTTTTTCTTCTGCATGTCTGTCTCAGCTTATCAGGTTCATGCACACACATTACAGCAGGTACAAATACTCCTCAAACAGTTCCACAAAAGCTAAAAACCCACCTCCCAAACAATCCCCCCATGCCATTCCCAACT
>WBND01000167.1:1329922-1350971 GCA_013398595.1 Tychaedon coryphoeus
GTACTTTCAGGGACCAATACCGAGAGAAAATTCTGCCCCATCTGTGGTGCGAAGAGAAGGCTGAGTGAAGATACGAGACGAGGTGTGCCACCACGAGGGTGCGAAAGACGTGGTGAGGCTTTGTTCAGTCTCAAATTCCTTTTCTGCAGCAAAAGAGTTTACAGGATCGAGGGGAAAAAAGGTCAGTCGGATCAGGCGAGCATAGCTGGTGCACCAGCCTGTCCAGCTGGAAGCCTGTCCAGGGAAATCTGCTGT
The DNA here is from genome assembly GCA_013398595.1 of Tychaedon coryphoeus. Classification (NCBI taxonomy): domain Eukaryota; kingdom Metazoa; phylum Chordata; class Aves; order Passeriformes; family Muscicapidae; genus Tychaedon; species Tychaedon coryphoeus. Next base: position 1,330,178 of record WBND01000167.1, read on the forward strand.
AATTTTTGTCATGTTGCTGCTTTTTCTGTAATTGTAATAGCTGCTGGTTTTAAAACGAGTGTAAACAGTTGTTGTCCACTTACATATAGCACTAGAGAACAGCAAGCACACAGTTTCAAACAAGATGGTTCAGTATTTAATGTTTACTTAGTTTTTAGTTTTGAAAGTTTAAAAATTTTACAGTTAGAAATAAGCATTTTTGCCATTCAGCTTTGTCAAAAGAAATTAACAGGAAGTAGGCACATCTTTGTTAAAGAACAGGACTTCCTATCTTACAGTGGTAATCAACTGGTAAAATAAAATTTAGCTCAAAGTTTGTATTAAACACTCAAGACAAACATGAAAGGTTTTCTTTCTTCATATTGCACCACCAAGATGAATTTTTATCCATTACCTAGTGAGTTATATTGCACATGGACAGCCCAGGTTCATCCATGTTACTGAAAACATTACCATACAAAGACAAGGTAACTCACTATACTCCAACAGAAGTAAGCTTGGGAATACAGAGAAACACACTTTACCAGTTTGTGTAAATGCATAAGCTGCCTTACAGCTCTGGCAGCTCTCAGTGAAGTTTCATTTCACAACCTATTGGCAGCTTCTAGTGCAATGCTAAAGGTCTGCAAGATCAGTAGGAACACGTGAAGAAAGTAATTTCAACAGCAAGATAGGAAAATCACAAAAGCATAGGAAAGTCACACAACAGGCAACTGGGTTCAACTCGGTTGTTGGTGCCTCTTTCTACCCCTGCCCCTCCCTAAAAAAATCTCAATTCAATCAGAAAACCTTTGGCCATCAAAATTGATCCACCATAAAAATGTACTTTTATTTACAGCTACATATATTGTACATGTCTGCCAGAAATTTGCTGTAACCTCCTGACACCAAAACTAAGGACAAACCAGGGTTTTCTTAAAGCACAAGAGGGTTGAAAAGGTATATAAAATTAGGAACTATTTTGCATCTTTAGACCTTGCATGTGTGGTAAGCATTACAAGGAGGAGATAGCATTTATAAACAGTTTAATATATGAAGTGATCCCAAACCAATTCCAGATGAGGAATTACTACAATTTAAAAACCTGTGCGTTTGTAGTGTTTATACAAGTGCAATACTTAATAATTCCAAAATAAAGGGTAACAAACATGAACACATTGATTTATTCTGTATATTGGAACCCAATTCTTCCAACACTAAAGACACTTTTTTGTAGGACTTGCAGCTGGTCCCTTATATTGACATCTTAAAGTTTGGGATTTCAACTTCTGATACTAACTTCCACTTTGAAAATATCTTCTACTTTAAGGTACAGTGATACAGCCAATGTCCCTACAGGGACCATCACATGAGGATAAAGAAATTAAGTTGTAACTTGTACCCACCTATTAGATCTCATAATCACCCACCTCAGAACACAGTTACAATAGTTCAGGGGCTTAAGAGCAGCCTTATGTTTCTTCAGATTCTGTGCATGTGAACTTCTGGGCTGCAGCCAGCTGGCTAGGATTTAAACTGGTCTTGTGTCTGTAGCTAACAGCTTCGCATGGACAAAATCTCAGCCATTGGCAAAATTTCCATCCATGTGAAGAATCCAGGTTCTACTGTTCCTAGTAATGCCTGTAGTTCCAGCCTCTTCCTGGGGGAGCAACCTTTGAAACCATGTAGGTCATGAATATCATTTTGAAGTGAGCATTTAGTCTTGAATGCAAAACTAAGTATTTTATGACTGTTTATGTCTAAGTGCCAGATGAAAATGGAACCGTGGCTAACTATATCCAATATAAAGAGACTAAAGGTTTTCATGCAAATACTGCCTGTGATTTTAACATATGAAGTTCAGGATTTTTCCTGAAATGCTGCAAAAACCATAAATGCAAAAGGACTTTTATTATGGGTAACTGCAATCTACTGTTAAAACTCTAGCACTCAAGTTGTCATGATCAGTTTTCAATGCTCAACTGAAAAGTTAAGACTCTTTAATTCAGTTACATTAAATAGCAAAGTTTTCTATAATGGTCACCTGGGAAAAACTAGAAACCTGTGTATGTAGTTTTCACTTCAAACTGAATACTATATAGTATATCCTAAGTTAACACGGTAACCAGCTGTATGAGAGCATTAACATATATGTTAAAAACCTGTACATTTCAGATTCTGGAACAGCATGAATCAGCCCTCAGGCTCTGCTCTTAACTACAGGGAATGTTTCTAAGGAAAAGGATTCTCAGCCTACAGTAGCAGTGGGGAGCTACCACACTAAGATAACATGCTCAGACCAGGAGCTTCCTCACAGTTTCTCCTCAAAGCAACATTTTGATTTAGCCCATGGGATGTCACACTTTCTCAGCATTAAGTCTCCCACCATTGTTATGGATTCAGTTGTTCTGCTCACTGTCCACAGAATTTTCACTCAGTTCATCACAGGGCACCTACACACATTTCCAACTGGCTGGATTTGCATGCATTTAGTAACAGTTTTTGATAAAATAGTACATTGTAACGCACCAAAGCATTCTTTATTATTTTCTGTCAAATAAGGGGGAAGAAACATGGCCGTTTTAACACATTACTGTTAGGAGATGCTGATCCTTCTCAGTCACAACTGTAGAGGGTGACCAACAAGTCACACTGAGATCACTGAACTACTATGTGTATGTTAACTTACAGTGCATCAGATACATGTATAACCAGAGAAAAAAACAAGGAGGTCCATCTAGCTTAAATGTTATAGGCAGCTATTTTGCACTCAATGTAAAATGTTACAAACATTACCCAAAGGGCATGTTATTTCCTGTACCTGTGTTATGCTATTGGACAGCAGGCAATCAGAATTCACTCTAGTTTCAAAATAATATATGTTAACTGCCCATAATAATTTTAATCCCCATGCAAATTGCATTCTGTGGCTAGCTTTTTCAGAGCCTTAGATAATTTCACTTGATTATAATTGGAAGCATCTGGCTATGATTTAGGCATGCTTATTGCTGTAAAAGAAATAAGCCATCTTCAAAATTACTGTGCAAGTAGTTTAATAAGATTTGCACACATCTCAAAAAACTCTATTGTATGACTTCCTGGTCTTGGAGTTACATCAGCTGTGGAAGAGTCAAGCGAAGAGTTCACTGATGAGGTAAGGGATGTATCTGCAGATTTTCCTTGAGCATCAGCATCTGAATCTTTTTGACAAGATCTGTAGTTGCTCACAGAACCTGATCTCTGTGGAGTTGCAGTCCCAGACTTCGCTTCAGTAATTTCATCTGGGAACAAGGGAAGAGAAGAGGAAAATTTGGTATCAGTGTCAAATCAGTTCTAGGAAGAGAAAATATCTTCCCTTTCTCACACTTCAAAATCTTGTATTTTAAAATCTTGATTAACAAAGAAACAGCTTTTGCCAACTGTATTTGATATAAAATTAAAGCTAGTATACACAGTAGCATAACAGAAAATGTTTTTATGCTAATTCTTTCTGTACCCTGAACTGTACTCTTGTACAGTTGTAAACTGTAACAGTTACAGTTTTAACTGTACAGCTGTAAACAGATGTAAACTGCATTTACATCTAGTTCAGACCAATACTAATTGTATTTTTCATGAACTGATTTCAGCAGCTAATTGTTCAATTTAGGTTACTCAAAAAAAAACTAGGTCAGCATCATAAGATTAAGTTCAATAGCAGTTTGTAGATTTTTTTCTATCATCTACTTTATTTTTATTCTATTTTTGTTATCTTTTGGGTATTTATATATTTTTTGTATTTTATGATAATTCATTAGCATATTATACTTGTTAGCATCTGCATTCGTTTAGTCTTCTCTTTCAAAAGTTTTTCACCATAAAATGTTGTATGTTTGAGCTGCAGCAATTTATGTTTACCTTCAGTATGAGGAGAAAATAGTTTCATCTTAATAGTACTGTTCTGCTGAAGCATCTCTATTCTTATTTTTAATAGCCAACATTAACTTGGTTCTAAGATGGCTCAGGAGAAATGAGTGAAAAGATAATCTCTCCTGTTTACACAAAGCTACTTTAATTTACAAATTGTTAAGAGGAACAGAGAACAGTTAACCATGGTAGAGAGAAGGAATGTCAAATCAGTTTAACTACTGGAAGACATATAACAAATCTGCACCCTTGGGTTGTATTTCCTCACAAGTGGAAACTAGGATTGTAGCAGGCTCCCTCCCCCAGCTGCACGGCTCTAAGCAGTCCAAAAAACATTTCTTTTTTCTATGCAATGTTTTCTAGGCATGTCATCTACACTACTGGCTGTAGGTAATTTTCCTTTAGTCCACTATGGCCATAAACAAGCATTATGTTCAGTCTCTATTAGCTCCTCTGTTAATGTCATCAGGCTTTTTATACTGTGTTACTGTCACTCCATAAAATATATTTTTCTACAGGTTAAATTATAGGCTTTCAAGATTTTAGCTCCTGGGAGCATAAAATTCCTACCTCAACTTTTAGCTACTAGTAGACCTGGTGGGTTAACTTTGCCTTGCAGCTGATACATCAGTGCAAACGGGAAGAAAATTGGAAGGGCAAAAGTGAGAAAACACATGGGTAGAAATAAACAGGTTTAAGTAAGGGGAGGGGAGGGGAAGTGATGCAAAGGCAACCACTCACTGTCTCCAAAGAAGACTGATGCTCAGCTGGTCTCAAGGTTACCTTCCCCAAAACCCCTTTTTCTGCTAGGCGGAACATCATATGGCATAATATGGCATTCAACATCTCTTTGTTCAATCTAGCTCAGTTCTACAGATATTGCTCCCCTCTCAACATGGCAGTGTGGAAAAAGAAAGGCTGGATACTATGCTAGTGCTGCTCAGCAACACATGTGTGTTATCAATACTGCTTTAGTCACAGCACCATGTAGGCTGCTAAGAAGAAAATTAAATCCATCTCAGTAAGACCCAGTACAGCAAGGTACAGTCCAAGTCAAATTTAAATGCCTAGATGTCATGCTTTATCTTAAATAGAAAACACTGTTCACATGCTTACTTCAGATCTAAATTAATATTTAAATTTGAGGTGAGGCTCCAAAGGCAGTTTAAGTTGGTCTCCATCTCACCTCCAACAAAGCCTTTTGCACTACTGGTATTAGTTCTGATGCAGACACAAAATGGAGCTCCTCAGAAGCTGATGTAGCAAAAAAACCCAATTATTTAAGGGATGCAGCAGGTAAGCATGCATCACAGAAACACTAGTCCAGGAAGAAATAAGGAAACACTAATACAGGTTAGATGGTTTAAAATAAAAGGGCAACACTTCACTTTTAAATAAGTAAATGAAGACATATTTACAAGTAGAATGACTTCCCATACAACACAATTAACTTATGTAACTCTTCACATACCATCAATACTACGGAAATCCAGTAAGTATGTTCTGCTGTCCACCTGATACAACTGGAGACTCATTTTGGAATATGCACTTGTTACTGGATTCTTCCTCCGAACACGCAGATAATATGGATTTACAACCTAGTATGAAAGAGATTTGAGTCAGAACTGCTTGAAAAATCACTGCGCTGTTTCTGTCCTTTCAACTCACTAGTACTTATCAAGTGACTTCAGATTTCATTACCTGTTGGATTTGAGGGTTGTTGGGGGGGCGGGGGGGTTTAGCCAAGAGAAATATATTCCTACAGCCCCAAGGGAAAACTAGCATGACTCTTTCCTGTCAGCACGTAGAGTCTCCCCCCAAAACCCTTCTGGCAGAGAAAATATAGACAGGACAGGCGCACGAGATTACTGCCAGAACATGAAAACAGTTTCAGATGTCTCAGCTATGTAACTACACAGCTCAAACCAAAATGCATTGTTGTTTGATGTAATAGTCTTCTATTTTGTTACCTTCCATTCATAATCCAGTTGTTTAATTGCTCGACAAACTTCAGCCATTATATCATTTGGTCGACTCTGACTCCGGATTCCCAAGTGCCACTTAGCCCGTCTTACACCTTGGTGTTTTGATTTCTGTGGATTCAGCTCATCAAGGGTGTGGCGAGGACGTGGTGCTTCAGCTACTAAAAATGGCACTCGTTCAGGGTGAGGGCGAGACAGGTGGTGATCATCCAGAAAAGAATCTGGTGGACTTGTCGCCAAGTAGAAGTCTTTGGCCTCGTTCATTATTCTTCTGTTGTCTATGATGAGGTGGTAAGCAACAGCTAGAGGGTCCTGATGATTTCGGCTGTACAGACAACTTAGCACTTCCTCTTCAGTGCATTCAAACTTCTCACACACTTCTTTTAAGGCTTCGTCATCAATCATGGTAGAGCTATATGATGGGTCTTCAGGAAACAAGTATTTTGGAAGATCCTGCTTAAACCACTCATGTTCCCTAGGTTTAAAAGTAAAAAATCTTGAGTATATGTAAGTAAAGAAAACATTTTAAGCAGAAATTCATTTAAAACATAAAATTAATTTTAGTCTGTGCTGGAAGAAAGAATAATGGTTGCCAGTTCAAGACCCCTTGTAGCATAGACAATAAAAACAGCTCATAAAGTATTCTCGGCCTGCACAAGATTTTACTAGATTTTGCAGGAAACTGAATAAAAAGCTTTTGCTATCTCACAAATTGCTTAGGGTTAGGAATCAGGTGGTTATTTTCTCATTTATTATTTCAGTCCCTTCCTCCTCCTACTCTTGTGACTGTTCGACTGCAGAAAGGGCTGATCCTTCTGATTCCCTCTCCTGTTCCTTCCTACAAGTTTCTTCATTCCTGACCAAATAAGATTACTTTTGCTTTGGTTGTTTATTTTTAATATAGGAGCAAGTGATGTAGTTGAAAGCTGGTTTTCTGGCTTAGCCAAAGTGTCTGTTGATGTTTCCAGACCCACAGATCCCCTCTCCTTGAGGGTGCTGATTAGTATTGAGCAGTGTTCAATAGGAGCAGGCCAGGTCCCAGCATGATGTTAAAAGGCAGGCCTCCTTGCAACAGCATCTTTCTTTCAAGCATTATATCACTTCACAATAAAATGACCACTTCTTTCACGTCCTACCTGCACATTTTCTCCCACGTGCATTACCACCCGTAACTACACTACTGTGAGGCCTGGGAGATGTTCCAAAATAGCTTGTTAATCTTCCAAAAAGCCTAAACTATGCTCCTAAGAAATACCAGTAGAAATATTTTGACTGCCCAAGGATGTTCAAGATACTGAAGTTATGGCAATGAGGGAGAAAACATCACAGAAGAATGTAGTGAAGGTGCCTTTCTGTATTTGCTCCACAGAAAAAAAATAAATCTTGGACAAAGATGTAGAATTGTTAATTGTCTCTGAGACAGTAAGAGTAACAGGACAGTAACCGCTTCAGTACGGAGCCCAAACAGCAGATTAAGCTCAAAGCCAATGTTCTAATTTAAAAAAAAGTCACTATCACTACAAAGCACAGCAAACTGCAAAAACAACCCAAGTCTTCAACATGTACAGCAAAAAATGGAACATGGAAGAGATCAGATAATTCAATATTGAGAACAGAAAAATCAATATTCTGACCAACAACCATTATACAGATAGAATTTATAATTATTTATCTAATATGCTCTGTTCAAACCTGTTATCTCAACACCTTCAAGCTCCACACTGGGTGTCAAATAGGACTCTTGTCATTTAACCCCAGCAACTAAGCACCACACTTGCCACTTGCAAATAATTGCTTGATCCTCTCCAGTGGGATGAAGGACAGAATCAGAAGAGTAGAAGTGCAAAAAACTTGCAGGTTTGAGATAAGAATAGTTTAATAATTAGAAATTTCTTTTTAAAAAAATCTAAGGAAAAGAAACCCAAAATCACAAGAGAGGTGACAAGGAAACCCAAGAAAAGTAAGTAATGCAGATAAGAACAGTTGTTCATCACAAAATGTCTGATGACCAGCATACCAGCCCCATCAGCCTCCCTCTTATTTTTACTGCAGAGTATGGTATGCAAATATGCCTGTATGCAAGTATGGTACTGCAGGCATATGATATGGAATATGCCTATGGTCAACTGAGGTCAGCTGCTCCTGCAGTGTCCCCTCACAATTCTTCGTGCAGGCCCCAGCCTGCTCTGTTCAGACAGTGTAAGAAGCAGAACAGACTTTGGCTCTGTGCAAGCCCTGCTCAGCAGTAACTACAACACCCACCTGTTATCAAGACTATTTTCAGTAAAAATTCAAAACACAGTTACAATGAAAAAATTCAACTCTATTACAGCCCAAACCAGCACAGTGCACTAAGCTCTACTCAGTGTGATCCTGAGAACACTGTGCCTCAGCACAAACATACTGAGAAAAGATAGTTTAATCAGAAAAACAGTTAATTTTCTAATTTGGAAGCAGAAAAATGTTTTCCTATACCATTACAAAGGCTCAGCCATAGCTGGGATGACTGAACCCACAGGAATATTGTTACTATTCCTGGCACCAGGCCTTTCCCCTTGCATGCACATACATTCAACCCCTAGAAGAATTAAGGTATTCAATTAAACTCAGTTTGTGCTTTAAACTGTGAGGTGACACGTCATATGGATAATAGTACTGTTACAATATGGATATAATATGGATAATAGAGCTGTTTCAGATTCAAATTACATCCGTGTTCTGTAACCAACATTTTTCATCTGTGTCGCACCACTTCTTTTCCATACACTCTTTAACACAACTGAGGAAAGTTAAGTTCCCAACTACTCAAGTTTTACAACACTTAATTCTCACAGCGCTTTCATCTCTGAAAGGAAGTACTTCCCATTGTAATGAAGTAGTAAGGGATAAGTGTGCCACATTTTTGTTTCACTGAGAAAACGAACATTGCTGATTTCCTAACTTCTGACCCTAAAAGGAACAGAATTTTCACTATGGTAGTATAGCAACATTCTCTCCTTAAAAGCTTCTTGCGAAGAAAATGTAAGCTACTGCATAAAGTACATTTCTTTCAGCTACCTTTTTTTAAATTTGATCCAGTGCACATTTGTCAACAAAATCAGCTTTTCCAGAATCATCTCTTGGAATCCAGGATCCATGATGCCTCTCTCTACCTACAAACTTTAACTTATCAGTACTTGCTGAAGTGATTACCATTCATAAACAAATTCACGCCAGTGCTTTGAAGCTAGAAATTGTTGCCTTACATGCGGAATACTCACAATCTTAACAAACAACTTTTCAGAGCCTGAAGAAATATGAATAAAAGCAGTAGTTATCAGATTAAAAAGCTTCCTCAGACATTTACAGTAGAGGGCACTGGTTCCTAACAGCAAAGACAATTATTTCCCCCAGAGAAGTCTATATGGTGTAATTTTTGCAAACCATCATGCAAGTACACAGCTTTGCTATGGCTGTCTTAAACCTAAAGTGTTTCAGAATTTCCATATATAATATAAATAATTTGTTTCAATATGAATTCAAATAGATACTTCATTGTCCACTGCAGATCAGCACAATCAGAGCTAAAACCAAGCATCAGAAGCTGAATTTTTCATCTCAGTCTAGAAAACAAGGACAAGCTCTGTGAATAACTTCTTTGTTCTGCATATTTGCGCTACTGTAATTCCAGCATCTTGTGATCAGACAGCAGCAAGTGTTTTACCTAATGTCTCTGATTGTTGCTCTCTTCATTGGATCCACTTGCAACATGTGCTTCAAAAGACTAATTACAGATGGATTCAGGTACTGAGGGGTATAAAAGATACCATCACATATCTTCTTAAAAAGGGTTGGCACGTGATCATCATCAAACGGAAGCGTTCCACATAACAAAGCATAGAGAATAACCCCACTGCTCCAAATATCTACTTCCGGACCTGCATACAACCTGTGAAAAAAATAACTATTACTGATTTACGTTTAATACATTTAAGTATGTTTTCTCTCATTTTTTCATTGTATCACAGTAATTAAAAGCACGTGAACTCAGGACAATTGATTTTGCAAGCACGATATTCAGTTCTATGCCATGCCTCCCTTGAACCTCAATACCCTTCCCTTTCTAATATATACCAGGGCACAAGTACAGTTTTTCCTCTCTAATGTGTAACAGTAATCCACAGTGCAATTTCACACAATGGCAAACTGAAAGAAACATGCATCTACTACTAAGAAAGCCCATGTTATATACTTTTATTGGTGTTTTAGAGGAATCTGTGCAAAGTCAGCTCTCCCCCAAATTATGGCTGAAAATTTTAAGACAAGTCCATATAGCAGAACATGTCATGTATACTGTGCCACTGCCAGAGTAAAACAGATATCTGGCCTCCAATCAACAAGACGCAATATTGGGGTAGGTAGCTGAAAGCAGACTTGACAATCATAAATTTACAAAAAGGGAAGTTACCTCCAAAATGAATATCTACTCTGCAGCAGATATTTCACTGCTATTCAGCTTCGCAGCAGACTCTGCCTGTAACTCTGCACCTCAGCTTCCAAGATCTGAGCTGTACATGAGATTTTTAAAGCAATTCAGGCAGAGTGTACACAATGGATTTGGGGCATTAGACATCACCTCTACCTTACAGAAGTTCACAGAAGCTTTAAACATTTTAAAAATTATCAATACAACTAACAGCCCTCAGCTTCTCAGCATCAAGCTTGTCAACTGAATTCATTTTGTACCCTTTAGAATCAAGCAGCAACATGACTGAAGTACATGCATACATGTATCCAATATAAAAGAAACTACCTTCCAGAAATTACTTCTGGTGCAGCATAGTTAGGGGAACCACAGCTTGTTCTTAAAAATTCTCCATCTGACATCATATTTGATAGACCTGAAAGTGTATAAAAGTAACTACTAAAAATTCAGGGAAAAAAATTAATTCACACTGTTCACACTAGAACAAACCACTAGTGATTCAAATTAAAAAATTAACAAGTTTATTCCAGTTAAGAAATAATATTGTTTGGAATTACGGACTTTATATACGAGCATGCCACATGATCCTCCATATATTTTATCAGAAATCTGAGTAACCTCAATCCATTACTGCCCACACCCTAGAGATATTTGAGAACATATTCATTCCTAGACTAGAACTAGATAGTTAAATTTGGATGACACAGGCATGACAGAGAACGAAGTTGCTCTGAGGGAGATGAAACAGTATAGCAAGATAGGATTTTGGTCATTAACAAGAAATTACTAAAAACCTCAATTTGCTTCTAAAATGCCAAAGTGGGAAATGCTACCACAGAATTCCCTAAAATTCTGTTAAGAGGTTACACAGAAGAAAGGAACTGAGGAGTAAACATAACTTTCCCACAATTTACACCCCTACACTATGTACCTGGTTCCTGCATCACTGCAGTTTAGTTTGCTTTTCAGATACTCTGTAAGCAACAGAAGTGTGCTTTAGAACTAGGCCACCTGCATTCACCAGCACTCAGTATAGTCTAATAGCTGTAGAAAATTTCTTCTCATTTCCTCAGTGAGTCTGCATGATCAAGACTACCAAAGAATTCAGTTTCCAAGAAAGAATTATGCCCTTTCATGAGTCAACATGGAGTGTGGAGAGGAAAGAGTACAGCTTGGCTAGCTTTCATATTCTAACACACAAAAGCTTTTACTAAGCACTTGTTTAATACACCACTCATGATTAACTGAGTGCTGTGGTTTTGCTGATGCTAAGTTACTGTACTTAATTTCTTCACCATGTGAGTCATTTCACCCAAATAATTTTCTTCACATGAGAAACCAATATGATTCCCATATAGCTGAACATCATACTTTTAAACATACTTAGAATACTCAGCATTACCTAACACCTTTCACTGGAGACTTATATAAGCAGGTATTATCCACTATATCTACAAGAGATCTGTCATGACACCGCAGTATGGATACATTGCTGCGCTTATCTGGTGAGGTTTCCTGACTCAGATGGTTCCACAAACTAGCTTCAAGGCTTCTCTGCAACTGTGTCATGAACAGCTGGCACAAACAAATAAGGAGGACTAGTGTATTTTTTATAGCACTGTAACTTCTTAAAGATGATGAATTGTCCCTGCACTGTCCTTCCAAGAGAGCTAAGCATCTACATTTTATGAATGGTGAAACAGACAAGAAGTGAGTTTTGAAGAAGAAAGGTCAGAAAGTAACTTTACTTAGCATTTTAGAGAAAATATTGTTAAGTGAAACCAAACAAATCAGTTCACAATTTCAGTCACAGAAAATACCTCAAAAGAAAGCAAGAAAGCTTGAGATGAAAACAAGTTCAATAAATGTGTAAAAACATTATTTTGCTTTATATCTATTTTCTTCATGTTCTTATGTTGTATCCCACCACCAGGATATTAAAGTATAGACACTTCATTTAATATTTCCTATTGCTGTGAACAGGATCTAACACCAGAAATGCAATCAGATAGAAAAATAAAGCAATACTTACCAAAGTCAGCTATCTTGGCATTCATGTGTGCATCAAGAAGCACATTTTCAGGCTTCAGATCTCTATGTACTACCATGTGCCTGTGACAGTAATCCACACCAGAAAGGATTTGCTGAAACAGACGTCTACTTTCCTTCTCATCAAGCTAAAACAGACAAAGATTTTAAATAATTAAGAGACAGTGGAAGCTAACTTGTTTTTTATGTTTACTTCCCATGACCTAAACTTACCAATTATACTTATCATTCAATACTTTACACAGCAGATTATCAGAACTTGTAGCAAGCAGCTTCATATCTTACATCATTTTGTTTGTACCACAGCTGTAAAGTGATGCAAACAAAACATAGCCACTTACTCAGAAAGTCACTGAAAATTCTTAATCATGCTTTTGAAATTGGGTTTGGCAGAGGTTAAATACTCATTAACTAGAAACATTAGCTCTCAAACATTTAACTTTGTCTAACTGGAATTATCAACAAACTTTGATGTTTAAGCACAGCAAGATCTAAGGTGGCAAAAGCTGCTGAAATGCAGCACAATTATGGATTTCAGATGCTATTTATGCTATCAGCAGCTAGTCCCAAACAACAGACTTAGGTGGGCATTTCTTATAAAGAAAGACCCGTAATCCCCATCAGTTTTTCCCAGCAACTGAAGTATCCTATATATCTTTATAGTTCTGTAAAAAGTGACTTCAGATCTTTCATACAAGCTGTTCTAATAGTAGAAGACAGAAATAAGGGCACAATGGTAGCTTTCCAATAACGGGATATACTGAAGAAACAGTTTTCCAGCTACTCCAGTTGAGTACATATTCATCTGGTTTATTACCAGCCATTGTAAATTAAAAGATTAGCAGAAAGGAAGAATGCTATGATGAAGTCACACAAATATTTGAAATGTGTTAACATATAACCATTTGTACTTCCAGAAAAAAACCACAGTCATAAAATATACTCTGATTGATAGCAGCAAAATTACAACCAAATACAAGAAAACACATCCACATTTAACAAGGTGTAACCAGTACCCCTTGCTCTCAGCCCCTAATAATATGGTTAACTTAATTAAAGCCACTTTGTGAGGCAAGCAGCCATTCTGTGACCATGCAAGTCATGTGTTCATGCCCCTTCCCTCGTTATCAGGCCCTGGAGGTCCAGTGAAGCAAACAGACAAACCAGCTTTCTTCCTTTCCTCCGTACCAGCATCAAGATTCCTGGGTGCCAGGCTGATTATCTGCTTCCTTACCAGCCTTCAGTTCCAAGGCACAGAGCCATGGATGATGACTCTGTCACGGCATATGGAACTGCAAGCGCAGCCAGAGCAGCGCCTTTAACATCAAACAGTTACCAGTCCTAAATGGGACTGAAACCCATGACTTCTCAGTGGCCACAGATGCCTCCACCATCCTCTGCTTCCTCTGAGGACTAAGTGACTTTTGTTTGTCCCTATGACTTTCCAGGCTAGACTGTGGCTGCTATATGGACACAGTAACTAAATATTGAGATTTGACCAGATCTACAGAGAGTCTAGGTGAATAGATATCCCAAGTTAAGTTGTGTAAAAATTCTGTACTACACTACTTATAAATTATAGTACATTCATTCTGCACATAGAAATCCTGTGACACTCTAATCATAAAACCTGTGCTACAGTAATCCTTTTGAAAAAAGAAAACTTTTAATTGTGTCATTCTGACAAAGATACCCAAAAGTCTGTCCCCTCAGTGTAGGATGACACAGGAATGTTGCAAATGTGGTAACAGAACGCAAGTCACTGATTTGCAGAGCTGGACTACTTCTTACCCTTCCATTTTTACAGATATAATCAAACAGTTCTCCTCCTGAAACATATTCCATCACCATGAAAATGTCAGTGGGTGTACTGATGACCTGGTACCTGATAAGAGAAGGTATCTATTAGTCTACACACTCAGTAAAACACTAGTTACATTTAGTTAAAACCAAAGTCGTACAAATAATCCAATAAAAATATACTTTAAAATAGCTATTAATCAATCTACAGCTATGGGAATGACAATATGTTTCAGAAGCTTTTTACTCTCCTTTCACTGTGTGATGCCACCATTGCAAAGACTAGCACAAAATTTGTAATCCGTATCAGGAATATCAGTTCTTGTTCTTTCAGTGGTACAAGTGATTTCCTTAAGGCTGTTTACAGTGCTGCCTCATCAACAGCTTGATGCAATAACAAAGGACTCTGCTAGTGTTGCAAAAATACACACTTTTCAACATTAATATGCAAAAAAATTCACTTGCCATAAATAAAAAGTGTACTTTGAGACCAGGAAAAAATTCCTCTTAGTAATGATGAATATTAGTATTTAAGAGTATTGATCTGTGGACACCACTGAAGGCCCAGGCAGAAATCGCAAGGCCTTTCTCAGGCTCTGAGCTCTGTTTCTCTTTCTCATGCTGGGATACCTTATCTCAGCCTGAGACAGCTTCTCGGCTCCGGCCTGAGCCTTTCACAGGATGATAACATTTGGAAAAAACAGAAAGGAATTATAACAAAGATAAACACCTGCTGGATTTTGTTTTTCACGAACTATCTTATTTAAAGCCATGGCTTCCTTCAATAAATTGCTCTTTCTTGCACCAAGTAAGAGAGTGCCTTGTTGCTGTGTTCTTTCGCCTCTCCGTAACCCTTCATACAGCAACACTGATCTCTGGTTATTATATTTTTGCATTCTACTTCAATTGTATTTTTAAAACATAGCTTTGAAATAACAAGTTTAAGGACAAAATCAGAATTTAAGAGATTTTTATTTTCCAACATATCCTTAACCAAAAATTGTTTAATTTGCTTTCTTTAGGAGCATTCCACATGCAAAAGAAAACATTTTCCCTGTGATTCCCTGAGAAAGAAACTATCATCTGAAATCTGCTACAATATCTTCAGTTTAGCAACAGTACAAGCACACATTCCTCTTTCCTTCTGGTATGTCATTAGGTGCACTGACACTTCCTATTCTGTTATGGCTATAAGTATGACCTTTGGACTCATTCATAGATTAACTGAAAGCACTAGCAATTCTGCTGACAAATCAGCTCAACAGTCTTCTGAAAATTAGCCCACTGAAGAAGTGGGTGAGTTGACCTTACATAATGTAATTTAGCTTCAGTGTAACAGCTGTTGCTGAATTAAAGGGAATGCAGAGATATGGCATCTGCCAGTGGGGTCTTTAGACAAGATTCTACCAATAAAAAAATACCCACATCATGACTAAGATAGTGGAAGTCACTCACTCCAGAAGTGCAGACTATTTTAACAGGAAATCAGAGGCAAAGAAAAATCAATGTTACTTATAATTTATTACCATGGACAAGACATGAGGGGTCTACTCTGGGACACAGTTGTACTCTGAAATCCACTGATGAACTATTGATCAACTAAGAGATGTAATCAGGCATATTTTAAATACCACATTTAAACAAAGGTTAGCCACTACCCTGAAGACTTCTGAAATAGCAATTGTATTCAGCAAACTTTACATCCTTAATTCAGAAAAATCTTACAAAGCACTACTTACACTGAAAAAACATGTATCACTGACCAGCACATCACTAAAAACATTTTGAGATGATACAATAAACTTACTATAGAAATTACCTTCACACTCTTGTTCTTAGTAACTAATTTTCCAAGCGGGGGAAAAAAAAATTCAAACATAAACAGAAAAAGAAAAATGAAGTAGCCACTAAACACAGAGATGACTGCTACCAGAAATATTTGTCATGACATTACCTTTCACACACCTGTCCAAAGAATTTCTAAGCAAAGATCTAATGGAAATTCACCAGCCTGCAGTAAAGATCAGCTTTGTGAAAACACATTAGAGAGGGCACAGCTGCATACTTCAAAGCTGGTTACTTTTCTGACTAGATACCATTTACAGAATCGCCCTTTAAATGTATTTCAGATCAGTAAGAGCAAAAAGAGATGACTGGCTAAGTAACTTGATTATAGTAAGCAAAACTTACAGCTTAATTATATGAGGATGCCTGAAGAGTTTGAGGTTCTGGATCTCCCTGCGGATTTTTCCTACAACATCAAGGCTGCGAATCTTCTGTCGATTCAGGATCTTCACGGCAACTTTATGCCCAGTTAACTCATGTTTTCCAACTGCAAGGAACAAGGAAGTATTTAGTCAGGGTTTTATCTTGCTCAGTTAAGGCATTATTTCTCCTTTTTGAATGTAGCCAAGTTAAGACACTAGCATTCCACCTATCCCCATAATGTCTGGGAAAGTTGAAAACCAGATGGTATGGAATTTCTTCAGCCCTACTTCAATTTCTCCCACAATTCTATAATTACAAGATGTATATATGTAAGAAATTCCTTAAATCCAACCAGCAGAAGTCTTGCAGCATAACATTTTTTGCAATATTGGTTTAAAAAAAATAAAAACAAAACCAAAAAAAAAGCATATCCCCAAACCTTGCCATCCTTGCTAACTAGAGACAACATTTTCTCTCCCTGTGTAAGTCACTCCAAGTTTTGGCTTACTTGGCAACCCACTCAAACCTGTCTTCCCATATCTCTTCTACTTCATCTGCAAGGATCACTCCTATTGCTCCCTCAAGAAGCCTGCTTCAGCAATTGCTCTGAATTACCACTATAAGTACCTGATCAGCCCACTTATAAAAATGTATCTGTCCTTGGAGCAGTCTGACAGCTCCACAGTCTACTCATTCTATTCTATACTTTATTCTATTTAAATAAGTGGCAAATGCAACACAAAATGCACAAAAATAGAACAGAAACAACAAAAAAACAACACAAAAATGCAGCCTAATGCATTCCTAGAAGCGGAGAAGAAACTAAGGACAGTTTCACTGTTCTTCAAACAGAGGAACTAAGAAGTATAAACTATTTCATAGTCAGTTACCTCTCTTAAAGTCCTTAACTTTGCAAGTGCTACTGAGAGTAGTCACAGCAAAATCCATCACAATATTTTTCTTAAACCCAAAACACAACCACAGATAGAACACCAAGAAGCTAAGTATCTCTTTTACTAGAAGGCTTCCCTATCTGCATGGTTGTCAGATGCAGTGATTATAAAAATAACATTAATTTGCTGCCCTGATTCCTACCTTCCAAAAACAAGCTGGATTCTCCAGACACCCACATGGCTCATCCTTGTCTACGTGAATAGGCATTTGTAACAGAACTGTGCAGAACACAATACTCACTCTCTGGGTGCCTACCCTCACTAGAGAATTTAAATAGGCCCTGGGCTTCAAGTTTTCTTTAAATATATCCATGGAAAGCTGTGATTAAACAGCAGTGATCCATAAAAATCTTTCTGTGTACAACAGATAATCTGGATAGAATAAACAAACACCCATCAATCTGTAAATCTCATTCCAGCACAAAAGACCTTCCTGATGCCTTTTGCCTCTATATCGAGCTAAAAAACAATGCAAGTGAGAAGAAGTTCTTAGAAGAGAGACAGAAGATTATGATAAGCATCTGCATGACTATTTTTACAAGAAGACATCCACCTATAAAATCAAGCAGTCTGGATTCCTGCAGGGAACTAAACAGTCAATTACCCAAGACCGGGAACCATCACACATCATCTGAACTGAGATATGTCTAGTACCTGAAAACACAGGAGGGCTCTGACTAGGATGAAAAGACATCCCCTCATTCAGAGGGGCCATTACCTAACAATGCCCACAATAATCGAAGTGCTGGGCTGGCACATTTGCACTACTGAGGAATGCAGGACAAAGCTCGAATCCATAGCAAGTTCGAGAAAGACCATAAAGCAGTGACAGGTGAGTACCTAGAAATCTATGAGAATTACTTGCTTTGAACCAGACCTACAATTAAAGCAATCATATCCCCTTTATTTTCTTCAAAAGTGATGGAAGTTTTAAAGGAAGCAAACACATTATATCACCTACGTTCAAACTCTCAGGAATAAAGAATCATCACAAAAAATGATTAAAATTAGAAAAGCAACTTATTCGAACTGTAAAGTCTTTACCCGCCCATAATGGGGATTGATGTACACCGGCAGTAGTTAAAAAAAACAAAACAAAAACAAAAAACAAAACTTTAATCAGTAAGCTAAAATGTAACTATGTTTTGTTAGTAAGAAACAACTTCTTAGAAGCCAAGAAAAAACCCTTTTGTCAAGCACACGAATCTATGCTGTAAAAAGTACATTTAAGAAGGTGTTTAACACAGTAAATAACATACATACTTGACCACATCTATATACAGTTCTGATATGCACTGGGTTATAAAATCTCATCTTTAAGCTGCTTTGTTTCATTTCTGATTTGTCAGTCTACCATAGACTGGAATTCCATCAGCACTCAGAAAAACATTGGAAAGTAATTCATTAGCTACAATCTGTTCAATATGCAAGACACATAAGAAAAGAACTTTTCAAAACAAGTTTTTCTTTCAAAGTAATTAAACAGTAACATTTGCAGTTGACTGAAACCAATTCTAGTAGTCACAGCCTTCAACCTCAAGCCTTAATTTTATTCACTGACTGGGAGAAAACCAGATTTTCTGCTTCTTCAACTCTACCAGCTTGGAATAAATTGCAATGAAAACATACTATGGTTTGGTGCCGATGCAGAGATCCCAAAAAGCCTATTCTCTTGCTTAAGATACTTCAAATTAAATCTCTATTTTCTTCAGTAATGTTTGCCTTCCTTTAATGTTATTTGAAATTATAACAAATCTAGCCTTTTAAGATACAAGTAGCCTTTCCTGGAAACAGTTCAAGGTATCTGTTACCAGTAAAACAGCAGATACCAGCTGGTAACAGACTGCTGACACCTTTGAATTCAACATTAGGACAGAAGTGAAAGCCTCACCCGGGTGATAACATCATGTAGAAAGGTAAGCAGCCAGTGTTACCTTCCTGAAAGCTACTTCGCGTTACCACTTGATGGAAGTTTTACCTATAAAGGGGAACGCACCCTAATCATCAACTAGTATCAGTCCTTCAAAATAATCTCTGTGGAAAAAAGGGTGGAACAGCCAGGTGAAAATGACAAACTGGACAGAATCACACTGGTGACAGCTAACAGCAGCCTGAATTCATCTGACAGCGAGAGCAGGAGACCTCTCCCAATTACCATAAAAAGCACTGATTTTCCAGTTTCAGGCTGCCACCATTATTAGAATAAAACATTCACTTTGAAAAAGCCATATGCCTGATCCCCTACATTACATGTGCTCAATGTAAAGCCTAATTGAATTTTAAGAAGTGGACACACATCTTTCACTTTACATCAATTGATGAAGCCATACCATCTGAGAAGGAAATGATGAAAACAGGAAAACAATTGCAGATCTGGT
This sequence comes from Tychaedon coryphoeus, assembly GCA_013398595.1. NCBI lineage: Eukaryota > Metazoa > Chordata > Aves > Passeriformes > Muscicapidae > Tychaedon > Tychaedon coryphoeus. Next base: position 1,349,898 of record WBND01000167.1, read on the forward strand.
ATTACATGAAGAAAATGTGTACTCAAGAGGAAAACCAGTGCATCATAGATAAAATGTTATTTATTAAGCACAGCTGAAGCAAGACAAAAGTAACACAGTACATCATATGAGAACAAGAAAGGCAGTAGTGCAACAGTGCTCTCCTAAATTTAGGATGATACTAGAACATTGATGGCATGCCAATCTTAAGTCCTCTGCAGTGTGCTGGGTAAAAAACAAAAAACCAACACATCTTTGACCCCTCCCCTCAACTATGCAGTCCCCCCATGAGGAAACAGCCAAATGCTTGTCTTCTGCATCCCTTTTATTCTCTCTACTAAAGGAAGTAGTAAGTTCCCACAGAAGAGAATGGTACCCCAGCTGCCAGATGGGGGAGGTCACTGCTCCCAAATGGCTGGGACTGTTCCTTTAAAAGCTTCCATTGAAAAAGAGACTCAAAGGGCTCTGCTCTCAAAATATTTTTTGCTGCTTTCCTAGAGCAATATATTATCCTATTTCCTATACATTAGTAACTTTTTTCAGAACATGTCAATAATTAAAAGAGCTTGTGCAGAGCACATGCAATGGATAATCTATATTGGGGTGGAAAAGCTGGGTTTTATCACGCACCTATCAAATTAACAAAAAACCCCCCCTCAAAAAAACAAAACAAAAAACCCACAAAAAAAAACAAAAAACAAAAAAAACAACAAAGAAAACAAACCAAAAACCAGCCTGAGCCTAGCTCTACTCATTTGAGAAAGGATGTTTTTTATTTGCTTGCTCCAATGAAGTTTTCATAAACAACACAGCAGGAACAGTGTGAACTAATGCACACTCCTGCCATCTGTGGAGAATGGCACCAAGCGGCAGTTTAACTTCTACCTTATTTCTGCTAGCCTTCAAATAAGCAGTATGGCATCCACAGACCTACACCGGAAAATTTTTAAAATCAGAGCTGAAAAAAAAAACTTCGTTAACCACTGGTCAAGCAGATAAACACGAAGTTTTTCCGTATCAGCACATCAGCCGTGTTACCAGCTGATGCAACAATCCCAGACCCATTTTTTTACGCGTATTTCTCTGCAGAGAGAA
>WBND01000167.1:1361576-1435156 GCA_013398595.1 Tychaedon coryphoeus
GCCCCGGGCACCGTGCTGGGAGCCCCGAGTGCTGCCAGGCCAGTGCCTCAGGGCCCGGTGCTGACCCTGGTCACACCGGCAGTCGAAGTTACTTTTGCAGAATCACAGAATCATTGATTTTGGAAGAGATTTACAAGACCATCCTGCCCACACGTCAGCACAGCGCTGCCCCTGTAACCCTAAACACCTAAACCACATCACCCAGTGCGAGAACCAGACTCCTATTAAACACCTCCGGGGAGAGCGAGTCCACCACCTTCCGGGTAAACAATTTCTGACCACTCGGGCAGTGACAAAATTTTTAACGCCAGTCTCTCAGTTTCAGGCCGTTTTCTGTTGTCCTCACTGGCGGCACAGCAGAAGAGACAGCCCCCACCTCACTACGCCTTTATTTCAAGTAGTTCTAGAGAGCAATGAGGTCTAATGGGTGAGTTTTAATGAGTGAAAAATATTCGGTGGTTCTCTGAAAATCTGTTATTTAAATTCTCATATGCTTGCCTACTGTGCATCTTCAGTAGACTTAAAATCTATACACAATTTTATCTTGAGAGAGTTCATTTCAGGGGAAATGGGGGAAATTTGTATATACCTTATTACCAGATCATTACCTTGTCATCCCAAACAAACCCAGGAATTGATGCTATAGCCAATTATTTATATTTGATTGTAGAATTATGTAACTTGTCTTATAGTACTTGACTTGAAAGCATATCTTTTTCTTAATTAATCCTTGTTTACTGACTAAAACTGGAGCTTTTTTTTAAAAAAGTACAGTTGTCTGGGCCCACCAGAAGCCAACAAACTGTGAGCAACCCTCCCACTATGAATGAGTTGAACCCCTATGAGATGGAGCTCTGACCAGAAAAAGGGATAGTCCCATGGTGCTGTCCCCAAATTAATGAAGTTGTGTCTGATCTGCTGCATTTTCACTTCTGGACAAATCATCTTCATAAGGTTGTCTAAATGTTAATTTACCCTCACTTCTTTTGGAGTGCAGCCTCTGGTTGAATTCTTTGGTGATAATTTATGTAGTGGAAGGCTTTTGACCTCTGCTAAGTTTGAGGGATGGGGAAAAATCCACTTTGACTTCAGCAGCACGGCTTCCAGACCCGGAAGACTGTGGCTTTGGCTGTTCACTCAGTTCTCTCATTTTTGAGTGGCAAATTCTGATTCTGATATACCAGAAATCTTTGCCTGTATTCATTTTACCTCACATGAAATCCAGGACTTTACTCCATCCATGGTCTTGCAGTAGTTAAAAAGGAGAGATTGGTTCCAGATGGTAAATCATCCCATCCTAAATTAGGTGTCTGAAGTGGGGTGAAAAAATGATCGTTGGGGGGATCCCTTCTTCCATAAATTCTAAGAGAAGCCTAGATAGGCCTCTTAGGCTGGGCACATAGGTAGCTGAAGTTAGGTAAAATTAATTTTACCCTGATTTGACTCAATGAAGATATTTTATAGCAATTCTGTCTTCTTTACCAGAAATCAAAAGAGAAATTGCAGTGTTCTATGGGTGAAATGCCATACAGAAAAAAAAAAAAAAAAACACTTAACTGAAATGGTATGAATACATCCTACAGGCTGAACTGGAGTCATATTTCTCCCAGCAACATTGCTGTGTGCCTTTTTTCTAGTGCCTCCTTTGCTCTTTCTTTCTCACTAAATCTCAGAAATCTGGAAGATGGCATGGACATTGGACAGGTGCCATAGCAACAGACTCCAAAGGAAGTTTGTTGGTTTGGCTGCCTGCAAGAATATGCAGGAATTATTCCTGTCCTTTGTGGGATAAAAATAATCTTCTTCATTTACATGTCTTCAAACCTGTTCAGAAAGAAAAAAATTTGCTATCATCACCCATTTGTCTTTAGTATTCAGGAATAATTTTAGGTAGAGAATGGGCAGAGCTGTGGCTGACGCACTACCATCCAGAAGGTCTTAGCCTGTGTGAGGCTCACAGGGGAGGGCAGAGTTCATTGCCCATTGCTCAGAACCCACAGAGTCACGTACTGGCAGCTGCTGAATGGCACCAGTCTAAATTCAGCACTGACTTGTTCATACTGTTTCTTTGTTGCATAGGGGGTAAGCCAAAATTTAGAAGGTGACATGTCTGGATTTCAAAACTGTGTTTTTGATGTAGGAAACCAGAGTCTGTCACTGCAGCTAGTATTCCGTCACAGCTTCTGCGCAGAAATTTTGGTCCAGTCAGTTTGTTGGTGGAAAAGCCCTTTGTTGTGCCAGTAAACAGTGATCCTGTTAATCTTCCAGGCTTTGGTTTATTGAATACCATGTTCTGCAGCCTGGCTGATCTGGTTGGGGTTAAAACACTGGAGGTAAAAAATATATAAATAAGACTTAGAATTAATTCTAGTTCAGGGCCAGGGAGACCAGAACCAGGTCTGGCTAGGCATTAGAGAGGAAGGGGTCTGTGAGCAACAAATAACCTCAGTGGCATTTTTTTTATCAGGTTTGATAGCATGCTACTACATTATACCATCACTGGGTTGCAGTGCAGCCAGACACACTGTGGTGTGACTGGCTTCAAAAACAGATGAGTTGAACTGGTTTTACAGAACTTGAATTGCTGAAAGGACTGTGTAACAAGCACACCACTGATACCCAGTCAAGTTCTGTCTGTCATCGTATGGCATCACTCATTTGTGCACATGTGCAGCACCTTCTGCGCCAGTAGGGGTGAGTTAAAGGGATGGGAATACTGAAAATTCAGCCTTCATACGTTTGAAGCTACTCAGAACTTAATATTAACTTCATTTGTCTTCAGTGGTGCAGAAGTCTTTATTTCTTAGTGTGAACTCGTAGATCAAAGGAATGAATGTCTTTCAGTGTCCTCCCGAATATTGAATACTTTGATGTAGGTAACAATATCTCAGGAATGCTACAGGAAAACTGAGGAATTCAAGGGCAGCATTTTCATGAAGGTTGATTAGGTTGCCTTTGTTTCTGGGCATCATCTTGATTTGCAGAGGTAAATATCTCCATTGGAATTAGTGGGAAATACACTGATTATTTGTTATGTAGCAGGCAGAAGCAGCCTAACTTCATTTGTACAATATCCAGATTCTTCAGTTTGAGAACTTGTATGTGAGTTTGAACAGAAACACTGGTCACCACAAGATGACAGTAGAGTTCAAGTAAAACCTTTCTACTAAGCTCAATAAAAACTCTCAAACAGTAACAGTAAATTAGGTTAATAAATTGAAATATTAATGAATTATTTGTACTGTTCTTACATCTCCATGACAATAACAGAAAATTTTAGCAAACAACAGTGCTTATGAGTAAGCTTGTTGTATCCTGCTAAGAAACTAATGAGCATAATAGAAAATCTTTTTATTTGTTTAAGATGAAAATTAATACAAGAAATTTAAACAGCTGACACTAACTTCTAAAGTTGCTTGCTAAAATACAGTGGAAGTGTTAAAAAATTATAACAACTCAGTATTTTTAAATTACAATTCCATGGCAGCCTTCCAGTACCTAAAGGGTGCTTACAAATAGAATGGAGGAAGATTTTTTACAAGGGCGTGTAGAGATATAGGGCAAGGGAGAGTGGCCTTAAGATGGAGAAAGGCAGGTTTAGATTAGGTATTAGGAAGAAATTATTTACTGTCAAGGCCGGGGTGCATTGGGACAGGTTGCCCAGAGAAGCTGTGGGTGCCTCATCTGTGTAAATATTCAAGACTAGGCTGGATGGGGCTGGTCTAGTAGAACATGTCCATGCCCATGGCAGGAGGGTTGGAACGAAATGATCTTTAAGGTCCCTTCCAACCCAAACCATTCTGTTATCCTGTTGCCACTCCTCAGCATCAGAGAGAGAGAGATAAGATAATAGCCTTCAGACCAACCTTGAGGATAGCACTAACACGTGTAGACCATGGCAGGAGCATGACTACCATCACAAATGGAGCAGGGAGAGCTCCCCACCCATTTCCTCAGCTGCCTTTAACCTTTATCTTAGAGTAGTTGTCGGGGGGATGCTGGTTTCTTCCTCACTAGAAACAACACTAGAATCTTTCTTGTTCCATCTGGCTAGGGGAACAGGGAGAGCATATCTCTTCTCAGCAGAGGTAGGAACCAGTCTGGGAGACGCTACACAGTGCAACAGAATTCAGAAAATTCAGAATTTTGAAATGTCCCTAGTTTCTGTTTGTTTGGCTTTTTGCTTTGGTTCCATATTTGTTTAGTTTTGATTATTTTTCGTTTTCTTTTAATGCTTATGCATAGATACAGTACAGAGTTGTGGGTCTTTGTTGCACCAAAGTAATTGTCAGAGGGAGTTTCACTGGTTGAAGAGCTGGTTGCATGGCAGTTTGGGCTGAGCACCCAAATTGGATGCATAGGAGAAAAACACAAGTTCTTTTACAAGGTGACAGCCATTTACTGCTCAGTTCAGTTTCTTGATCTTGTCTTGTTTGACACTGTTGTCTTAAAATTTTGTTGCATTATTCATGCACAAATGTGTGCACACATGCCTAGAGCAAACTTTTCTTTGGGAAGGTACAAAAAGGATCTGAGCTACTACCATCTGGTATTGTAGTCTGAATCACATTGCAGGTGGAAACACCTAGCTTCTAACCACATGCCTTTTACATTGCAGCAGGAAATATTTTAGTGAGTTGTGAGGAAAATGTTTGTGCCAGTACAGACTGCAAAGTGCTGGACTTAGTTTTCCTTCAGATGGTTCTGGAATTTTTGAGAAAAGGCTGGTGAAATGGTTGTCTGAAATGGCATTTGGTGGATCTTGTAGTGGGAAAGCAAATAAGCTGGATGACCTTCTGAGGTTCCTCCCAGCAGTAATTTTGTCATGCTGTGATTTCTTAAAAGGCCTCTAACTATAGAGACATAACTGTATCTCTAATCTCTCAGGCTGTCATTTTCTCAGAAAAATGCATTTGACCAATTTTATACTTGGAAAAAAAAGGTCAGATCTTCAAATCTTCTTTCGAGTCTACTTTTCCCATTGTGGTGGCTGGCCAAATAAGTGCTATGTCCCCTTTCCTAAATGCCCACTGACAGGCCTGCATTTTAAGCATCCATCCTTCCCCCATGTTATGGAAGTCTCTGACTTGCATTTTTGGAGTTATTCTAAAGCACATTAAACCCAAAAGATTTATTATTGAAAATGATTCTGTGATTGAAAAGCAAATGTTACCTAGTCATGACCCTGTAATTAGCTCAGTAGGTCAGAGCATGGTGCTAATAACACAAAGGTTGTGGTTTTGATCCCTGTGTGTTCCATTCACATAAGAGCTGGGCTTGATCATCCTTGTGGGTCCTTTCCAACTCAGAATATTCTGTGATATATGTGTGTATCTTTCTGTGCAGACACATACACAGATGGTACATGCTTAGCTGTACCAAAAATGTTTTCTTTCCTTCCTTTTGTACTAAAAAAATATCAAAAGCTTGTCTCATTTGTAGCTAGACACAGCCTATACTGAAGCCCAGGCATTATGGTTGAAATTTCCTGACTTGGAAGCTGTGTGTCTACACATAACTTACAATGTTAATTATTTTATACTTCCAGATTTTCTCTATGAATGATACATAGGCATAATCTTTGGGAAAGAAATACAGTATCGACTGCTTGGGAAAAAAATACCTCTTTCCTGCAGAAGTGTTGGGAGTAAAAGTCTCTGCCTATCTCACCCTCTTGATTTTCTCACTTTTTCTGTGGAATTACATGCTTGGCTAGTTATGTCTCTAACATTACATTCCCTCCTTGTGTTTCTCAGCTATGCTTTAAATGGATATGTGAATGACTTTGTCTTTTATAATAGTCTGATTTTACTAAATGTGAATGATTTTATTTAACACTAGCCATTCCTTAGAACATGGCTTGATATTCTCCTCTTGGAAATGCTGGAGAAATGCAGAGATATGCTTTTAACACTGCTTTCTGTCTCCCAAGGTAAGCAGATAATTCAGTTTTAGAGGACTTATCCAGGTTTGGCACCTTTTAGTGTTAAAAGAACTGGTACAGTGTATATATGGTAAATTTTCAAATTTTTCATGTATATTGCAATTAGAAGTATCTATGTATGTGAATAAATGCAAAGCTGTGCACAAAATGTATCTGATTTTCTTTTGGAAAAATGCATTTCTCACAAATATTTTTTGTTTATAAGTTTCAAGTTTTACTTTAGATCTAATATTCAGAAAGAAAGATACATGTCTGCAGTAAAATGGAAGGTCAAAGAAGAGGGCGCTGAAGAAAATTGAGGCACTCCTGTTTAATCTGAAACCAGCAAAATGAGCCTAACATATCAGTTAGGCAGTTAGTTTGTGTATGTGTTTATCTTATATCTCACTTCAAGGGTTCTAAAGAATTTACATTTTTCTTGCTCTGAGACTGCTACAAATGGTTGCTTTCCCTGGTCACCTGGTGCCTTCTCTAGCAATAAAAATATAAGCTCACTTTGAAGTAGAAAAATCTGTCACCGCTACAGCACTCTTCACCCTGTATGGATTTGTGGGGGTTGCTTTTAATTTTTGGATGTGAGACACAAGCTGTAAGAAAAAAAAGGCTTTGCAGTGGAACAGAAAATTTAAGTTTTATGTTTACTGAAGATAAAGGCTTATTCCCCAGGTAAAATAAGTTCACTTTCCTTCTTCAAAATCACTGTTGCATTTTATTATTTTCACTGGCTGAGAACCTTCTTTAAGTACAAATGAATTGCTAACAAAGGTCAGCTCAACTTTGCAATTACAAATGCTATCTTCTGTTTGTTTTGGAATGTTTTCCCTGTATCAGGCATTTTCAGCTTTGCATTTACTGGAATTGAGGCATACTGGCTTCATCAGGGAATTCCCCTAACACTCATGCACAATTTCTCTCTTGCACTTCTTCACTGTACCAAAAATAGAGGACAAAATAGTGTCTAACCTTATTAATGTGTGTAAAGAGGACACAGAAAAGAAATGAAGCTTTTTGAATTTTTCTTTTTCGATCACGAGCTGGAATTTACAATCCTGTGGCCACAAGACCTAGATTAGGCTAACACACACAGCATGGACAGTCTTCCAGATGCTGCAGGGCAAACTCAACTTCTCCAGCAGATGGTGGAGAATGTGCCAGTATGTACAGTTTTAGTTTGCAGTTGTCCCTTTAGTTAGTACCTTGTAAACTAATTGCAGTTTTCAGCAGAGCTTGAACATACATTAGGAAGAGATGTAGTCTGAATAATATCTGCTCAAGAAGGGGAAAATGTCTGAGAGAATGTTGCGCTGTGTAAAGGTCACAAAACTGTGATAAGCCTCAGCCTACTTCTTCTTACGATATTTCAACAGCAGAATAAAAGATGGTAGCCCTCTCAGTGACAATATCTATATTTATAATACTAGTTATAGTTCGATTTGCTTTTGTGCTCCGTGTCTCAACCATTTTACAAGTTTGTAATTGACCTCAGCTGACCAAACTGACCACCAGCCTTTCTCAGGGTACCGTTCTCATGGCTGATGCTTTTACATGGAAGTATTTCCCTGTCCTGGAGTCCCTGCTTAAAGCCCGGCTGGCAACTAAGCCCCATGCAATTGCTTGCTCACCCTACAATAGTGGGATTGAGGAGAGAATTGGAAGGGTAAAAGCCTGAAATCTTGTGGGCTGATATAAAGAGGGTTTAACAGCATGAAAGCTGTGCGAACAAGCAAAGAAATTAAGGAATTCTTTCACTGCTGCACATGATCAGGTAGGTGTTCAGCCATCTCCAGGAGAGCAGAGCCCCATCACATGGTTATGTCTTGTGAAGACAAACATCATCATTCCCAATGTCCCCCAGTACCACCTTCTTCTCCCCACTTTATGTTCTGAGCATAATGTCATACGGTTTGGAATATCCCTTGGGTCAGCTGTCCCAGCTGTGCTTCTTCCCAGTCTCCCATGAGCCCCCAGCTTCCTCACCAGCATGGCAGTAGGAAAATCAGGAAAGGCCTTGGCTCTGTCAATCCCTGCTCAGCAATAATAAAAACATCTCTGTTTTATCAACACTGTGTTCAGCACAAATCCAAAACATAGCCCTGTACTAGCCACTGTAAAAAAATTAGCTCTACCCCATCAAATAAAAAGCACATCTGCTTGTATATATTCACCAATAAATGAGCAGAATTGTGTACCTCTCTTGCCATGAGGCCCTACAAAGGATGAAACAGGAGGCATCCTTGACTGTTGCTATCACAATCCTTACATCTTACATTCTCTCTTTGGAATTACCAGTATTTATCTCTTCTATTTTTATAATTTATAAAAATCTCAAAGTTATTTGCTAGTTCTAGAGAGTCTAGAGATTGCTGTTTGCTGAATACTCTTAAAAATTTTGGAGAAGCTCCACCTCTCTTAGAAACACCATACTTTTGATTATTTTCATGATGGTCTTTCAACCAAAGAAGCACAGAATGGGATGTGTTCTCAGGCTGATGGGGACAAGTCCAACTTCCAGAAATGAAGATTCTTTCAGAAATGTTCAGTGATCTGGTCTCCACTATCAGATAAAGCATTTCCTATTTATAATACTCCAACTAATCAAAACTGTTACATAAAAGTAATTGGATGGCTGGATAGGAAGAAGTTTTCTGAGAATTTTATATCTGGAAATAAAAATACATCATTAGTATGGTCACAGTAACCCTGTGCTTCAGTCTTGCTCCTTTTAACTGAGCCACAACTACAGACAGAAGTCAGAATAACTCACTACGCTTATAAGCTTGTTGTGGAAGAAATAGCTAATGTTGAACACATCTAAACTTCTCTGGGCTCAGGTGAATCTCTGCAACTGCATTATCCCTTTTTTATTACTGGTGCATGTTTTCAATTATCGCAGGCTGATGGTGGTTGTGTACATAGCCAGTCCAGAATGAGGGAGAGCCGGAGTCAAGGCTGTGTCGCTTCTCTTTCTCCACAATGCCTCTATGAAAGTTTGTAAAACCTTACTTTATCTGTTGAACTTTGTTTCCAGATGGAGGATATCCACAAAAGCTTATTCCAGGAAGTTTCACAGTAGCATTTAGGGTTAATTACTGACTTCACAAGTAAGCTGACAAAATTAAAATGAATTTCAGAGGGTCCTAAAAATGCTGTAGTTCAAACAGATATCATAATAAGATCTGTTTCTTTGAAGTCCTGCCTTCATTTTGTTCTCTAACTCTCCTTTATAGGAACAAGACTTTGTTCTGCTTATTGGAAAACATTTTTAAGGTTTTAATTTCAAGATACTTGGAAATTTTCAGAGGAAGACTAATGGATTTTGATGAAAGATTTTGTTCAAGGTTTGGTGCTTGAGGCATTTTAGCTTTTCAGCTAGTTACAATAATAAGTCTAGAATATATTCACTGATTCAGAAAGAACCAGAAATGTAAAAGCATGGGCAAGGTTGCTAATGGTTGATATTTGACATTCTATTCACTCTACAGAGAATCAGAAAGAGATGATATTTTAAAAAGCGCCAAGACCTCAGGCCATAAGAGATCTGGATTATCAATGTGAGATACTGCTCTCTGAGGCAGTCATACAAAGCTCCTCAAGAATTTATTAAACTGTAGGAATTAAACTTAGAGTAAACAATGTAGAAAAATACCAAAAAAATTCAACAAAAGCTTAAATCATTGGATGCTTGTGAAAAATTGGCTTTGTCTGGGTCTGAGGAGTAATTGCTTAGAACAGGGTCTGCAGTCCTCCCTGTGGTTTAACCTCTAATACATATCTTTATATACTGTATGTGGTTCTGTGTCACTATTAACACAAATGGCTGCATCTGCAAAGAGAAGGTTCTCCTCCTGCCCTCCTTATTTTTCCACTTCCCACCTCTTTTGTCCCATCTCTCTTTTCTGTGACTGTGTATGTTTTTACCCTCTCCATGGGTCTGTTGCTCACTGGACCTTTCTGGGAGAAGACCTAATTCATAAACCCAGATTTTTTTTCTGGATTTACTGTTTGCTATTGTGATACATTAAACTGGCTCAGAGAAGACTGGTGTGCCAAAGCCAGCACCAGATGTGCAGAAGATGCAAGCACAGAAGAATGCAGAATGCAGAAGAATGGTGGTGATTGGGAGTAAAAGCAGGCAGAGATGTGGAAAAACAGAACAATAACTCCACTTTGGGCAGATTCAAGCTTCTGAGTTAGTTCACCATGTCTTTTGTTTTAAGATCAGAACATAACTCTAAAGAATAGTAATTATTTGTTTGCCCAGTGATGACCTTGGTGTACAATATAGCCAGAAATATCTGTGCGCTGTCTCATGTATTGCTGATATACCACTGAAGCTCTCTGAGTTTTGAATTCAAATAACTTGAGCTCTTTTGTTCTAACCCAGTTCTTTCAAGCCAGAGCCCTCACAGCCCTTGTTTGTTTGGTGTAGTTTCTTCAGCATACAAATTCTAGTATGTAAGGCAATATCCTTCTACAAGGTCCCCCGAGAGAGAATCATTTGCATTAAAGTTAGCACAGCAGTCATGCTGTTTGACATATTTCATGGAGACACATCCCAAGGCATTGTCATTAATCCTTGAAACATGGCAAATACATTAAAAGCAAAACAGGCAATTAAAAAGCTTTAAAAAAAACAAAGTGAGATGGCCTTAGCATACAGAAACAAATACAAAAACTCTCCAAGTCAATTTCACAATTCAAAATTGTAATAACAGGATGTTCTTTCTCCACTCAGTTGTCACTGGAACCTTGGCATTTGCAGTAGTCACAGAGCACAGACTGTCTTTAGGGCTGTAATACATAATGAACTTGGACAATGAAGACACAAGACTATTTAAAGCTTGGTAAACTATTGAGTAACCTTAGCATCAATCCTATAAAAGGCCAGAACTCTACAGGGAAATATCATTGATATAATTATATTCTGGTTGACCTTAGTGTGAAGTAGAATGCAGACAATACCATTTCAGGCTGTCTCTAGACCAGGCAGGATATCATTAGCCCAGCAAATGAAGCATTGCATTAATCACTCCTGTGCTAGGACTATCATTTGATGCAAGACAAAAGAAGTCCCCTGCCTTATGGCTAACCCTTCATGTATCTCAAACTACTCCACTTTTAATCCCCTAAAACGTCTGTTTTGATTCTAAAGGAATTTATTTTATTAATTCTAAGGGTTTATTTGTGAATACACAGTAGAAATGTTTGGCAAGAACCAAGAGTGGCTATGATGAGACCCTAAAATGGTTACTAGATTGTTGCCATTTTCACAAACAGTAGGGGGAAATCAGCTTACACTTTTCTGCAAGTTGCGCTCTGCCCTTTGCTGCAGTGTCATCAGGGGAAGCCATTGGGGACCTCCCCAGTAAGGCCTTTTGCTATGGTTGACGTTATTGTAGAACTGCATGTCAGTCAACCTGAGGCTAGGTGTTGCACAGTCACAAAATTCAGGTGTAAGTAGATGTTTATGCTACTGCATGTTGCCTTAAGTGTCAATAACACACAAAGAAGTAGGAAACTATATGAAATGGTTCGGAGCTTAAATGCTAAGTAGAAAAAAAGCAGCTGTAAGTACCCTATGAAATAAGAATCAACCATTTCGAGAGACAGAATACCAATCCACTGCAAAGCAGTGAAGTGCCGTAGAGCCTGTGGACTTGCAGTCCTAGGAAAAGCACAAATCCAGCTCTACCCTGCCTCTGGTTTACACCATGTTGGTTCAGTTTCTTTGCTTTTGTTACTCTGAAGCCAGGATCAGGAAAAAGGGAGGGTCCTGTTTCCAAAGGAAGAAAGATAAAATCGTTAGATTGAAATACCTGAGAATGCGTACTAAAAGGACTATTATACAGCATCTGCCAGAGTAACATTTTTGTCTTGCTGAAATACTTTTTGCAGGAAGGCAGTCTATCCATGTGAAGTCATTTGAATATGATACCGTTACTAGTAATGATTTGGCTACCTATTAATTGAGACCAGATTCCTGCCAACACACACACTTTCTTTGCTAGCTCTACTTGTCCTTTTAAATATTTATTTGCATGTTTTGTTTGGGACCAAAATACAGTGTATCTTGGTCTTGAGGGTTATTATAGCTAATGATAAACTTACAAAAAGTGAAATTGCTATCTAAACCATTAAAACAGCTGACTGAAAGATTAAGACATGTCTGGATGTCGTATTGCACAAAGGAGAAAAGAGAACCAACACCTGGATAGTTAAAATACTCTTTGCAATTCTGGGCCAGCTATTGCAGGTCTTAACTCAGTTTTAATAATTTCATTTGTAGGCGAATGACCACTGTCAGTATTACACAAATTTGTCAAAAACTAAATAGGATCATGAGGATTTTGATGAAAAGCAATAAAATATGTTGAAAGTCTGTGAATTACATTATCAAAGAAATTCATGGTTGCTAAGCCTGAAAAGTCCCAAAGACAGCCTCTGGCTCATCAAAATTGGCTCTGAGGAGTGGACGTAGGCATCTCTCATGTGAATGGAATAGTGTGACCCAAGATCTAGGTGTCTCCTTAAGGAAAGCAGACCATGCCAACAGAGTGCAGGGCTTAGAACTCAGCATGTTGTGATGCTGTGACATGAAGCATTTAGTTTTCTGAGGACTGTGTAAGCAGTTCAAAATTGGTGTGATGCCTGAGATGTAGTATATAAGTCTTCATATAGGGGGTGCTGCTTTTCCATGAGGGCTGTATCTGGGGTACACTAGGATAAATTAAGGTAAATTTCCCCAGCATTTTCATTGGCATTTTCATGCAATTACTGCAGTGGATCAGCTCTGAAAAGTGGGTTTTCTTCATGAGTATCTCCACTAAAAGTATGCAGACTAGAATTGACCAAAACTTACATTCAGATCCATAACCTGATTTTCACTGTGAAATTTGCTACACAAAAATCAGCATGGCTTTGGAAGTGGAGAATGAAGATTTATGCTTAAAATGAAACCTTAGCAACATCAGCTTTATTCTAGAGCAGCTGCAGCTATGAATTCAGCTATGGTGTAGTGCATGTGACCTGGGATCTCTCAAAAGTCTTGTTCAGAGGAAATAAACTATGAGAAGATAAGGGAAAGATGATTCTTCTTTCAGTAAGTGCTCACAATTTTCTGCCAGTCCAAGTTAATATATCCAAGCCTTGATTTATATGTCTTAAAAATACTGAACAGCTCCCAAAGCAGGCTGTGTCCCTGGAGAGAGCTAGATGGGTTAAGGTTAAAATTCCTTGGCAATATTCAGCCCTTTTAGGGAAAGAAAAGCAGGGTTGCAAAGCAGAGTGAGAAGAGATGAACAGCAACAGACAGACTGGCTGACTCCTTTGGCTTCCAAATGCTAGAAGTGCATTTTCCCTGGTAATTGCTGTGTATCTGAGTATTTTGTCTAACATGAAGGTAAGAAAATTGCTTACTTAATTTGTACTGGTGAAGTGAATATGGAAAATGCAATGAAATATTAATTTATATGTAGAAATTGTTAGCTGAAAAATGTAATTGGATAGCATTGCAAGAAAAAAGAAAATTTAAAAACGAGCTTGCACAAGCAAACCAGCTGACTGGTGTATCGACTGCAGAAACCATGAACAACTGCATGACCTAAAAAAGGGAGGAAAAAGTAGAAAAGCAAAGTAAATTTGCTTTTACTTCTTTTTTTTTTTTTCAGGTGCTGAGGATTTTTGTGTTGCTGGAAGTTTTAGGCTTCTTTCCCATTTTTTCCAGGTGAATATTTATTTAACAAAATACGTGCTGAAGGTTAAGCATGTGTAATTGTGGTGCATGATGTAAGGCAGGGTTTCAAGGGGTCATCAGGTACATTTCCTGGGAGGAATACACACCATTTGGTGTCAGCTCTGGCACTGCCACCAGTGGTGACAACAGTGAGGCATTATCGTGTCCTTTAACTTCTACTCAGAGGAGTCAGCCATCCTTGGGGAAGAGAGTGCACAGTGGTGGTCTGAGGCACAGCAACCCATATCTGTAAAGCACAGCACAATCTGGGCACAGCTTACCCCAAGCCAGCCCCAGTCCCAGGGGCAAGTTGCACCTCCAGTGTCTCCCATGGAAACTGGCAGTTCATTTTGTTGCTGATCTCCAGGCTAGGTGAATGTGTCTAGTTTCTTCTTTCCAATGGCCAGAAATGCCAAGCTAGTAGTGATTTCCTTCTTACATATGAAAAGCAAATCCAAGTGGTTTATAGTAAACCTGATCATACCCCTTATTATTATTGAAGGTTGACTATGTCTTTTATGAAAGTTTTGCACTCATGCTTATGGATGGAAATCCCTGATGATTTTCCTCTCTCTTTTGTTTGTTGTTTTTTTGGAGGGTGGGTTTCTGTTGTTTTTTGTTTATTTGTGATGTTGTGTTTTTGTTTGTTTGTTTTTTAAATGCAAAAACCAATACTGGAGCAGCCCTTCTCCAATCCATTGCCGCTGGAGTTCTTTTGGCCCTTGGTCTGAGTGCAATGGCTGTACTCAAAACCAGGTATAGATGGACACATCTTTTCTGTATTCATAACCTCATTAGCATGTGCTTTGTTCCCCAGTAATTAAGAAGCCACTCTAACATTAAACCCCTAAATCAGATGCTCAGAAAAAAGCCCCAGCAGAACAAGAAAGCTGAAGAGCAAAGAAGTAAGAAGACAAATCCTCCAGTCTGTCCCAATACGTTTCTGTTCAAACCTATGACGTTTATGCATTATGTTGTAAAATAATTTGTGCTCCTTTTATTTTGGTGATAAAAGCTCAGCTGAACTGTCCAGCAAGCTCGGATATTCCTCCACTGATGTTAGTTTCTACCAATTCCACTTATTTTTCGTTGTGGCCTTGTGGCATGATGTCACAAGGGAGGAAAACTTGGTTGGAAAATCTTACCTGCAATGAAAATAAGTTGATGGTTTTTGTGCTGCAACCCTGTAGATATGCAAGACACTTGCTTTTGATTTTCCTTCTCAATTACTTTGATGTTACATCAATTAAGGAGGGATTAGTCAAAATTAAAGATGTGCCATGAGACAGTACTTACTTTTTTAAGAAACAAAAACTAGCCCACTGTATAAGATTTTATCATCTTCCTTAAAGACATTGTTTACTTTGAAAAATGTTAACATATTCATATCAGACATGGTTAGTCCTATTAAAAATGTAAAGAAACCCACTTAAATTTCTTAGCAGATTTCTTTTTACTTCAGTTACATATTAGATTTTTAAACAAATTAAGCCAAGCTCAGGGATCAGTCTAAAAACATTATAGATGAAAGTGTTGTCTTTCTACTAACTTGAGAGTGTTCTGCCATATGGTGCTAATACCAGGTGTAGCTGTTCTCAGAAAAAATAGTGAGTGTCTAGAGGAGTAGCACTGTCTTCACAGTAACAAACTATTCTGGCTTTGTGTTTGGATTTTCTAAGATCTTCTTTGATTTGCATTCAGATTAGGAGACGGACAGTGGCAGTTTATGGCCAGTATGGAGGAAACCCCTGCTCTGGGGATACCTTTGAAACAAGACCGTGCACCTCCACAAGGGGATGCCCAACAGAAGATGGCTGTGGTGATCGGTTCAGGTGTTTCTCAGGTACCATCCAAGACCATTTTCAATATCTTCTATTCATGAAGTTAAGAAAATAAACTTGTTATTTTTCAACTTCAGTAAATGGGCAATGTATTTGCAGTGTTCTTCATCTACAGATGGATTTGACTTAGGTGAATATTTCCTTTGTTTTCGGCCTCAACTATGCATGCTTTTAATTTAATCTGGAGTATTGCAGAGCATTGAAGGTTATATGCTGTATCTCTCTAACTCATTCTGCCTACTTGTTTGCCTCAGAGAACTGTTGTTTTTCATTATAAAAAGGTAGTTAAGGAATACGACCCTTCGTTGATGTCTTGGAACTGCTCTAGGCTATTTCCAAACATGAAATGACCTGGATCATGGAAACTAATGCTCCATAAAATGTATCCAAGTGGCTCCCATTACCTTCACAGAGGGAGCACATTATCTTGTAGGTAGATATTTATCACAGAATACCGTGATAGACATGTTTTCATGCTACTAGGAAGACAATCACTGTTAATCACCAGTGATGGGGTCAAAGGGTGAAAGCTTAGGAAGCAGATCCAGAAGTCAATTGTTTCACTGATATATCATAAGCCTTGACTGGTTATAGCTCTCTTGAGTGTGCTATGCCCTATTTCTTTATGTCTACTTTTAATGTTTCACAAGCCCTTGTGGGCACAGGCTGTTCATCATGGGAGTGAATGTGCTAATTAATGTAATAGATTAATAGTACTTCTGCTTTGGTTTTAGGTGATCTATTTTTAAACTAACAAACACTTCTTTCCTCATGCATGTTTATCCTGTTTTAGGTCAGTGCATTAGCAGATCCCTAGTGTGCAATGGTGATCAGGACTGTGAGGAGGATGGTGCAGATGAAGATCGATGTGAAGAGAGGAAAACTGTATGTGATATTGACAAAACACCTCTGAATTCAGAACTTACAGGAGCAGGGTAATGTTTTGTGCCAGGCTCAGTAGTTCTGGTACCAAATGCACTTAAATTTTGATGTATTTGCAAGCCCTGGGCGTACAGATAAGACTTCCTGGGCTTATGGAAAAACATCCCATATGCAGAAGTGTTCAGTACAACTGCTTCCACCATGCCAAAGGTTCAGTGCAGGATGTACAGGTCCTTTGACCTGAAGCAGAGAATAAAGCTTTCATTGTTTCGTTCTGGCTATTGAAAGACACCTACTGAGATAAGAAATCAAATTTCAACTAGTGACACATGATATTCAGCATGGAAAAAATGAGCCAGCAATGTTCATTCTTTTTGTTCATTGCTGAGCACCCTAAATTCAAATGGATTTCTCTTTGTATGTCCGAACTGCAACCTAGCAAAATAATTGTTTTAAGTTTCTTTGGTGTTAATTTATGATTTTTCATGCAATACATTTCAGATATAATTAACACTGGCTCCCAATTTTGAAATGGATGCCCCGTTTTTTCTGTGTTGCAGTAATTGTTCAACAATAAAACTTAATATCAGTTGAGATAGATATAAATGTCTTGATCTATAGAGAAGACATGTAATTTTTGTTGACAAATCAAGACCGATATTTCACTTTCCAGTGTTGTAGTATGCTATGCATACTGCAGTTCTGCATGTATAGAAGTCTGTCAAGTGATAACCCCTTGGTTAAATCAGCTTGTGATCATGATTTGCAGATACAGTACTTAGTTCTAATGGCTCTGTAATTTTTGTCTCTGTTTCTTCTTGTAGCTTTGATATTATTACTGGTGAGACTAAGGGAAGAGTCATTCATACAAAAAGTTTTGGAGGGCAATGCAGAAAGGTCTTCAGCGGCGATAGGAGAGAATACTACAGGCTGAGTGAAAGTGTTCTTGCTTATAATTTTCAGGTATGTTTCCATTAAGTATAGCTTTGTATTTATAGTCAGGATTAAAACTGGGAGAATGATGCAAAGCTTTCAGGAGACCTTGACAGATACACTTCCTTAAACACTGCTCACTGACACCTGTACCCTCTCTGCAGTTGCTTATCATTTTGAAATATCAATTGGTGCATATCTTGTTAAAATAAAAGGAAAAAAAAAAGATTAATTTCTTAGATGTGATTTCTGAATCTCTCACAGTTAGACTGAATGTAAAGCTAATCTCCTTAGCATAAGCAGGGCTTTGGCAAGCTTTGTGTAGGTCTTCCAGAAATGTTTTGTTTGAAGTCACTCTCTCAGTGATTTGGTCTCACATTTATCAAGAGCATGCCAAAAAATCCATAATGTACTTTACTGCATAGCGTAAATACTTTATCTACAAATATGTATGAATGCATTCCCATACTTTTCCAATAGTGTACAGTACTTTTTATGAAATCCAAAATTAATTCAGCCTGAAAAATAGATCAGCTTATTTTGCATCACAAAGACCTTGTTCTACTCTATAAATTATCCTTTTTATGTCCTGCATGAAGCTCTTCATACAGACATCTATCTTTCACTTTCTAGGTTAAAGTTCAGAATGATTTCAGTTATGAGTTTTTCAACAGCACCTGGTCTTACATGAAACTTGTAGAGCGGTATGAAAATTCAAATAGATACAAACACACACAGAATAAAAATCTGCAAAAGGTATGTATAACTTGTCACTGTAGCTTAATATTTTGTATAAATATTTTCATTATTTTATTAATGTGTTCTTGTAGTGAGATGAAAATGCTTGTTTTATTAAGACTTTTTTGGCACAAAGTGCATGACAGTAAATATCTTATAAAGCCTTTAAAAAGAGATCATGGTTTGCTTATCAATCCAAAGGAGTTGGCCACTGGTTCTATTTCCTCCATCTTACCTATTTAGTAGTACTTTATTTATTTGCTATCTGTTTTTCTCCCTATTTAAGGGAGAAGTCATTCGCTTCTTCTCAAAATTGATTCATCTTTTTGTTTTTTCAAATGGTTTATTGCCTGGGTTTTTTTTCTGCTACCTCTTGGTCAATATAGTGGAGCAGAAAGATTGAAATACTTCTGTGTTTAAAATTAACTTATTTTATAATGCATTTTCCATTAGTAGAACTCCATTAAGAGAGAAATCTGGTGTCTTTACGAGCCAGAAGGTCAGAGTGGTTATGCCTTTAACTTATTTTAAAAGGA
The DNA here is from genome assembly GCA_013398595.1 of Tychaedon coryphoeus. Lineage (NCBI taxonomy): Eukaryota > Metazoa > Chordata > Aves > Passeriformes > Muscicapidae > Tychaedon > Tychaedon coryphoeus. Next base: position 1,380,183 of record WBND01000167.1, read on the forward strand.
GCATTAGATAAATAATTAGAGAGTAATTTTCAATTATGAAGTACAACCTCTATATTACAGAAAATAAAATCAAGTAACAAATGTATGCATTTTATGGCCCCCAAGCAGACCCTACAAATGACATATTTTGAGACTCAGCATAACCAAGTTCAAAAGCAACTTTGAGAATCTGAAGTGTTCTATAGGCAGATTGGATTTTATAATTAAGCAGCATCCTCAAAATGGCTAGAGCCCCTTACAACAAAGGTCTTACCTAGAAAAAACAGGGTGCAAAGAACAACTGTACTGCCTGTGATTTGCTTTTGGACAAAGCTTGTTAACTTTCTTCTGCCAGGCTTCTAATTCTGGAAGCCATCATTATCTTTGAAGAGTGAGATTTCACTTGTCCTTATGCTAGTTTTCAAGTACGCAGGAGGAAAAGAAAGATGTTGCAGCAATTATAAATAAAGGTCCAACCATATTTCATGACTTCAGGGCGTTCTTTTTGCATTTGCTGTGTTGCTTAGACATATCTAACAGCTCTGTAAAGTTGTTGGTTAGTTGCCAATAGACTGTGTGTGCTGTCTGGGTATTAGGAGCCACTCTGACAGTCACACAGAGCATGACTGATGGCTTTTCCTTCCCCCAGAGTAAGCAGCTGATGGTTGTTGAAAACACTGTGGAAGTTGCTCAGTTTATTAACAACCGCCCAGATTTTCTCACTCTTGCGGAGCCTTTCTGGAAGGAACTGTTCAACCTTCCAGTCGTCTACGAGTACAGTGTCTACCGAAGACTTATTGAACATTTTGGGACACACTTCTTACACTCTGGGTCTCTAGGAGGACATTACAAAGTTATTTTTTATATTGATACTGACAAAATGAAAGCAGAAGGTAAAGTACTAGAGTGTTTGTTGCAGAAAGCAAAGTCAGTAATCGAGAATAAAAATTTATATGTATGTTTTTCCAGCTAATGTGTAAAATCAAGTAACAAACTTCTACAAGATACCACATTTGCTTCATAGTCAAAAGAAAGAAGACTAAAAAATGTGCTCAAACCACAGCATTTAGTTCTAGATCTATGTTTGTGGCCTGCAGTGCTCTGGGTGTAGAAAAAAAAAGTTATAGTCAGTTAGGACCTCCTCAGGCTAAACTTGAATGTAAATCTCAATGTTAAAGTTTAAAGGTTACATGGAGGTGAAGGTTGGATAAATTTGTGTAAAGCAGGAAGAATTACAGAGAAAACACCAGAGTGGCACCTATAATGGTGATCAGTTGGAACAGTGCTGTAGAATTACAGACTGCTGAGAAAATAAATTATATTGTAAACTGTTCCCAGATACACCTCATGTGTCTGAGCACTCATCAATAAGCTTTAGCAATGTGTGGATCTCCCCACAACACAGAAATGCTAATTAGTTACCTTCTAGTTTAAGCGTATTTCATGACCTCTCTAGCCAGTGGGAAACTCAGAAATTAATCTGACACACTTTCTGTGTACAATATTGTTAATGGATGGATTATCTGCAGGTGTCAGCATAACAGACTTGTACAAGTGTACTTCATCAGGCTGGAATGCACTCATTGTGAAAAAGAAGAAGACGGAATGCACCAAACTGGATGAACTGCTACTGACTTCTTCAGGTAAACATTCAATGGTGACTCACACAGTTGTCATGTATCCATCTCTCATCTCATCCTAAATAGCTGTCAAAATGAGGAGCGGGTGTTGATAATTTGATAAGTTCTATCCCAACATGCTGAACCCAGACATCAAGAGTCTCATTTAAAAGGCTCCCTGGCACTTGTCAGTTATTGCTAATGCTTTCCCAGTATATAGCACTTTTCTGGACACCCTAAGTTATAGCTGCCAAGACACCAGGAAAAACAGATACCTCCTATATATGATCAGTGTGGGAGCTCTTGTCCAGGCATAGATGGTTGAACTGCACCGGTGAGTCCTTTCATTACTTGCTAGGAGAGTTTTTGTGTGTATTGTTTCTATGTCCATTTGTAAACATAGCAATACCTACATTTTGTGTATTTCCTATCCTGACTCTGCAGGAAGCAGTGGCAATAAAATTAAAGGAGACCCGTACATAGAAGGAGGAAGCCCAGGTGCTGTTGCTGGCCTTAGTTATCTAGACCTGGATAATCCTGCTGGGAACAGTCAGATGTACACTGCGTGGGCTGCATCAGTGACAGACTATCCCAGAGTAATTAAAAAGAAGGTAAGGCTGTTTTCCTGAAGCAGAGGTGAGCAGATGGGATCACCTCAAGGGGAGAAACTACTAAGCTACAGCTGGTGATTAATCGTGCCATGATCTACACTCACTTTGTTTTCAGATCACTTTATAAAAAAGGAAAGTGCTCAGGAAGAAATGCTGTGAAGCTAATATGATCAGGTGCATCACAAATCTAAGTCCATCAACAGGTCAATACCAGCCTTCAGTGAATTTAGTGGGGTTCTGATTAGGAATAGAGGTTCATGTAAGCATTGGAGAAAGACCAGATTTGAGATAGCCCCTTTCCCAAAATGCGTATGGGCACGTCTTTGTGGTTTCGACTTCACTTGCCAACTTCTGCATATCCCTTTTATCTCTCCTCCTTCACTTTGCATCCAGAAGTTTAGCATAACTGGAGATTCTCCAAGTCAGACACTTCAGACCTGGGCATGGCCCTATTCACTGCTACCTTGTTTATGTCCATTTTGGGATCTGCCCACATACTCAAGAATGGTATAAACTCCAAATATTTCTGTTAGGAAGTTTTCAGCTAAATGTAAAGACATAATATCATAAATTAATCAATTTAAAGACAAAATATTTTCAATTTTTGTTACCTTTGATCACTGTTCAGTGAAATGCCATATTAGGCTCTTTAAATGTCCTTATTTTTGATGCTGGTAACATCTGGGTGAGAATTGAAGTTACTGTACATTGGTAGTCTGTGTTGTACTTTTATCTCACCTGTATTCTTATAGCTCAAATATGTTTAAAGATGATTGATATACCAGTAGCTTTAAAGGATGCTTTTAAGCAGAACTGGCTTTTCATAAAAAGGCTAATATTAAATACTAACATAAGATTTTTGCTAATTAGCAAATTAGAGCATCTAATGTGCTAACTCCCATGTACAGAAGCATATGTCACAAATTATTTTGTGTGATGAAATGTGCTTTTAAACTCTTATATCCTGGTCGTAATTATTTAATATGCATGTTTTCCTACCGTGTGTAGCTAACACCATTATATGAGCTGGTAAAGGAAGTGCCCTGCTCCTCAGTCAAAAAGCATTATCTTAAACAAGCCATTGAAGAATATATGGCTGAAAATGATCCCTGCAAATGTCAGCCTTGCCAAAATGGTGGTGAGGCGGCTGTGGAAGGAACACAGTGTGTGTGTTACTGCAAACCTTACACCTTTGGAGCAGCTTGTGAGCTGGGAACTCTTGTGCAAGATCAGCCAGGTCAGCACTCTTTAAACCTGTGAAAATTTAGAAGTGCAAAATGTGCTCTCTTGTTTCTAGAGTCTGTCTGTCCCACTGCACAGCCATGCAGTGGCTGCTGGGGTGGGATATCTGCAAACAAAAGCATGGGGAGGGTCATGCCAAGCCTGAGTCTTTGTTAAGCATGTCTAAACAGTCCTTAGCAAAGAGCTGGTTTTATTATTAGTGTGAAATACAGGTGACAATACTAACGTGCTCAATGCAATCATTTGTAAGTAAGCACATACCCTAAATTAATTATCAATTACTTCAAAAATTTTTACTTTTTAATTTTATAATTAGTAATAGCTGACAGCTGTTTTTATGTTCTCTCAGACACAGATAATATATAGCCTCTATGGAATTATACCTATGTCAAAGCTGGGGAAAGATGGAAGATTAGCTTATTGCTTGTAATTTTCTGTAAGGGCAGAGTTGGGGCCATCTCTAGCTTTGAACAGGCTGTGCCTTTAAACCTCTCAGAGGGAATGCTTTAAAGAGAGTAGTTTTCACATTAAACCAAGTATTCCCAATTGTTGCACAGATGTTGTTGATGGACAGTGGAGCTGCTGGTCTTCCTGGAGTCCTTGTTCAGGGGGAAGGAAATCAAGGAGTCGAACCTGTAACAACCCCTCCCCACGAGGTGGTGGGAAGGCCTGCCTGGGAGAGCAGCATGAAAGCAAAGCATGTGAAGATGAAGAGTTGCAGCATCTTCGGTAAGTAAAAAAAAACACTTGGAGACAACTGCTGAAAGATTTGAAAATTCATTTCGGAGGGGTGCATAAACTATTGAATTCAAGGAGATCACTTACTGAGCTTTAATATTTAAGTTGAAAGAAAATGAAATTCAGAAGCTGTGAATGTCACAGAAGACAAGGCTAGGAAATGGGGTAAAAGCCAGCAAACTTGACAGTGTTCTATTTACCAGTCTCCTGGATAGCCTGCAAGTGCCCGATTTCAGCATAATCATGATGCAAATGTACACATAAGTGTTTTGAAAATGGGCTTCACTGAGGAGTGTAGCATTTTGAAAGGAAAAAAGACTAAATTAAAACTAAACCGTACTTTTGTTTGCTTCATAGCTTGATTGAACCACACTGTTTTGATTTATCCATAAATCCTAAAGAATTTTGTTCACCTCCTCCTCTCTTAGAAAATGGATTTGTTCAAGTAAGTTATTTCTATTGCTGTTATCTGTTCTATCCCTACCGGCAATGTCTTTTCTACAGTTAATCTAGATGCTCACTTGCAAATTTTTATTTCTCTTGGCAAGCTTAATATCCAACCTAGTGAATAGCCACTCTTGCAGCATTTTTTGCTGTCTGAAGTTTACACAATGGTATCCAAAACTTCAAACTAAAAATTATTTAAAACCAAAAAAGCCCTACGCTCAAAACCAGAACAAGATCTTTACTTCTCTGGATCATGGTACCTACAGAGAAAAGTCATCTACTTGTCCTTTATTCCATACACGTATTAAAAATTTACTGAGCCGTGTGAATTACATATAAAACCACAACAATATAGAGAAAAAATGCTCAGTCATCCAGGAAGTCCATAATGAAATTATAAACATATTTTAGGAATCTTCACTCTGTAACTCACTATTCTGCTTTCTCTGGTGAAATGAAAACTTGGCAAGATACTTGGCTCACCATAGCTTAGGCCTATTTGACAAGGGGGACTAATTCCTCCCTTGGAGAAATGGATTATGCCTTCTTCATGTTATGATGCTGTCATAAGTCTCTTTGCTCAATAAATAGATAAAAGGATTAGTTTACAATTCATTAGTTGTCTCTGCACAACTGCAACCAGCAGAAAGATCCAAAATCTTCCCCTCCCTCTTTCACTAGTGATTTTTTTTTTTTTTGGTAGTCAATAGTTGTCTTCTACATTGGTATTTTTGGTTCACAAACTAAAGGTAAAACCCTGCAATTCATGGAGTAGTCTCAATTTTTCATAAGATCTCTCCATAGAAGACAGTGAAATAGGCAATGAAATATAAAATGAGGGAAAACCTGTGTCTTCAAGTCCACCATGTTAAGCCTTTAGAAAGCTGATAACACGCCATCCTAAAAATTGGCAAAGCCATATACTCTCCACTGATCTCACCCCAGCCCAAGACTGTTCAAGATCTTATCCTGCCCTGCTAATGTTTTATAACAGCCATATTTGCAGTTTGTTTATACACCATCAGGAGAGCACTGTTCCATACCCCTTTTGATCAAATTTAGTGGCTTCATATCCAGGATTGCCCCCAGTATTCCAGACTCTCTCATCACTGCATTGTAGAGTAGCAATAATACTTCTCACTGTCCTCAACTACCGCATTCCGAAAACAAAGAGAACTCAGTGCTGCTGGTAGTTCTTATATTTTATATCCAAAATTTCACCTATTCCTTTTCTTTCAGAATGCTGAAAACTCATACCCTGTTGGGAAAAACATTGTTTATGCATGCAAACATGGATATTCCCTTGTTGGTGATCCTGTTGCTAAGTGTCGCAGTAATTTAGAGTGGCAAGTTGGAGAGAGATATTGCCAGGGTATGTATAACTGATTCTTGTTTTGAACTACAGCTCCATTCCAATGGAACGTCTCAGAACATCCGCTTTCCAGCTACAGTAGGAGAAAAAGGCACACCTGTGTTTCCCAGTTCACTAGACATAATCAGGTCTAAATTGACTTCTACTGTGAATCCAGATATTTTAATGCTGAATTAGAAACATACTCATAAAGTCTAGTTTTAAGGAAGGCTGGAACTGAGGGAGACTAAATTCCAGCCCAGGAATTACCTCTTGTGGAAATAAGCATTGATGCTTACTTCAATCCTAGGGCTATATGCAAGAACCATGCAGATTTTCAGTACTGCAGTTCAATATCTTCCTTTTCTCCCTTCAAGCGGGACTGACTGCCTACAAATGCTAGCCCACACTGTTTAAAGGCCATCCATGTCTGTACCAGGACATGGTTTCCCATGGTCCCATATGTGTGATATCCCTCTACTAGGAAGCTGTTGCCTAGTAGGAACCGTCAACAGAAACATGGGTCTTAAGGAAAGGGAAGTTCTCATACAGCTAGGGCTACACCTGCAGGCAGTAGGAGAAGAGATGGTCTCTGTGTCCTTAGTTTTGCATGTTTGCCTGGTGTGATAAGTTAATATCCTGACCTTTCTACAGGAAAGTCAGCTAACCTCAGCATTCAATTTTTTAAGCAAATACAGACAATAAAATACATGACTGCTTTATGCAATCCACTGATTTACTGTGGCTGTCTGAAATACTTCAATCCACAGAAACTGCTTGCCTCCTGCCTGACCTGGAGGGGGGTTTGCAAGGAAAGCCATGGAAACCTGTGTATGAGATTGGTGAGAGAATAACTCTGTCTTGTCTACATGGCATGCAATTGGAAGGGGCACACTCCATTTTGTGTGAGCCCAGCCTCAAGTGGTCTCCTGATGTGAAGACTATCCAGTGCAAAAGACCAGGTAAGCCACTGCAGTCCTCAAGTATAATGCAGGAGTTTCTTTCCAACTAAGCTTTATGTAGTTTACATATGTATGGAGCTATTGCTGAGACAGTGGTAGAGAAGCCATATTTACATCATCAAGAAGAAGCACAGAAAACATGGGGATGTGTTTTCTGTGGTCTGTTCAAACAAGATGCCTGAAGGCATTTCTCTGAAGTTTTGTTAAGGCTTTTTGCTTCCCACTCTGCTATTGTCATTGAGTGTTGTCACTAACTATTTTAAGAGATTGCCTGGGATTTATGCTATCTATTCTGCCACCCAAATATGTTTCACTTTTCGCACACTGTATAACGCTACCACCGTATAACTATACCTTAGAGTTTTCTATCTGGAAGCTGTTCAGCCCACCAGAGCCTCTTGTGACACAGGAAGACAGGGCTGGGTGGCTACTTTTGCTGATCTGGCAGTCAGACAGCTGATATGAAGTAAATATCCAGAACCTGGAAGCAATGGGAAAATGCTGCTTTAAGTTCATGCTGTTAAAGCTCTAGTTTGATATGGGCAGGCAGTGGCAGAAAGGGAAATAGGCTATAGCTTCAAGCAGCTCTAAGTCATCTTTTCCAGCCATAGAAGACAGACAAGAATTTCTCTCTGTCAATGAGTGACACAGAAGCACCCAAGCAGCTTGTGTTTCACACCTGCCACATCTTCACCTGAGGTCTCAGATATTCACCTGGGGAGACCCTTGACTGGGGTCAACAGCCACTGCTGCAGGAGACTAGCACATCTCCTACATTTTTTTTGGTCCTCTCCTTACCAGCTAATGCTGCTGACATTGCCTCAACTGCAGGAAGAAGAAGGTGACAGTCAGGTTTAGACATCAAAAGGCAACAGTCCTGTGAGATTCCTGATGTAAGTCATCTGCTGTCATAGACACATCAACAGGAAGTGTAATGATTTCTGAAGGAATAGCACAGCTGTAAGTAAATTACTTGCTGGTGCTAAACTTCCAGAGTAGCAGTTCTGAACTGCAGTTACCAGTTACTTAGGCTTAGCCTCAGTGACTGATTCTTATTTGGTTTTTGGTTTTTTTGCTAACATCATGTTCTCAAATTCCAGCAATAATTAGAAAGTCTCAAATGCTCCCATTAGAAAGAAAGAAAAAGCTTGTCTGTATTGGGAGCATTATATTGGTATAAAAGTTAAAAAAATAAAGGACAAAAATTGGATTAAGAACAGTTAAAAAGAAGTATGAGATAAGAAGGGTAAAAATTAAGAAGATAAGTATTCACAGACACAGTGGCATACATAAGTTTGGATGGGAGTCTTTAGTCACTATGCAACCAGCTACCCAGAAGATAAAGATAATGCAGTGATTTTTGGTGAAAATTTCCCATCTGCAGGAAGACAGGGTTATGCTTGCTGTCTGTATCATAATGCACTGCAACTCTTTCTTTTCCTTTTTTCCTTCTTCTCTGGTGATTTATCTAGCAAGTCTTAATCTGTAAGGGATTAATCTGTTTTAGGGAAGGCAACAATCTGAAATACTAAATTTTCATGTTAGCAGACACCCAATCTGAAAAGAAATCAGGGTAAAACCTTATTAGAAATTGTGTCCATATGGATTTAGCAAAGTCTTACTGTTAACATTGTATAGAAACCTACAAAGAAATGTTTAGCAAAATTTAGAGTACAACTCTCTACTTAAGGAAAGGTACATTTGCAATCATGAAAATTCTCCAATAATAACTATTTTTTTTATTTTAAAAGTTGGTGCAAACTGAGGACTGATGATAGAACTTGTAGCTTTCATTACCATCAGAGTATAAAGATATTTGGGTTCACATAGGGGTTTGGATCCTTAGCTTTTTTAGTGACAATTGGGAAGTCAATAATTCTGAAACCTAATGACAAAACTGCTCCCAGCTATGATTCAGCAGTGCTAAATTTAGCAGAAACAAATAACTGCTGGAGAAATGAGATGAATGTTTAAGCTTTAACGTAGTACCTGTCTCTTTCCATCTGGCTGGTGACCCATGGATAAATTACTGAACAGTAATTTTGCAAACTGTATAGTATCTTTTTAATACTGTTGATTGCTTCCCTGTAGTAGATACTTTTAATGACCATGTAGGATGTGACTTTATGTCATGACTATAAAATTCAGTGCCTTTTAAACTCAACTGATAATTTCAGAGTAGACCTCTAACAGCCCTTGTTTTTCTGACCCTTAATATCTGTATGTTCTTCTACTTCAGTGCCCAGTGTGAAAACAGAAGTAACGGAGCCTAAATGTCAGCCATGGGAGAAAGTATATCAGTCACAATGTGTGTGCAGAATGCCCTATGAGTGTGGGTAAGTTCAGGCTCAATTTGGCAATTAGATTTTCACTTTATTCAAGACCAATTACATTTCTTAAGTTTTCAGTCTATGACAGAGGAGAAAACTTTACTTACATGAGGAAGAGACATTGTACTTGGATTGCTTTACACCTCAATCCATGTTCTCTCCATCACTTACCTGCCGTGACAGAACTGTCAGTGGATTTTAGCAGTGCTGGAATTTGGTTGGATGACAAAAGATGAAGGCAAGTTTTGCTTGATCTATGAAGTAGATGAAAAAAGATAAAATTATATTTTCAGGATTTAGAGGATTGAGGAAAAGTTAAAACAGATGCCCTTGGGACACAAACCATCAAAGCAATACGCTAGTGAAATAAAGCAGATTTCTTTTCACTGCTGAAAGACTAGGGTGTTATGAAAAGCACAGTAATCTAATTTCATCCCACATTTACACAGCAGTTTTCACAGTCATGTCACTTTTCCTGACTTCATAACTTGCAGATTAGAGTTTGCTGTTTCCTGTTTGATCTAAACCTATATTCTGCAATAAGCAACGCAGAAGAAATAATGTAAGGAAATGAGTAAGTCTCTCAGTTCTTTGAGAGACACAAAAATGAGATAACCAAAACAGAGGAGTAACAAGAAGACACCTAATTCCAAAAGGCACTGATGAACAGGTGTGCCAAAGAGTTCAACACTCCAGCACCTGAGCTGGTTTTCATAGACTGGATGATGTCTCCTATCAAGTCACTCCTATGGAATGGGTGTGAGCTTTAGATATGAAATCTGGCCACATTTATGTGACTGAACTGAGCAGTTTGGAAGCTTCAGGATAACATACCAAATATGTCTTACCCTTCTATAGCAGGGGGACGAAACTGTGAAGGTGTGTCTCAAGTGATTTCGAAGTAGAATTTTCAGTGGAGCATGCGTACTTCCCATCACACACATAGACCAAGAGTGCTCTGCATGATGACTCCAATTTGAAGACAAGATTAGCACTCTGAACATCTCAAAATTAAAATTGGTGGGCTTAGTTCAGATGCTGATCCACTAGGTAGTTCCCTAGGGTCTGAGGCCGTTGACAATTGTGCAAAGGTAAGTGCCAGGTTTGTAATAACTCTGCAATCTAATGCTATTCCTATCCTTAAACATCTAAATATTTTAAGTAATCTGGTACCGCAGTTTTTCTCTCAATACTTATATAAAAGGTTCAGCAACTCCTTTTCTGGTTTATGTATGTCTTGAGGTCAGTTCACAGAATACAAGGGGAGTCAGAGCTAGGGAAGGCCTTGGGCAGAGTCAAGTAACCTTGGAGGTTAAATGAATTACATTTAGTTATGCATTGAAGCTTCATTTGTAATTAATCTAATACTTGCCAGTTTCTGTTTTTTATAATTATATTTAAAATGGCAAGAATATAGATAACACTCATTCCTGTTACCTCATACCATCGTTTCACTGTCTTGAAATAATGCATCTAATGATGTAAGGATAAATCATCAGTTGTCAAAGCAGACTAATCTTTCACCCTGGTATAATGCCGTAGGAGTAAAGCAAGTAAGCAGATTTGGTCCAGTCTTTCCTCAGAGAGCAGAATCAACTTGCTTTGTTTTGGCAGTGACTTTCAGCAGTAACCTCTTCTCCGAAGAGAGCTTGGAGCAAGAAGAGCTCATGTGGTAATTCAAGAACACCTTGGTTTTAGACCTATCCTCCATCCTTTCACTTTTCAAGAGACGAGTTACAGAGACTGCCCATAACAGCACAAGAACCCTGAAACAGGCTGGTAATTTGTCCCCATGGTAGGGTGCCTTAGGCTATATCTGTCCCCATCAAATAAGAGAGCAAGGGAATGATCCCTAAGCACCAGAGCTGCTAAATTGCTATTGCAGTTCCTGGTAGACCTTTGACAAAGGCCAGTTTCTGTATAATTCCCTGGCACAGCTCAGGAGTGACCATTCCAGTCTGATGTAGTCCCCATCTTCTAGGGCAGAGAGGGATACCAGCTACTCTGTATAAATTGTCCCCAACACATGGAGGGGGCCAGAGAACGGTGTGTTAATACAGCTGGAACATCAGCCTCCAGTAGCTGAGAGCTATCTCCACAGTGAAACATGAGACTTGGTAATTTTTAAGCACTATCCCCTCTTTTTTTTTTTTTTTTTCTTCAAATTTGTTTGCAAAGCATCTGTGTCTCTCCTGAGAGTTCTTGGATTGTGGTACATTAAAACTTCTCACCTCAAGTGTAATTTGAGGAAGTTAAAATAATTCCTAGCATGATGAATTTTTAACTTCACCAAAAGTTTCCGACCTTTTATTGCAGGTGAAAGGGAAAGAAGGTTTTTATGGACTTAAAAGGTATTATTTATTTTCTCACAATAAATGCTTTAGTAAAATGTTGTTCTTAACCTTATTTTTTCAGGTAAAAAGTATTGAATTTCTCACATTCACTTTACACAAGGATTATTCCTTGCCTCTAATATTTTTTATTGCACTGTTGTGATGTTCCCAGCCCTGGGAAATATCCTTTCTCAGCAATGAGTGCAAATTATTAATTTCTCTTATGAGTGAGGATTCTCCATTCTTTTGCTTATGCATCTTAATATGATGATTTCCACTGCCTTTCTTCTGGTGGCCCAGTTGTAGCAATATGTAAACCACTCTCAAGGCAGTCTGGGGCACTCAACTCTAGCAAGAGTTTGGCAACATGGTCCGTGAACTCCTGGGTTCAACCTCCTTTGGCAGCTGGTTAAATCAGTTCCCTTTTCTCTTTTGGGTGTTGCTAAAATGGTGCAAAGTGACAGATTAGTGCAGAGGTCTGATGTTAATAATTTCAGGTAAATTAACTGCCTTTTCTGCAAGATTTTGACCTTAATACTCAGATATTGAGATTCATCACTTAGGCAAGTAAAGAAGACATCTGAACAATTTTAAATATAATAAAAATTTATTACAGATTAAATACAATTGCTTTCCCTGGAACACATTTTGTTCTTTAGGATGATTATAAACAGGGAGTTTTACTTCTGCCTGTAAAGATAACTTTCACATAAAAATCAGGGCTCCACTATCCTAGAGACTATGCAGCCAGATGTCCAAACAGTGCAATGCATAGAAATGCACCTGCTTCCTTTATCAGGTGCCTGCTGCTATATATCCCTTTGTCAGTTCTTTTGTGCCTCAGAATAAGAGGTTTAACCTCATTATTTATGTTAACAAAAGAAAATTAGGGAAAATTAATGCAACAAACTTTACAAGGTATTTAGTAACTGTCATTTTGACCCAGCACAGCATTTAAGGATCTGTAGTTGTTGTGGGTGCTAACCTAAGTAGATATAATACAGTTAATAGGTCATAGGTAGATGCATCAAACATTTCAGGCTCAGCTAATGAAGTCCATTCCATATTTCAAATACCTTAAAGATGCACTATGCTAGAGGTATTTTAAAATTTCAGTAAAGCAAGCTCTTTTAAAAGGCTTCAAAGTCATCTTTTAAGAACCATTCCCAAAGCTTAGAGAAGGCTCTTTTCCTTAGTGCCTTACTTATAGATCAAAACCCACTTCCTAATACTCATGGGGGAAAAAAAAAAAGAAAAGAAAAAAAAAAGAAAAACTACCTCAATGCCTGGCCATTAAGTCAGTAAGGTTTGAGTTCTGGCATACTTACTAGAGTTTCCTCTCCCTTCCTTCTACAGGTACTCCCCTGTCCTTCAGTCAGCCTTTTGAAGCTCATTAGGGCCATTTGTCTGTTCTCATTAGGGTAATTTACCTGTACCTCATCTGCCTCTTCTCCCCACCAACTACCTGTTTATCTGAGGGTGATGTTCAGAATTGGCTTATTAGGCACCAAAAGTTTCAGTAGAAGTGTTTGTGAGCTTAAAATGAGGAGCTATGCTGAAAATTAGGCTTTGGGGCTGAATTTCAAAGCTCTCCACCCCCTGGGAGCCTATCTCTGCTCTCTGGTACCCTGTTACCCATTGCTGTAAAGTGCATCCAGGAGAGCACAGGCATGCTCTGCTCCAGATAGTTGCTCTTTTGTTCATTCCACACAAAAACTGCTGATTTCATTGAGAACAAGTGGAGAAGCTAGGAGTTTGAGATTAAAACTCAGAAGTAATGGGAAGGGTTTTTTTTTTTCCTCCCCGCCTACACTTGGAACATGAAACACAAATAATGATAACTTCCTGGAATTGAAGTAATGGAAGGGTTTTTTTACTCCCCTCCTACACTCGGAGCATGAAACACAAATGGTGGCAACTTCCTGGAACTGTCCCCAGAGCAAACACTGTTTAAGGTTGTCCATGAATTGCTATTGCTAGTTTTAAAAGCTCATTTATGTGGGTGTTAAAGTTCTCTCCGCATTTCAAGAAATAAGAAATAAGTTTTTCTGGGTAATTTTTTTCTTCAAATTTCTGTGGAGATATATGTGTATTTCCAGAAATACCTTTGGCTTCTGATGGTTGACTTTAAGATATTGTTTAGTGAAAGCCAAGCATTTTAAAGGAAAAGAAATCTTAAAGTATATTTATACACCTTATGTTATAAAAGTTATGAAATACTTACAAAATATATGTGCATATTTGTATATATCATCTATGTATAAGACATGTTTTCTGTATGTGTACTTACATTCATGCATGTGTCATAAATTAGAGAATAATTGAGATCTGAAATATTTTCAACTAAAGTCTCTCTCTCAGCTGCTGAGGTCAATGGCAAAAATATGGTAATATTCATATCCCTCAGATGGGACAAATCTTGATTCTGCTGAGGTACAGAACCCTGTGGAAAAGGAAGAAGTCTGAACTGTCCGTTTATCTATGTCTTGAGTTCTTTGCTGCAGTCTTAGGATATAATTCAGTGAACAGAGAAGTTGTAACTAGACTCTGAATGTTTTCCACTCTCTCAGCTCTTTTTAAGTTACCAAGATAAAGCACATTTAAATAGTGCAATTCCTGATTTTGTTTTCAGTCCTTCCCTGGACACCTGTGCTACAGATCAAAGAACAAGGAGAAACATACCTTTAACTGTTTGCAAGATGCATGCCTTGGAGTGCATGGGCAGAAAATACTCTCTAACTAATGCAGAAAACTGCAAAGTACCCCAGGCAGCTGAAATACCATGTGGATCATGCCGTTCATGGGAAAAATGCAATGGTGAGAGATTCTTCACAACTGTAAGCAAAATTGTTCATATGATCAAAAGGAAATCTTTATCCCCACTTACACATTAGCAGTTGGGCAGTTGGTCTGTCCTGGTATAGCATCTGCAGTCCCTCCCAGAAGCACCAAGCACTGCTAAGTTGGCTCAAACCACTAGCCAAGTGTTTGGTATCCAAACATGGTAGTAATCTTCAACCATGGAAAAGAGAACCCTGCAGGATATTGTAACAAAATGTGCAATCTACAAAAAAAAGCTTATTCCTCGTGCCTATTAAGTGAATCGTCCTTTTGGTCCACTTTCTCCTTGAAGGTGAAACCTCTGCCCTACTCTTTTTCACTGTATGTACCTGTTCAGATTCCTTAAAACAGCAACTGCAGGAATCCTTACTACCCACAGGAATAACTAATCCTCTCCTCAAATTTTCCAAGCAGTCTCCCCAGCAGGATCATTGGCTAGGAATTAAAGTCTTATTGTATGCTAGCTGTGAAAGCCAGTTACTGTTGTTTGTTCTTCTCTGTCTATCCCCAGTTTCTTATATAATGATTAAAGGTGAGGTCTCTTCCCTCAGAGGAAATAGTTCCTGGTTTTTGTAATCTGTCTGCAGTGGAAGTTTTCAAATTCCCTGATTTATTTTCCCTGAGTGTCCTATGCTACATTGCATTTAATGAAGGGTTAGCAGGAATGGGAAGATGAAGCAATAAATTAGGGTTTTAGAAGTGCCCAAGCTAGAGGCATGGTTATTGTCATAATTTGAAAATAAAAAGGGTTACTAGATAAGAGTTCATCTGTTTTGTCTAGCAGGGTTGAACAAAAATAACAATAACAAAGTCAAAACTGGCTGGAGCTTCAGCAAGGACAAACACAGGCAAAAAAAATGCATATGACACCAAGAAAAAGACACAGTTATGAAAAATAAATATCAGGTGGAATCTTCTTATCTAAATGTCACTGGTACAGCTACATACATTTATTTATAGGAGTAGATCATCTGATCTTCATGAAACTGTCTGTATGAAAAAATAGATACAAGTTGTAAGGGTTTGCATTATCAGTTTGTTAGTATCCAAAGACAGATCTCTCATCTTACAAGTTGTCTGAGCTGTAGAGTGGTAGATACATGGTCCAGTTCAAGAAATAACACCAGAGAAGACTTTGACTACAGCATCTGAGACACCTTGAGCGAGTTTTTCCCACAAGCATGATCAGCCTTTCCAAGCAGAAGCCCTAGCAGTGCACAATTTGTTTCCATTTCCAGTTTTTTCACTGGGCCTGAATATCAAGTAATGTTACTGAAAGAATGAGGGAATTAGGTTAAGGAAAGAATGACAGAATAGCAAAAAGCTTTGAGTTGGAAAGGACCTGTAAAGATTCTCTAGTCTAATCCCCCTCAATCACCCAGGATGTCTTCAATTAGACTGGGTTGCTTGGAGTCCTGTTCAACCTAGTCTTGAATGTTTCCAGGGATGGGGCATTAACCATCTCTCTGGCCAACTTGATCCTGCATTTCACCACTTTCATCCTAAAAAATTTCTTCTTCATTTCTAGTCCAAATATGATCTCCTTTAGATTAAAACATTATTCCTTGTCCTAGTATTGCAATCCCTATTAAAATGTCTATTTATCTTATAAGCCCCCTTGAGGCACTGGAGGGTGCTATAAAGTCTCCCTAAAACTCTCTTCTCTCCAGGCTGAACAATGCCCACTCTCTCAGCAGTCTGTGTAGGAGACGTGCTCCAGCCCTCTGGTAATTTTTGTGGTTTCCTCTGATCCTGCTTCAACAAGTCCATGTCTTTCTTGTGAAATCTGAGTACCCTCCAGAAAATTACTTTCAGTCTTACAGATTTCCTAGAAACATTTTAGTCTGGCATTGTTTTTTTGATGGCTTGGGTGCTATCCTGAATGTTTTTCCTCTGTGCTTTTGCTTAGTGCCATCCAACATCTGTGTTTGTGATGAGGACGGGCTGTGTGAGGAGGGAGGTGCCCAGGTCTGTGCTGAAGTGAGCGGCTCTGCTGCCCGTCGGACCATGACCGAGTGTGAGGTTGGACTGCTCAGATGCCGGGGGGAGACTGTCACCCTTGTCGGCATAAGGCCCTGTGACATGCAGAGTGAATAAGATATGTTACGCGTTATTTTGATTATTGCTGGAGGATATGTCAAAATGTGTCAGCTCTTGGTCAGGACATACTTTGGACCTTGCTCTGCCAAATGTAAGCTCTGCTGTGAAATCCCTCACAGCTGATGAGACTGTGCATCTGGTCAGCTCTGAATCAAGGCTTGGGGCTCTTTGTTAGACAGAGATGCACTTGCTGAGACTGCTCACAACAGAGCTCTTGCTTAGGCACCAGACTTACCAGTGGCAGATTTACTTCATATTTCCATCAGAATTAAAAAGTATTGCTGAAGTGCAATTGCCAAAGTAGCTATAATAGTGATGGATTACCATGTCTGACATTATCAATATGTTTTTCTTAAAACCACGCAAACACATGCTTGCACTGAGTAGATTTAGACTGGCAAAACATAGAGACTAAGCTTTACAAAATAAGAGGTATGATTCTTCTCTTTTAATAAAGCAGCTTCTTTCTACGATACGCTGTTCAGTTGAGCAAACCGTCTGCACAGAACTGAATGTGTTGTTGAGCCTGATGCACTTAAACATCAAAACAGTGTGCATTAATAGTAAGGCCATATTAAAGTAATGAGAATACATCTATGCTTGCAGCTTCTAATACACAGAAACACTTCACAAAAAAAATCACCATTTTACACTGTCGTTATTTTTATTATAATGAGCTACACTAGAAAGCACAGGTAACTCACATTTGTCACATGCATTTATATTTGTGCCAAGACTGGTTTCCTTACAGACAGCTGCACAAGGAGGCCTTCTGCCTTAGCAAATCTTTCTCAAAGGCAATTATTAGGGAAAGCACGTTTTTACAGCAATGTAGACATTCTGCATACAGTCCCCTTGAAGATACCACTGGATAATCCTCAAAAACTATTCCTGAATAAAAGAAGTCTCCTAGACTCTTTCCTTACAGAGCTAAGCATTCTCTCTGGCATAGCTGGACCATGACATCTTTGCTTACATTTGCAAATCCATTAATGTACTCATGCTGGCAGTCCCATCCCTTCTGACTATTTTGGATGCAAACAAGGACAAAGTGCTCGATAGCAAGTTGGGCTGGATATTCAGCCAGCATGTATGATATGTATATATGCTTTTAAAGCAACAGATTTTATTTCTTACTATCAGTAATATAGTAAGATTGAACATCTCTCTTGTTTATCATGTTCCTACCAGTAGTTTCCTTGCATAAGCCTTACCCTCAGCTGGACAGAGCTTTGCTGTGATGCTGGCAATAAAATGTAAGCCAGAACAGGTCTGGCTTTCCTTGGAGTCTCTCTCTTGTGGGGGTAGCCATGGCAGAGGGGAAGGTTGCCACACAGTAACTGAAAGTACCTCCTGACCTTTATAACCTTTATGCTGTCTGGAAATAATATCAGATTGTGGGTTTTGGTTGTTTTTTCTTGAGCAAATAATAAATTTTTGTGAGTAGCGTACAGATTAAAATAAGTAGAATAAAATCCAAATAAATTTAGTCGGCTATTTTGTCTTTATTATTTGCTCTGAAGTGGTAAGTAATAGTTTGTAGAGCACCCAGATGTTTCCTTACTTCATTACTCTCCAGTCTCTTGTCCACAATTTCTAACCTTTTTCTTGTGGCATTTGGCACAACATGTGATTGGACCATGAGTTCACTGGATAGCAATAGCTTCTATATCTGCTCAAGGCAAGAAGAAAATCACCTGGAAATTTCCTGATAAATAGCACAGAAATAGTAATGACTTGGTGATTCATGTCTTCAAACATAGGGAAGTGTGGAAAACCAGTACAGGGCCTCAAGAAATATTGAGAAATCCTGTTTCAAAAAATAATAAAGTTGCCAGATAATAAACTCAATACATCAGCAGGAACAGCTCTCCATGTCCATAAAATAAATTAGTCTGAGATAAGGCAGCCAAAATATTAATGAAGGCTGCATTTCAGATGCTTTATTCAGTCCCTGACATCTCACTGTTTATCTGACCCATCTAAATCCTCTTTCTCTCCTTTTTCTTTCTAATTACCCACTCCATCTTTCCCCCTCCTACTTCTCAGCCCAGTCAGCTCCTTCTCTGTGGGCTCCTTGTAGACACATTCCCTTCTAATGCCAGACTGAAGGTGTCCAGAAGGATCTACTATCCCTCCTACTGTGATACCACGCTCCTTTCCCTGCCTGACTTGTGACTTCCCTGCCACATCAGGGGCATTTCAGTTCCACCACCCCTCCTGAAAACCTGAGTACATCTTACAGTGTTTAAGAATAGACATTATGGGCTTTTTTGGTTTTTGTTTTTTAACCAACTAGCCGACTGTCTAATGCTGCATAAGAGGAAAAGTAAGGTGGATAGGTAGAAGTTTTCTTTAAAGGAATATGACTATTCATTGGAAGAAGTACAGGTTCATGTAGGACCAGTGTCTGGGATGACACTGTCCAGTCACACAGTCTGTTCAGTCACATATGGTATGCACGTCTGCTGGCCACACTATGTCCCTGTCAGTACAGAAGCATCTCCAGTCACTGTGGTCCACCATACTGATATTAAACTGACAGATAAATGCAGGACATTTTTTCTTGGTAAGACAGCAAAATCAGATGAATGAGTGTAAGATGAGGGGAACAACAGGGGGACCATGGCTCTGTGGAATCAATAAGCTTAGCAAAATTACCTGGCAGAGAATGGTAAACCCCTTTGTTTTACCTGAATTAAATGACCATGCATTTGCCCTATGACCATGTATCAGGATACTTGGGAGGAGTTTGTTATTAGATGACCTTATCTTTGGACAGCTATGGCAGATTAAATTTAACTGAGATCAAGGAAAGCTAAACAGATCTAGGTAGGGTAAGGTTGTTATCCACACTGCTAAGATCATCCGAGGCCAGTGACTTGGAAGATACCACAAACTGCTCAGTAAAAAAGCTTGCCTAATGCAGAGCAGTAGGTACAAGAACAGAATGGAGGGACTTCTATAAAAGAGGAATGCTGAAAAATTTCCTCCTAGTTAACACTATTTGGTAAACATTATATGCATATGGGATGAAATTCAGCCTTGCAAAAAAGTGGTCAGCTGACCAGCAGCACTATTAAAATTTGGTTTTCTAGGAATTTTTGTTTTGGTGTAGATAATCAGAGTAATAGGAAATAAGTCTGCATTGCATTCTGCCCCCTTGGGGCAGACATAGGAGAGATCTTCCTCTCCCCACCTGCCTGTTTTCATGAAAGATAATGAAGAATCCATCCCTTTCAGTCTAATCATGCATTACATGTTTTTAAAATATCAACTATGGGTTCATTTACTAAACAAAAATAGATTTCTGCTCAAATAAGCATGTGACAGGCTCTCTTTGTGAAAAATTACAAGCTGGAGAAAGAAGGGGTTGCCCTAGAAGTGAAGGTGGGAAGGATACGTCAAGACTATCATAGAGTAGTCATGCCCCCAAGTTAAGCATAAGATGTGGAATATCTCCAGGCAGAACAACCAAAAAGCTAATAGAAACGTAGGAAGGAATAAAACTCTTCTGATATATTTTTTCCTAATCTGGAAGCAGACAATTAACATCTGCAGAGTGATAGAAAATTTGTCTGCCTGTACAGTGATATAGGAGAAACTTCGCAAATTCCTGCCATACAGTAGTCCACCTGCATAGACAAAATTTGAGACCAGTGTATATTTGGAGACTAACTGAAGGATAGTAAGTTATGTCCACTAACCTGTGTTGATAAAGTACTGGTAGTAGCACTAATAGAGTGAGGTATCCTTTGCAAATCTCCTTTTCACTGGAGACTGTATTTCCCCAGTGTGCTTCTCATGGCTCCTTGAGCTCATCCCCTAACACCCATAGGCATCCTTTGCCTTACAGAATGAGAGACACATGAAGCAGGATGCTGTGATTCCCAAAGTACTCCCTGTTTTGCAGTCCTGGGCAGGACCCTCCCAGGTGAAAACAGATCAGCAGCTTAGTGCCTGGCCAAAAGCAAAATATCATTAACTGAAAGAAAAATGTTTTGAGGTAGAACATAACTTGAAAAAGTGAAAAAGCTGTCATAAATAACATGTGCAAGATATATTTTTTCCCCACCGTTGAGAAGTCCCTTTTCTCCCTGTTCTCCTAATATCTTCTTTAGACAGCTTTGGCCAGTGCACTTCCACTCTTCTTGCAGGGCTTAGCTTGCTGTTTCCCCTCACTTGCCAGTCATAACCTGACAAAACATCCTCGCAATTTCTTTATACCTGATGATTTTGCCAATTGCTTTCAGTCTGAGAGCTGTTGCATCACTTCTTTGTTCATTTTCTCTCCAGCCCAAATAGAATCTTATTCAATAACCTCCTGCCCATGTCTTGCTACCACCTAAAGCCATTGCATCACCACATTCCCAACACTATTACAGTTCAGCTCCATTTCCACCAAACTGTGGCTCTGCCGCATTGCTCACTGTGATGAGCTGCCACTGTAAGTAACAGCAGAGCCATTACCATGTATGACAGGGGGCACAGGAATATAAACTGCTATTGATTTCTTTCTCTCTCTGCTGCAAAACACAAAGGAGTTGTTTCTGACCAGCAGAAGGATGCTGTTGGCACACTGGATCTTCTGTCTTAATGTAGGAGACATGCTAATTGCTCAGAGCTCAGCCTCTGGGACCTGCTCTCCTGCATGTGTTCCTTAGGTTCCTTAGAAGCTGGTTTCTTCTTGGAGTCAGGGCCACTGAGCAGAGTTCTATGCCACAGCATGCAAGAGAAAACTGTCAACTCACTTCATCACTTCTCTAAATGGATTTTTATTTTGCAGCCTCTAAGACTGTATTGTGTGAATATGCAAAATAAACTGTAGCAAGAGATAAGCAGTGGCAAACAGCTGCCAGCAGTGCTTTTGGACAGTGATAGTTTAACAAGACTAGATCAGTAGCTTCTCGTAAAGCAAAGCCATAGTTTTATAATTTACTGTTGACATCAATTACACTGAGACTTTCAAAGTGATTGTATTATTCACTTTCTGACTAATTATGCAATTTATGTTGATGACTGAACTTACTCATACTTACAGGCATTATTGATCCCAGCAGACATCCAGCCAACACAAGCAAGTTCTTTAATGTTGGGAACTATTACTTGGGTTATCAAATCTTATGATGAGGAGAGCTGGGTAAGTTCTGGAACGTGCATAAAGCTGGTTATAGCATTCTACTTGTGCAATTAGTCCAAATAGACTAGCTTCAAATAGAAAAAGATGCCAAAGCTGGCATTTCTTGAGTGAAAGCAAATTTATTTATATCATCTCCCAGGACACATACATGTTAATATGGACCCGAAAACAGGATCGTCATCTTTATTTCACTATATACCATTGTTCCCAGAACACACATACTGGATATTGTCTTTCTCAGTATGCAAAGCTCCCACCAAGATGCAATCAAACTTCTCCTCTCTTTCAAACACTGGTTGAAGGAAGAGGAAGAGGTATTGGGTCTCTCAAAGGGAAAATTTGGGAACATTATCTACAGAATAGTTGGGATTTTATTCTTTTTCTCTCTCTACATTGTTTCTTCTACCAGATTTTATGGAAACTCACCAATGAAGTCTTATTCTGGGAAAGCTGGATCTCTGCAAATCCCAAAGATGGCTTTAGGCTATGTATACCAACTCTTTCTGCTCTTTAAGCTGCCTAGACAGAAGATAGCCTGTTCTGGAGACCATGTAGCTGCACTGGGGAAATGCATTGGCTGGCTCATAAACACTGAGAAGGTTAGAATGGATTAACATGAATACTGGGCTATGCTTTGAGACTTCAGCCATCTTTAAGGCTGTTAAGAGGTGCAAAGAGCTGGGGCCAGCAGTGCCAGCCACAGCTGCAAAGACTAACAAGGACTTACTGCTTGTGCTGTTTTGCTGATGCATTCAAGATTTTTCTCAGGTCTCCTTGATTTTAGAATGATAGGACATACATCATAAAGCTAAAAACTAAACCAAGACACTAAGACATGTGCTAGTGTTGGCCAGTGCTAAAGCCTTCCAGTCCCTCCAGTAAATACATAGTTTTGCACCTGTGTGCACACACATACCTGCACACATCCCCTGGCACACTCATCAAGCCCGTAAGGAATGCAGCTACTACCCAGATGTTTTTAGCAGGGCTCTGCATGCTGTGTCAGCCAAGAAAAAAATACACATTTACGGGAAAACTCACTGCTGGTCTCACCCTGTTACACAGCAAATAAAAGCATTGCACAACAAATGTTGACACAGTAACTCTCAGAGGAATTTCACAGACAAAACAACCATGTGTTCACAAATGCTACTGCGATAACCCAGGATTTCACATGTATTTATTAAGAAATTATTCGCTAGCAAACAAAGCCAAGGATATGAGGTGATTATCATCTAATACCATCAGGTGTTGTACCATGCAGGTTGTACTTAAAGGAGCTTGAAGACACATAGGGAATATTGTTTGAGGATTTGGACAATACTGAGAAGACATCTTGGTTTCTTAAAATTTCCCAGCTCCTTTTAGATATCTCAGATGACTGAAACAGTATGTCATGTTTCATTTATACTCCAAAAACTGGAACATTCCTCTGGCCCTGAGCTTTGACCCTTTGGACTGTTGTTTGTCCCTAATGGACTGTTGTCCATCCTTAATGCATGCTAGGGAGTTTCATAACATATATGGGCATGTGGATAAAGAAAATCAAGTCTAGGAATTCCTGGGAAAGAGCAAATAACCAGTGATTGTAACAGTAAATAAAACTGGACGGGCCTCATTTTGCAGTCCCAGAGGCAAAGGTATGCAGGTCAGTTCATATCCAGCCAGCAAACCCCACAAAAACAGTTGTCTTGCTGGAAGCAGTCCCTGGCCCATGTGAGTGGTTCACTTGGCCCCAAATGCTCTTTTGGGGGAGAACCAGCTAATACAGACCAAAATCACATTAAATAATTCAACAGGAGGGATAGTCACGTGCCACTTTCTGGACCCCATGCCCTTATCCTCTTTCATTTTTGCAGTACAGATATAACCAGGCTGCTTAAGAGAGGACAGAAGTGGCTGCAATGTTATGATGACCCTTCTCTGCTGCTTCTGGGAACACAGAACAAAAACCACTTCTCTCTAAAAGTATCCTAAACTTGCACAAGCAATGAAATCTTCAATGCAACTGCTTGATAGAGTAATTATTCTGAAATACTTCCAGGAAATTA
This sequence comes from Tychaedon coryphoeus, assembly GCA_013398595.1. NCBI lineage: Eukaryota > Metazoa > Chordata > Aves > Passeriformes > Muscicapidae > Tychaedon > Tychaedon coryphoeus. The sequence goes on from WBND01000167.1 coordinate 1,403,927, forward strand.
GGCCATTGCTGAAGTCCAACCCTAAAGTGCTATTTATTTGCTAAATGCTTTTTTTCTCTTGGATGATCACTGGTAATAACTGTAGCTCCCAAAATGATTTCATGAGAGGTACTTATTTGTCAGTCTCATTTCTACCTTTCAAACCTTTGCAAATGAAATCAGCAGGTCATTACATGCAGTACAAAGCTTTGTAACCAGAAATCACAGAACTTTTGTTAATACAAGGACTGGCCAGCAAATTTAGCATTGAAAATGTGGACCTAAATCAAGGCTTTTGATAGTTATACAGAATCCATTACCCAGTGGTAGCAGGTCTCCTCTTTTCAATAGCCAATTCATGTCAATGTCACAATTACAGGGACCAAGATGTAGAAGGAGGAGTTGTGGGTCACTGAGACATTTTCAATCAAGTTCTGGGCACATGGCTTCATTATCTTCTATTCTACAGCTCTGACAAGGACACAAGTGTATCCAGAGCTCTGTACTTCCCAAACCTGATAGAAGGCCAGCTTACTTTTACCTTCTGAAATCTGAAGAATGCCTGTTGAATCCATCAGCCTGGCTGGTGTGTGTCATGGTTCTTTGTCCCTGCAGTCCTTGGACAAGATGTGTTTTTCTGATAGATATTTTCCTGGTAAATCAAGATCACCACCTTTCTGTAACATTATCTAGCTGTGCTGGGGGAGCATTGGTGGATTTCAATGTGGTCAGGGTCTTCCTCAGTCCTGCATCCCCTAGCGTGGCTGATTTACTCATTTTGCTTTGACAGTGACACATATGCCACCTCCTTAATATTACTTGGATCTTCCTGATTAGATGTGCATCATAAACAACAATTGTGGAAATTGAGAAAAACAAAAAATTAAGTGCTTTCAACTACTCATGGTTGATTCTGCTATAAGTTTCAATTGCCTCTAGCTGAGCTGATTTCCAGGAACAGACCTCATTTCTCCTTTAGTGTTTATTGCAGCCCTCTCCCGGGACTGGTAATATGAAGCTACAGATTGGCTGCTTTACAGTGCTATGTCAGAAAGCCTTCCTGAGATACACATAAACAGCCAGTGAACTGAGGAAACTGCAGATAATCAGCTTTATTTTCTCCCTGAGTGGGTTTTAACACATGGGTCACATCGACCTTAGCACATGGGCCTGAAATTCACACTTGGTGCTCAGTTACCCACAATCACTTGTGTGATCATTTTTTGTAGTTGATTTATCTGAAAAGTAAGATATCACGTAAAAGCTAAGGTTCTTCTATCAGCTGCACAATTACACTATACTCACAGAAGAATCTAATAAAAGAGGAAGACTGATCCTATTATTTATCAAGGTCTCAGAGGCAGAGAACATGCGAGGGAGAAAGTCCCTGGTAACCAGGTTATGTGCCCAGTAAAGAAAATATCATTATAAGTTTGCACTTGCTAAAATGTTTTTGATTTCCAGATAAATGTGCACTTCTTCATGCCATAGGGGCCATGTCTCCCTAGGGACTCCCAGGGCAGCAGGCAGTACCTGATAGCTCCAACCAATCATGAAATCATAAAATGTGGTTGGAAGGGACTTTAAAGATCTTCTAATCCAATCCCATTCCATGGGCAATGATATCTTTCACTAGACCAGGTAGCTTAAAGTCCTATCTGGCCTGAGGTATCTACAATTTCTTTGAGCAACCCGTTCCAGTGCCCCACCACATTTGCAGTAAAGAATGTCTTCCTAACATCTGATCTAAGTCTACCCTCCTTCAGCTTAAAGTCATTTCCCCTTGTCCTATCACTTCATGCTCTTGTAAAAAGTCCCTCTCCAGCTGTCTTGTGGGCCCTATTTAGGTTCTGGAAGATGCTATAAGGTCTGTCAGAAGTCTTCTCCAGGCTGAACAGCCCCAGCTCTCTCAGTCTTTCCTCACAGGAGTGATGTTCCAGGATCTGATCATTTTTGTGGCCTCCTCTGGATTCATTCCAACAGGTCCACTCCCCACCCCACACCCAGACAGCCAGGCAGCCAGACAGCCTCAGCCTTGGGCACTTTCCTGGGGATGGGGACAGGCCAAGGCCAGCCTGGTTTATTGGTCCATGGGCAGCAAGGTCCAACCAGCAAGGTCCATGACCACTAGGGGCAGGGCTTGATGGCCTTGAGAGCCTGAAACAGTTTTCTGGGCCGTGGGTAGATGGGGAATTCCCATGAGAAGCTGGTCTAACCATAAGTGTGCTTGTACCCTTTGTGCCCTGATGCTGGAGATACCATATCTGCTCTGGGTAAATTATTTCCCCAGATAAGGATGATGCTGGGCGAAAGGCTCTGCTACCCTACAAATCATGGAAGTAACAGCTTTCAAAGATAAAATGGGAATTTTAGCAAAAAGGCTTAATTTAAAAAAGAACAACGGTTGGGTTAGTATCAAGCTTTTTCTGCTCTGGGTTATTGCAGGTCCAGGAACAACTGGGCTGTCTGGGTAATGAGCTGGACAGGATGCACCACAGCCACCCATACTCCACCCCTGTTCTGCTGGTGGCTGGCCATGTCTCTTACAGACACCTTCATCTCTTCCACCCGTGGGTAAATAACTCTGGTTGGTTTCTGGTTGGCAGAACATGCAATGGGAAGGATGCACAGGCACCTCATTTTGTGCTCAGCACCCTTTCCGGAGCCATCCTTGAGTTATCACAATGCTGAACCCCACAATAGCTTTGGTCTCTTGTGGATGGAGCAAGTTATTCCTGAAAAGAGGTAGTAATACAAAAAGTGCTGATATGGAAGACAAATCATTTGGTGATGGAAATTAAGTATAAATTAAACTTAAATATCTTAAATACATTCTTCTTTTAAAACAGAAGTAGGAAAGTTTAATCCAATTTTGGAAATCTATAGCATAAATATTTCTTTTTGTCTTAGTGACCCCCTACATTCCTTCCAAGTCAACATAGGAAGACATGCACCATTAGGGCATGACTCACTCAGCTTCTTTTAAGATGTCTATCGAAGACAGAAATTCTGTCCTCTAAGGGTCTGTTTCTCTCCTCAACTGACTAAAAGGACAGCCAAAGATTATTATCTTTTAGGGGCATCTCATTTGCAGTAATCAGGGAATGAAGATCGGCTTGCTCAGATCTATCAGCATTGGAAATCTTCGTGCCAACCCACATATGAACACACAGCCTTGGGAGCTGTTGAAAGACCCCTCCTTGTAGTAAAATTGACATCTGTGGGCACAAGTTTTACTAATTTAGTTAAGGTTTGGTTTTAAAAACATGTTATTTGTGGCATCTTTATCCCATAACCCTTCATCAGAAAAACTGAATTATTTCTGTTACAGATAGAGTTGAAACTTCCCTTTTTGGAAAAATAAAAATGGTCAAAGCCTACTGCTCAAGGACATCTGGGTAAGGAGAAATGTGATGGGCTTCTTCCTCTGAATATACAACTGAATATGTTGAGCTGGAGCTATCATGAATGCCACAATTTATACTGCTGCTGGAGATGTATCCCTGCCCTTTCTGGAGTGCAAATCCAAGAGTGCACTGGACAGCAGTGGGCTGTGCCATAACTTACTGGAAAACATTGGCTAAGATGGTCTGTGTTCTATCACTCACTGGGAAAGTGTCACTAGCAAAACCACTGGTGCCTATTTTCTACAGTGTTTACTACATCTAGCAATTTTGCATTTAATACTCTTATTTTGCACCAAAATCCTAAATGAAGAGATAATTACCACTCTCACAGCATCTGAAATATAAAGACACCAGGAATCAAACATTTAATGCCAGATGTTTTCATATTTGCAACAAGGAACAGTAATTTCTGTAACTAAGCCATGGCTCATCAGCCAAAGTTTGGCAGTTGATATTTAAATCTATATATCTGATTTACTTTCAAACCCTTGAAGAAAACTCTGGATTACTCCTTTCTGAGGTTGCATAAGGATAAATATTAAACCAGACATTATTCAGTTCTCTATTTTCTCAAATTTTGCATTCTACATTACAATAAGTATTTACACAGAAGCCGTGGTGAGATGCCTACAACAGTGGTGCTAATTGTCCAGCCATTGAATCATGCCTCAGCTGTCTCAGTCCCTGGTAAGTGTATTCTATATACATTAGGCACACTCATATACTAGTAAAAAATTAAGTATGTTGAAATTTGTTTGAAAATTTGTGTGGAAAGGCTCATTATATTTATTTTGGATGATGTTTCCTCTCTAATGTTAAGACCAAATAGATGGGTTTTTTTTCTGTGCCGTAGAGAAGCTGCATTACCAAGAAAGATGTCCTTTGGGAATTGATAAGCTCTCTGTGACCTGGGTTACTCTGACACATTCACTTCAGGTTTGCTGTATCTTCTCCAATTATAAGTTATGGCCCAAGGCAATGATCCATCAAGCCAGGTATGTTACTTGGAGCTTACAATGGCAAGGGAGGGATGGCATTTCCTGCCCACAGTGAACACAAAAACTATCATTACCTAATAGAAGCCATCACATCTGAGAAAAAAGACAGATGTTGCAGGAAATATTTAAGAACTTCAGTCCTTGATCTAAGGGTTAGGGACCCCTGTGACAGAACACAGGAGCAACACAAAGTCCTTGCAAAGTGCAACCCAGACCCTACTGAAGCCAACAGTAAAAATCCCAGTTATTTCAGCATGCTGAAGATTTCATCTGGATTCAGTGTCTGACAGAATCATCCCCTTATGAGTGGCAGATGATGTGTCCATTCTGTGCTGTAATGCTCAACTGCAAAACAGAAACTGGGAATTATCCCTGTCAGCAAGAGATAACAAAGCAAGTCTTACTGCAAGCACTTGTACAGCACACAACCATTCTGAGACAAGAGGCGCTGGAGTAGTGGGGGCAGTCAGAGAGCACCTGGCTGCCTTCTGTTTACCAGGAAATAACTTCATCTGGCAATTTATCATGGTGAAAAGTGTCAGGGATAAAAAATTCCTTTTATTAGAAACTTTGCTAGACAGTCAAACTGGAATCAGAGGCCTGTAATGAAAAGTTAGTATTAAGGTTAGAGGATCAGAGCAAGAAATCTTCATTATTTGTTAGCAGTGCAGAGAGCATACACAACCATTCTGAGTGATTCTTTCCCAACAGAATGCAACCAGCAGGAAGAAACAAGGGCACTAAAAACCAATCTAAACATAATCAAATTTGCAACTCCCTCCCAGGTCACCACTAGCGTATTACTATAGATCTTTGGTTGGAGGAAAGAGCTATAGAACTACAAAGGAAAGCCTATCTCAGACTTTTACAATAATTTTTACTATACATTTTAAGCAAGAAAGCATATATTTATTGCTTTTAGCAGCAGGAATAATTTCTCCCTTTTCTTGAGCTCTATCAAGTTGAGACTAGCTGCTGTTCTAGGGAGCCTGACAACATCCCAAATATGTTTCTTTGCAGGGTAAGATGACCACTTCACATCCAGCCCACTCCCAGCTCCCAGGTGACTGTGCCCAGCCTTTGGCAAGGTGTGACACTTATATATAGGGCACGTTGCTCAATAGTGGATATTTCTCATGCATCATGCAAAGGGTGGGCAACTGATGTGTCAGACATAAAGGATTGTAGTGAATGGAGTGTCATCAGACTGGCAACTGGTTATGTATGGAGTTCTTCAGGGCTCCATGATGGACCCTTAGCATCTTCAGAAATTAATTTGGATGCAGGACTAGAAGAGATAACACTCCTGAAGATGATACTAACTTGGGAGGAGCTGCTGACTCCCAGAGAGAACCTGCAGAGACCCTTGAGGAGAGGGATGATCAACCACCAACATTATGAGCAAGGAAAAATGCTGGATTCTGCATCTGAGAAAGCGCAATCCTGGATGTATAGACAGACTGGGAAATGAGATGCTGGAAAGCAGTGCCACAGTAAGGGACTGGGGGTCCTGGTTGATGGCAAGTTGAACATGAGCCAGCAGTGCCCAGGCAGCCAGGAGGGCCAACCCTCTCCTGGGGGCATCAGGGACAGCATCACCAGCCAGGGAAGGGAGAGGATCATCCTGCTCTGCTCTGCACTGGGGCAGCCTCACCTCCAGTGCTGGGGGCAGCTTTGGGTGCCACGAAATAAAAAAGACATGAAACTGTTAGAAAGTATCCAAAAGATGGTCATGAGGAAAATGAAGGGTCTGAAGGGAAAGCTGTGTGAAGAGTGGCTGAGGGCATTTGGTCTGTTCAGCCTGGAGGAGACGGAGGGGAGACCTCATTGCAGTTACAATTTCCCTGTGAGGGGAAGAGGAGGGGCAGGTGCTGATCTCTGTGTGACCAGTGACAGGATCCAAGGGAATGGCCTGGAGTTGTGTCAGAGGAGGGTTAGGCTGGATATTAGAGAAACATTTTTCACACAGAGGATGTTTGGGCACTGGAACAGGCTCCCAGGGGCAGTGGTCACAGCGCCAAGCCTCTCTGAGTCCAATAAGCATTTGTCCGATGCTCTGAGGCATATGGTGGGATTCTTGGGGTGTCCTGTGCAAGGCCAGTGGTTGGACTTTGATGATCCATGTGGGTCCTTTCCAACTCAGCAAATTCTATGATTCTATTCTATGATTCTTTTCTATTATTCTTTTCTGTGATTCTTTTCTATTATTTTGTGAGGTTTATTTTTCCTGATTGTCAGTGTTCTGATGTCTGTTGGTAAAGAAATAAGTGACTTTCAGTTTTCCCCTTCTTAAAATGCAGGTCTATACTCAGATTTGTGAAATTCTGTGTGCTGAAGGGAAAACTCTAGTTGTAACTGCTCAGAAGTACTGATTTGTGACCAAGGAATATTGGGGGCATGGACCATGGCTGGGTTGAGGTGCCCCATGCAATTGTTCTCAGGTTTGGTGCTGAAGCAGGTGTATGTAAGGAATCTGATTGTGATGTATTTCTGCAGACTTCAAGTAGAACCACTCCAAGTAGAACCACATATTGCAGTAGGACTTTGCCCAGTGCATTGTTCATTAAATGTTTATTTTATATTTAACGTAAAAACATTCTTAATTCACCTTGAGGGGTACAATAAAAATTCCCCAAGCTTTAGGCTTCAGGCTTTCTGCCTATAGCTCAAACCCAGCAAACAAACACAGAAAGCTAATACCTCCTCCATTCAGCTACTCCAATTAAAATTCACATCATTTTGAAGACTTCACTCAATTATTGTGTAATTGTGATTTTCAATGTTTGATATTGCTCCTTCCATTTGTACTGTGACTGCAAGTAGGCTCTTGCTACCCCTTCCCCATTTGATGTCAGAAGAGGTGCTGAAGTGCCTGCTCTCTCTGCCTGCATGATACAGCAGCTACTCAGCCAGTGAGACAAGAGTGCACAGCAGTCACAAGCACAAGGACAAAGCAACAAATGGCTGAGGAAAGGAAAAGTCTCAGGAGGGAGAGACCTAAGGCAGTATTTCTTTTTCTCCCTTTCCATTTGTTCCACTCCCTTCCTCTGCACATCCCCAGAGGTGCCAACAATGACAATCTGTCCTTATATCCCTAACCCCAGGCCATTTTCAGACAGAAAAAAGCCACTGCCACCCTTCTCCCAAAAAGTTGTTAAGTGAGCTGTATTCTTTTTCCTTATTCTTTTGTTTTGATCCACTTATCCTTTCATAACTGACCAAGTTTTTCTGTGGGTGGCTCAGTCTGCATTTGATGCAATGCTCATGGTGTCTGCAGAGAGCAAGTGGGTTATGGCAGGCAGCTCCCCTGCTCCAGCACCTGCAGTTTGATGCCAGCACACTTCATGGCTGCCAGCATGCAATGACTGACTCTCCTCCTCCTCCCTGTCGTCTCCATTTGGATGCAGTGAGGGCGGATCTCTTCTTTGGGGCACTGGTAAGGCATCAGGCAGGAGCACTGGGTCTGTGTCTCTGGGAATGAATGTAGAGAAATATAGCAGCAAATGTGATGACTAAGACCAAATTTTATACTTTGATGACATTTCAAAGTCCAACAGGGGAAAAAATTATTGGGTGTTTGTTATATATTAGTTAACAAGAAGTCTGTCATGCATTCACTAGATGGCTTAATATTAGGAATAGAGACAAAATCAGCTTTAAATAACAGTTTTTGCAGCAATGGCCCATACAAAAGCAGAATTGATCTAACTATTTTTATCCACTGACTTTCCATGACTTTTCTTCTAAACAAAGATATATTAAGTTGACTTTCTTTTCCTAATTATCCTTGAACACAATCTTGCTATGAAATGGAGTCTTAAGGTCCATATTGTGTCAGCTCCTATTTCATTAAAGCTCTCTTTATGAATGCTAAGCTACCTACTGCTGGCCTGTGGTAAAGCTCAGTCCTGCTGGTTATTTCATTACCTATTTCTGATCTAATCAGGTTCTGACTCTTTATATTATTTCCCAGAAATTCCCTAGGCAGAGTTTCTGCCTTCAGTTTTTTAAAACATGAAAAATGTGTGCTTTCCTCCATTTAGCTTCTTTCATGGTACTCTTCTCTGCAATGTGTTCTGTCCCTCTGTTGATACCAACTACTCACTCTCAGGAAAAGCAAAACATTCATTTCCTAAATGTTTGTGCACACTCATGAAAAGTGGACTTCTGTGGAGATGGCGAAGAGTCCAGTTTTAATCTCTTGGGCACCACACTGACAACTAATCTTATTTAATATATTTTTCTCCCCTCTCTCTTATTTTTCTGAACAGGGCTCCTCTGTAGGCATATGAGAGAAAAACACTGAAGTGCTGGCACAAGATCCAGCTGGAAAACACTTGCACAGTGGAAGCAGAGCTAGACATCTTAGAGGCTCTGGAATAAGCAATTTAAAAGAAAAAAACATCTTTTTCCCAGAAGCACGAGGTGCCTAGAGGTTCCACCAGAGCATGTCCATTGATGGACACACCTGGTCATGGCCTCTTCTTGAGGCCACAAGGAACAACAGGTCATGCAGTAATTTTACAGCTGTATTTACTTCAAATTCTGCTGCAGATATCTTGCATCTTCAAAATAGGGGCTTAGGATTGCTGCACACTGCTATTACTTTATTTATCATTAAGCAGACCAGGTGAGATACGAATCAGGTTTGTCTCTGGCAGCAAGGGATGAAGTGTGTCTGTCACTCAGCCTTTACTGGCAAGCACTTGATGTGCGTGGAACCAGTCAGCACCTCAGACATTTACAGAAAAAAATACTGCTCTTATCACCTGGTTACACAGTAAATAGTCAAGTTGCACAATACTGTTTAAAAAATAATCCTCTTAGGGATTTTACCAGTTTAGCTAGTGCATTAAAACTCTTGATAAACACAGTTTTCACATATGAGTATTTGCAAATTTTACCATTAAAATCCCATTAAGCCTGATGGCCCCAGTCTTGCTTTTGAAGTAGTATCATGATTTAATTTCACAATTTAATTATATGTTATAGAGGGTGTAGCCCAAATTACTTCCTGAAACTAGGAGCTAGTAGCCTTATAAGGAATGGGTGAAAATATTGCCAACTACATTTTTATGATGAAAGATTCAAATGTTGATTCTCCTGAAAAAGTTCTCTTAATCTCCAAGTTCCTCATGGAGGAACTCAAATTACAGCTCTGTAATGGGTTGTAATGGGAGGTAACACTATGGTAGTTGGGAGTAAAGGCAAAAGGCACATATCTAAGTGTAACCCTAGGTAGCAGGGACACAAGACTGACCACACTTTCACACTCTGTGTGGCCAGAGGGACCACAATGTCTGTAAATCCTGTTCTTGGAGCAGTGAATATCAGCACATTTTACTTTTAGATCCAAAGGGATGGCTAAATCTCACCATTCAGAAGTCATACCTTCACAATCCTCCCAGTCATAGCAGGTGTCATAGCCACAGGGCAGTTTCTTCAAGCTATTTATAGAGAGTTTTGCCCTCTCAATAGCCCAGTCTAGGTTGGAATTACCATGGCAAGGGCCAGCATGCAAGAAATGAAATGACTGCACTCCAAGGCACATTTCAGCTGAGTACTGACAGCTGGGCTTGGTCACATTCTGTTCAGAAACAGCATGTAGCACACAGATGTCTTCTGAATAGTGGCTGCCCAAAGGAATAAAAGAAAAAATATTTTAGTCGAGTGTGGAAAAGTCCATGCTTTTGAACAGTCTATCAGCATCTGATGAAACACTGCAAAGCCATGGTCAGGCTGGAGATCCACCTAAAGACCTAAGGCTGCCCTAGCTACTGCAGGACCTAGACCTGATAAAAAAAAGTGCTGTGAGGTGGGGGAGCTTTGGTCCTGTCCAGCTATTGGGAGGTGAAGGCCTTGTATCTATACAGGAAAAAGGAGAGGCTGTTATCTCCACAAGGATGTGAAATTTCACAGAGCCTAGGTGGCTTTTTTGAGTTAATGCATCCCTGCAGCTGTCTTGAGACCAAAGGCAGGCAAAAACAGTCATGTGGCTTGTAGCTTCCTTTTTTCTGTATTGGTTACTGACTGAATTAATTCCTAGAAGGTGCACGCATTTCCAAGCAGCATCGTTTTGTGGAGCTTAGTCATTTTCCAAAAGGAGGATCATAAAATCATAGAATGGTTTGGATTGGAAGAAACTTTAGAGATCATAATTCTTGCATGCTCCTTGTGCATGGTGATGACATTGGAGAAATAAAGAGACAAAAAAGAAGAGTTGGGGTCTCCAGTAGCAGAGAGCAGCATAGATTAAAAGGATGTGCTGTGGTGCCTCATTATATTAATGGAAGAGCACTGCCAGGAGGTTATAGGAAGTAACCCTGCATATCTAGTCAACCTTGCTGAGGCAATGTGGAGAGCTGTGTCCAGTAGTGGCTCATCAGGACAAGAGGGATGTGGAACTCTTGGAGTGGTTCCAGTGAAGAGTGACAGAGATGATCAAAGGAGCAGAGCATCTCTATTATCAGGACAGGCTGAGTGAGCTGGCCCTGTTCAGCCTGGAGAAGAAACAACTGAGAGGGGACCCCCATCAGTGTGTGTCAGTGCCTGCAGGGAGGGGTCAGAGCATGGACCAGGCTCTGCTCCGTGGTGCCAGGCAATGTGACAAGAGACAATGGGGCAGTGAGTGATACACAAGAAATTCCATCTGAACCTGAGGAAGAAGTGGATTACTGTGAGTGGAACAGTGTGCATGGAAAGGCTGTGGAGTCTCCCTTACTGGAGATATCCAAGCACCATCTGGACACAGGCCTGTTCCGTGTGCTCTGGGATGGCCCTGCTTGAGCTGGGAGGCTGGGCCAGGGGGCCACTGGGGATCCCTCCTGACTCATTCTGTGAGTCTGTGATTGTTCATTTATTTCATAGGATACAAACAGGGCTGTAATTTGAGTACAGAGGAGCAGCTAGCTAATACCTGAACAGAGAGTAATCCTGATTTTCAGCTGTCTTTTCCTACTCTTTGTGTTTGGTGTCACAATGGCCTCTTGGTCTATCATTAGAGAAACTTTGATTTCTAGTTACAGTACTTACCCACAATCTTCTTCTGGAGACATACAAACACATTGAGATCCAACCTGCTTTTGTCCTGGATTGCAAATTCCTCTAATTGTAGTTTGCACATCTGGAACAACAGATTGAGAACTACTGTAACTAGTAAGGAGTGAACAGAAATATCTTACACTCCTACCATAAAAACTAAAAGGGATTTATTTCTATTTATCTTAAGTTTCTGTCTGCAAAAGCTCCATGGTTGGCATGCTACAAGTATTTTCATCAGTCTTTGGAAAAATCACTGGAATATACTGTTTAACAAGAGAAGCTGAAATTTCAACAGAATTAATTTTCCTACTTTGCTTTCATAAAGCCTTGTTAATGCAGTTGGGGTTTGGTTGGTTTGATTTTGGTTTTAAGCAAGCAGTTGCAGAGTCTCAATTTCATTATTAAAGTTTACAGAACGTTGCGTCCAAAACTTCTGAACTCAGTCCTGAAGTTTAGAGCTGAAATTCTGTCACCATGGGAGACATAAAGTAAAACTAAAATTAATGAACAGCTGCTATATGTCTTAAACCCAGTCATCAGCCTTCTAGTTCCAGCTAGCAGAAATAAACGGTACTATTGATACCAGCAATATGGAAACAGTAAGTATCTGCAGGCATACTAACCTTTTTCACATGTAATAGACCCCGAAATAGGAGGTATCCAGGACAAGTCTTTCCCACAGGTATACTTTGTGTGACCAGTGACTATAAACCCAGCTTGGCAGCTCAGCTTCATTGTTTCACCAATGTTGTACTGTTGCTTAAATGGGGAAATTGTGACACTGTCAGATATTGGTGGCCTGAGGCATACTGAGGCTGTAACAAACAATAAAAAAAAGCATAATTCTTGTTGGTTTAATGCTGTGTGGATATTTACAGAAAGTCATAATGCATTATCTGAAGAACCATATAAAGATATTCAGTAACATTGAATATTTGTCTGCCATTCAAAACTAATAAAAATGTCACATAATTAAGTCTAGAAATTTTCAGTGCATTGTCATAGTCTTTAAAATATTTTTCAAGTAATAACTAAATAATGACAATATGTTTCTAATGTATGCTAATATAAGGAATTTAATTTTGCTGTTTCAAAATAGTAAGAATGGCATTTAACAGCATATTTTAATTTCTCTTTTGTAAGTGGAAGAAAGGCAATGGCAAGAGAAAGCTCATAAGTATATTCAGGTACTTCTTTTGTTAAAATGAAGACTAAGTCAATTAAATCCCACTAAGTTCTAGAAAACTATTGAAATCTCTCTTGTTAGCAAATACAGACTGTTTCTGATCCTTAATTCTTAACTGACCTATAAATCCTTCAAGGCATTGATTTATGGTAGAGATTTTCAAGGCAGCCTGGGAGGTCATGGTTAGAAACACATTATCCGTTTAATGTAAAAGATAGGAGACAAATTTCTGTAAGAATGATTTTTTCTTCATAACTGTATCAACCTAAAAATATCTATGTAAGTCTGAAAACAAATAAGTCCTTTTGTTAAAGTTATTTAAAACTAGGAAAGAGAAGGATCTCACAGCATCCAAGGATTTTTTTTAATGCATGGGATATTAAAATTTCCTTACAAAGCACATAATAGTAACATTTCTGAATTGAAAGAGGAGTGATATGGTGACTCATGATGTTTTTGCCATGTCTACATGAAATACCTCCTTAAAACGCTATCTTTTCAGATTTGTTTGAGATTCTTTTTTTAAACCTATATTAAAATCTTTTTTGCATGTTTTCCTTCCCCTTCTATTTTGCTGCTGTGCATTTTGTTAATTTTCTCTTTCTTACTTTGGCACTCAATATGTTGCTGTGTCCAGGTTTGATCTGGCAGACACCGAAGGTATTGATAGCCAATGAGGCTATGACCACTCACACAAGCAATTTCAACTTCCTCCCCCACAGCATACTGGTTCTTTTCATTCTAAAAAAAATAAAAAAATAAAAAAATTAAGAACCCGCACCAAAAAGTTCTGCAACAATCTATGGTAACGAGACCAGGCATTGTCAAAGGAAACAATAGCAAAATCCTGATAAGATGTTATGAATGCATGCATTTCCTATCCTGAAATATGAGTCATCCACTCACCAGGATAATGATAACTTTGTCCAGTTGCAGTAACTGATGTCATGGTTACAAAACAAGGATTTAAGGACCACTTGAAATGAATTTTACCTTGACTTTTCTTCAGGTGCTGGTATAGTGTGGTGGGCTAGAGTCCTGCAGTATTCCTTGAACACAGCACTCTCACTAGCACAGCAGCTAGATTGGATATCAGGCACATACAGCAGAGAACCTATAAAATGTCCAATCTCTCTAACTACTACACCTTGCTTCTGTATCAGTTTTCATGCTCACCCTGATAAAGCCGTATTCTGGTGGGTCTGGCCTAGAACATCCAGACTGGGGTTCACCAATCAAGACATTTTCTTCTCTCTTGGCTTCATCATCATTTATACAAGGAGCACCTCTGAAAAGTGAAAATTTCCTGTAAAGCTGTATCTTAAGCATCTGTTAAATAAAAGATAGTGGACAAAACTGCAAGTTGATGAGGGGAGGCCATGAGAGCAGTAAAAAAGTGCTAAATGCATCTATCAACATAATTAATTAAGTATTTTTATACAGCAAGAAAAAGAGGCAGCAAAGAACAACATAACAGGAAGTCTCTAAAAAAACCACATAATTCTGTTTCCACCAGGCAGTGGTTAAAGGTGTCTGGTCTCTGTGAGCATGGGGCTGTACATCCCATGATGTCTAACTGAGTAACAAAGAACTGTGGAGCTGGTTTTAACCTTCTCCTGTTTACTCTGGAATCCCCTATGCAGTCATTACAGTAGGGATAGTGAAAACCCTGTTTCAGCTCTTAGTCCCAGCGGAAAAACTGAAGCCTTGGGCTTGAAGATGAAAAAAACCAAGCCGTTTGGGGTTAGGATTTGAAGTTGAAAACATGCTAAAAAGGTATGTCAGGCATACTTGAAGTGTAAATATGAGAAACTTGGTAGCTTCATCTGAACTTTCTCAGTGACTGAGTTCAGATCTCAACCTCTTAGAAAACAGGGAATAGCAAAAAAAAAAAAAAAAAAAGAAAAAAAAAAAGGAGAAACTGTGAACTCCAATGAAGAGAAGGAAAAGATTTCTACTTGGCTTTGGAAAAGAAGCCATGCAAAGCAGCATATAAGATCTACAGGCATACTTTAGTATGCAATTCATCAGCAATTTTCTAGGAATAAAAAATTAATATATCCAAATGTGAAGCAAATTGCAGAGATTTTCAGAGTTTGCCTTTTCTCTGCTCCACCAAAGAAACTCAGAGGAGAGAGCTGTCTACTAGTTCTCCTTGGTAGCCACAGAGCCACTCTGGAGGGCTCCTTAACTGTCCCATGGCTATGGAGATCTTTTGATCTTCTTACGTGTCTGTGAACACAGAGACATAACAGCCCTCCTCTTCTTCCCACTGCCCTTCGCACGGCTTCCCGCCGTTCATTGGGGAGGGGTTATTGCATTCCCGGGTCCTTCTTTTTTTGAAGGAAGCACCACATGGGCTCCATTCAGACCAGCAACCCCATCGGCCATCAACAGCAACTGCAAGGAATGAGAGAGTCACCATCTTTTACTGCAGACCAGTACCATACACAATATTTCTTTTAAGGCCACATATGAGAGGGATGAGGGTAAATTCATAATAGCCATTGTCAGAAGATTTAAAATTGTTAATGTTAAAGGAGTAGATTGCATCTAGAACATAAAGTTTTCCAAAAGGTGTCTAGCCAAACTCCAGCTGCCTCATAAAACGCTAAAACGTGTTTACCTTTCTAGTTTTGGTTGCAAGTAACATTAAAACTCAGAAGCAGCATATTTTATACTTTTATTGCACACACAGGTTTGTGGATTTTCACGGTACGTTTCATGACAAGTTTCTTATATAGGCCACTATTTAATGAGTTTACAAATAAATCTGAGTTCTAACACCATGTGTAAACCCCAAATCTACATCCCATGCCAATTAAATTAAAACCTTACTATTACTCTCTTCTCTTAACCCCTGGCATCTATTACCTGTACCACCATGAAACATGCTTTTTTTTTTCCTTACACTCCTTTTCTTTTTTTTTTTCCTGCATAAAATAGACTTTCTGTATCCATCTCTGTCTTCAGTTATTTATTTCTTTCAAAATATTCCTTTATCAGGGCCAGATAATGAGACCTGTATCTGCATAAATGACTTTCCCTTTTGGTTGTGGAATATAAACATATATAATGTCTCTTTTGTTTCCCTTAGGTATGGCACTAGTGAAAATTTAATTCAAAAATGTTTTTGCATTAAATTGCTCTTTAAATTCTCCAGAATGGTGATTATGTTCTTTCTCCTTATGACAACTGAATTTTCCTTCTAAAGTGTAATCAAAAATTTTTATGCTCATTAGCCATTTAATTTTAAGCATAATAGGCCATAGGGAAAACTAAGCAATGGGTTTTTAATTATTTGCTTCAATTATCTTTGATCTCAGCTTCACCCTTATTGCTGAACAGCTCATTTCATACTACCTTAATTATACAGCTACGGAATATTTTACCATGTCTTACAGTGTCTTTGGAGTCATGGTTATTCAGTATGATTTTTTAAATTTGTAACCCCCACATTTATCCTTATGCTTTTTGGCCATCAGCATGTGGTAGGAAGTGCTGTGGGTTTGGTAAAGGCAGGTTATGGCAGATTAACCCTGATGAAGAGGTAGCACCACACTTTTCCGAGGACACCATCACCCCAAATACCTGACGTGTAACCCGGAGCCCGCGTCTCGCAGTCGGTGCCGTAGGTGCCGGCCGGGCACAGGCAGAGGCACTCTGTCCCAGAGAGCACAGGCCTGGCATTGTTGGGGCATGGGGCACACTGGCAGGGGTCAAACCTGCCCATGTATTCCCTCAGGGCTCTCCTCAGATGGCGGCGCTTGGTCTCAGCACATGGCACATTCCTCACCAGGTCCACGATGGGCGACACCTGGCAGAGAGCTGTGCAGTCAGCAGGAGCCAAAACACAGCAGGGCCCTCACCGGGGTAGCCAGAGCATCTTAAAGAAGCTGGAGCCTGCATATGAAGCTGTATCACACAGGAATTATGGATGTTTTAAAAGGATCACGGCAGTTTAGGACTCTGTGAGCCAGGAGAGAATCAAATAAGTGGGATAGTATGTCCTAAAATTCAGGACACTCTTTACCACACATCACATCACATCACTATGTGTTGTAGAGTTTGCTTACATCCAGTCCCTGTCATGTCAGATGTCCCTATGTTGCCTTCAGGAGTTCAGCAGCTGCAGCAGGAGAGACCTCGGTGGATGCTGCATTTGGGAAGGTTTTGCTGTTTGCCTCAAGTGCTGCTGAGCAGCTGCTGTACCAGCTGGGAAGGGAGACAGCTCAGTGCGGTCACAGCATCATTAAAGGAGCAGGACAGAGACAGAGGGCATTGCTGTTTTATTTCAGTTTAGCTATATGACATACTTTGCAACGTAGGCCTGACAAGGGAATGATCCCATGCTCTGTTTTTCTGCACAGTAACTAACCCCTGCCTGAGCTCCTGCGGGTGCCAGGGCAATTAATTCACATTCCTGTCTCTTAATTCCACTGTCCATGGACAATGCAAAACCAGTGCACCTTATAAACCAACATGGACAAGAAGTTGTCCTAGTAAAAGTTCTGCATGTTTATGTTATGCCCACATTTATGTACATTCTTATCACACACAGCATTATCTCCGTTTTCAAGAAAAAATATCAGCACAGCTCTTTGAAGAGCTGCTAACCAGTTAGTCATTGCTATCTCAGTGTTTTTCTTGTTCTTCTCTTACCTCAAAGTCAATCACCACAGGATTGTCCTTTGTTGATTCCAGCCAGTCTGTGAAGACTCTATGTCCTGGAAAAGCCCCCTTTTTCTCCCAGGCCAGAGCTGCTGCATACTCTGACCTGCCACCTTTTACCAGGGAAACTGATCTTTCAGCTGACTCCAAAATGGAACCTGAAAGACAATTTCATCACAGTATTTTCAGACAAAGGCTTCCAAAATCATAGCATGTGACAACAGAATTATAAGAAAAAGTATAAGAGGACATTAAAGAATATATTAAGATTAATTTTTTGAAACTGTCCTTGGAAAAATGAAGTCAAAGCTCAGAAGAACAATCCCTGCCTGCTATGACAGCAGCCTGTGATAATATTCCAAATGAAAGTGTTTGAGGCCTGAGCTGTGGGGACATTCAGAGTGTAAGGCAGTTACGGAAAATGCAGAGGATGCAGCAGCCTCCTCTGGAACACACAACATGGCAGGAGGATACCTCTACCACACACAGCATGGTAGGCTTAGTCCTGGTTGTAAACATCCAAGTAACAGATGCTAATCAACTACTGAGGACAAAAATATGGTGGAAATGACGAAATTCCTATCCTTAGTGATGCAGAACATGACTCCTGCCATTCTCACGGAAAATGTGCTAGCTTTCTGCAGTTTCTGAGACACACTTCTGGCACTCCAGTATCTAAATGTCTGCTTGGCATGAGGAAGGTGGGAAGGGAAAGTCAGGGAATGTGTTATTGCTGCCCAACTCTCTCAATGAGCTCTGAGCAGCACTTAAAGAAGATAAGGGACTCAGTTATGGATACAAATTTCTAGCTTTGTTCATTTTTCAGTTCAGCTTTCCTGGTCCTGGACCCAGGGCCAGGGCAAATGTTTGTCAGATCTGTGACCATCTGGAGAGCCAGTGCCACCAGATCCCCAGTAGCTGTGCTCCAGAGCAGAGAAATAGCACATCTACATCATAATTTCTTTTGCAAATAAGTATATTATTTCAGTGCTTGTATCAGAGACAATGAAACACTGGCTCCTGTGACAGTGGTAGAAGAGCATCTGTAGTTCAGCAAAGCTGAGAGGTCACCTGGGGCAGCTGAGGGAAATGGTATCTCTCAGGGTTAGTAACGGGACATGGGCCCTGTTCTCATCATGGTCACCTTCATGTGTCACAGTCATCCTGTTTGTGCTGCATCTTGTGCTGACTTTCTTTTTCTTCCTGAAGAACACACGCTTGGTTGTTTCTGTTCGGACGCACTCTGTCGATTCCTCAACTGACAGACCTAGAAACAGCACAGAGCAGCATCTTCATCACCATAGTCATGGTAAGTGGCAGGCACCATGCCCCAGGCTCCCACACTGAGGTGAGCCAGCAGCTTCCCCTGCTCCTCAGCCACTGCTGGGGACTTCACTACAGCAGGCACATGCTTCCCCATGTACAGAGCTGGACAGAGCTCCAGCTGCCCTCCCATGCCCATGCAAGTTACAGCAGTGGTACTAAAGATCACAGTTTTTAACTTTAGATTTCCATTTTTGTGGTATTGTCTTTTTGTTTTGGCTGTCTAGCAGTCATGGGAAAACTTTAAATAATTTCTAATCCAAACTATCAACTTTATTGATTGCATCACAAAAAGTACCCCTATACCTCTCAGACCTCAGTCCCATGCTATAGGATGCTGGAACACCTTTTCCTGATGGCACCTGGTCTTGGTTTGAAGGTCTTAAGTGGTTTCCCTGAACACAGTGACATTTACCAAATAAGGAATCTCCTGAACTTTTCAAATACAATGTAGAGCAAAAATTTCTTCTTGCTCGGTATGTAAGCATTGTGAGTATTTAATGAGTCTGTGAAAGTCTAAAGAATTTTTTGCTGTTGGAGAACTTACTCTGTGGTGTAAGACCTAAAAACCAGGACAAGAAAAGCTGTTAAACAAAAATCGTATTTTCTTAAAATACCACTAAAGGTATATTGCATTAAAGATTACATACCCGAGTTCTGCAGCTCCTCAGAGCTGTACTGGTAAAGAATATCATAGGAGCCACCCATCTTGCCAGAGGTGTAGTAATGAGTGCCAAAGTCCTCAAATATTCTGCTGTATAAGGCATAGTTGTACTCCAAGGGCAGGTGGTTAAGTGCTTTTAGGAAGATGTCTGATAGCTGCAGATCTGACTCTTTCATTGTGAAGTTTGCAACAGAAATTACTTTATGGACTCTAATAAAGTTGGAATTCTAGAAATAAGAAAAAGGAAGCAGAAGTAGGTAAGTGCAGAAACTAGAGGACATGAGTATATCCTGAGATACACTGCAAGAACAAAAGAATCCTGTTATCATAATGCTTTAACGACAAACAAAGTAGTTCTGGGTTTTCCAAGAGCTCTGAGGGCTCCCTTGTATTGTGGCAGTATATACAAGATATTCCAGTATTTTTATTCCAGTAAAAAAATAGGGATCACCAATCAACTACCAATCTAAAAGGATATTGGTCATTAAAAAAATACACCAGCAATTGTTAAGATGACCAAAACATTCTGAGGTAGGGTTCACCTTTTAACTGTCTATGGTTGTTTGCAGCTAATCTGGTGAGTGGGTATTTTGAAGTTCCACCATTTAGCAGTCTGTTAAAACTAAAACTAAACTTAGGGATAGAGACCTCATGAGTTTGAGCATCGGGGTGTTAAAGTGAGAGGTAAACAAAAGCAAATATTCAAACACTGGAAACATAGAATCATAGAATATCCTGAAGTGGAAAGGACATCTCTTACATGCTTATGAAAGAGATTATTCATATTATTTTGCAATGCTGGAATGTTATGTTAATGTTGTACTAAGTAGAAAGGAAACAAATAGAAAATACTGAAAGAAGGGATTTGTAACATGATAAAGGGAACTAACAACACAAGGCAAACGGAAAGATATCAAGAGAAAAAAGAGGAGCAGGAAACTGGAGCAAATAACCAACTGGCATATAGGAAAGATTAATTAAAAAACACTTTGTGTTTTATACGTGGGTTCCTCTGCTGGATTTTACTGCTCTGCTCCACTCCACTTTCTCCATTTTCAATGGTGCCAGCTAACTTTGCAGTCATGACACAAAAAATTCTGGGCCATTTTGGCAAATATTTATTCTAAAACTTTAGTTGGTTTCAGTATGCGCTTGCACGAAATCTGGGAAATCCCAGGCATGAGCACAGACTGGGAGAAGAACTCACAGAGATCACCCCTGCCCAGAAGGACTTGGGGGTGCTGTGGGTGAGAGGCTGGACGTGCCCCAGCCATGGCACTCAGAGCCCAGAGAGCCAAACGTGTCCTGGGCTGCATCCAGAGCCCCGTGGGCAGCAGGGCAGGGAGGGGATTCTGCCCTTCTGCTCTGCTCTGCTGAGACCCACCTGGAGCACTGCAGCCAGAGCTGGGGTCCCTGCACAGGAGGGACAGGGACCTGCTGGAGCCAGTCTAGAGCAGGGTGGAGCAGAATAATGATCAGAGCTGGAGCAGCTCTGCTATGAGCACACACTGGAAGAGTTGTTCAGCATGGAAGTCTCCAGGGAGACCTCACTGTGGCATTGTGATACTTCAAGGAGGTTTATAAGAAAGTTGGGGACAGACCTTTTAGCAGGGCCTACAGTAGTAAGGGAAGGGATAATTGTTTCAAGAGGGTAGATTCAGGCTACATATAAGGAAAAAAATTTTTATGATGAGGATGAAATGCTAGAGCAGGTTGCCCAGAGAGATGGTGGATGTCCCCTCCGTGGAAACATTCAAGTCTGGGTTGGAAAGGGCTCTGTTCAACAGGATCTAGTTGAAGATGTCCCAGTTGACTGCAGATCATACTAGGTTGCCTTTAAATGTCACTTGCAACACAAACCATTCCATTATTTTATGATTCTATAATTCTATAATTAAAGGATCAGAACTCATGAATACATACTAGAGGACCAGTCTGCTTAGCTGAAAAATTTCTGGTAAATAACCTTGAAAAACATCAAGTCTTCATATTTCTTCCATGCCAATATGGAGAAATATATGGCACTTCAAGTGGCTAGGGCCCTCTGGAGACCCTGAGAGAGTAATGTAAAATTTTTTTGCATACGTTTACATGCAATGTGTTCATTTATATGCATATATGCAATATATATGTATACATACCATATATTTTTATATAAATATTTATATCTTATTTATACATATTTTAACATAAAAGTCTGAATGAGATGTCCCAAAGCACAGGAGAATTCCTCATTCCTTTTAAGTTATCAATACAGTCTTCTTTTTTCACTATATAAAGAAGTGTTGCAAATTTACTTGTAGGTCTCTTAAACATGCACAAGCACACATCTACCTACAGACACCCACTAATACTATTTGTGGAGATAGAGATAAAAATAGAGGCTTCCTGACTGATACAGTTGATAACACAAGGAAGACCCAAGGTAATAGTATTGCTGTGGATTCATTAAGAAAGGATTTTAAACTCTGTCATTTTTATGACATCTTTATAACTTCTTTACATAACATCTTTATGTTATGTCATCAACTAGACTAAGGTATTGGTGGATTTCTGTGATTTCACAGAATTATGGAATGGTTGGGGTTGGAAGGGACCTTAAAGACCATCTAGGTTCAACCCCACTGCTGTGGGCAGAAACAACTTCCACTGGGTGGAGCTTTGAGGTTGCTCAAAGACCCATCAAACCCAGCCTTCAACACTGCCAGGGATGGGGCATCCACAGCTTGACTGGGCAACCTGTTCCTGTACCTCACCATCTTCCACAGCAACAATGCTGAAAGCCAACATATCTGCTAAAGAACTTTTCTCTTGGAAGTTTAACTAAGCTAAAATTTTCACAAGTAGCTCTGGTCTGAGTTTAAGCTGATAAGAAGGCACAGCCACCCCAAAATAAACTTGCCAATTGTACAAGAGAGAAGCCTGATATGTGTACTGCTATCTACATGGGCATGAAAGTAAACTGGTTTCCAGCAGTTGGAACTTCAGGATAGCTGCATTCAAACTAGAAGCAATGGACTGTTGAAGCAATCAAGTTGCTTAGCCATAGGACAAGTGAGCAGGGCCTGCAGTAAACTTCCATCATAGGAAATCTTAATGTTAAGACTAATGTTTTTGCATTGAAACTCTTGGGTTTCAACAGGTCTTAGCTTCATTCAGTCCTATGGCCTTTCCCTTGCAGAAGTGTAAACAATAGCCCATCATTTACTGCCATTAAGCTATTAAGATACAAAATCTTTTACCCTACTAGTATTCATTTAAATGCATTAAAGACACACAATCTTATGGGAAAAATGTTATCTGTACAGAGAAACTTTTCTGTGGATCTGTTATTTCTGAGATTATCTTTATGACCAAATGTATCTTGTCAGACATGAGACTCAATATGCAAATTAGTTACCAAATAAAAAAACTAATGTAGATTAACACCCAGTACATGCATATGTGTAACATTCTTCAGTGCACTTCCTTTATTTTTTGAGTACTCTGCTACTGTTAGGTATTATGCCCTCTTAATCTATAATTAGGAAAGGGGAAAGAGCGGCTTACTCAATATGATAATGTCAAATCTATGCTTTTTAAAAGTCAAGTCTGTATTTTCGGTACTAAACCCAGAAAACTGTGATGCATTACAAAAGGTATATTACAACCAGGAATATGCTGTAGTATCGAAAGAGGATTTTTAAAATACCTAATTCTAGTGGGCCAATGCCCTGATAGGGAAAGTAACCTTTGACAGCTCAGTTCTGAAACAAGCAGACAGAAATCATTTGAAAGAAAGAAACTGAAGGCAACATTAAATTACCTTTTCATGTGAGGCTTTAATAGCTTTCTTGAAGGAGGAAGATGATGTAATCTGGACCCGTGTCTTTTTTGAGAATAAAAATGGGATACCAGAAGAACGTTTACCACTTCGAGTAGATGAGCTACTATAAGAAGCACTATCACTCAGGGGAGTTAAATCTTTGTAGAAATCTGATGTTACATCATCCTCTTCATCTGTTACCTGGAAATTCAATAAAGCAAAATTCATTTGCATAAATGACAATGTGAAACAGAAAACTATTAAGTGAAGAATTATTGATTTCTTTATGTTTTTTAATGGAAAAAATATGCCTGATTATTTCAGATGTGAAAATCAGCCCCAAAACTGTTCTTAACACAAAAGATGGATCTGAGAAAGGCTGAGACTAAATGAATACAAGTTAAGAAGCAGACTTACTAATAGTTGTTTATAGAAAAACAGCAAAAAATCATGTAACATTTTCCTCTAAAGCTTCTCACCCCTGTGCCCTAAACCTTAGGAATATTTTCCAACAAGTTTCAACATACTTTTAAAAGAATTCCAGACATATATGTTGTGTCCACATCATTACTACTACCCAACCCCGTGGCTTCTATATTGTACAAGACAGAGTTTGGTGCTTCCTGGCCTTTCTTCTCAATTTCCAGCTAGAAGAATGAACAGGTTTCCACAAGAGAGTCTAAGAGTATATTTGGACTGCTAGTACCTCTACATGATGGATTAAAGGCAGATAAAGAGGAATTGTGAGCAAACCTGCTGAAAGAGTTGGTAAACCTCCAGTAGTGGTGTTGAGCAAAGCACCAAGACAACCTCATCATCAGATAAGAAATTATGTATTTCCCAAAATTTTGGAAAATCCCTGTGTGTTTTTGAAAAATGAGATTTTTTTTTCCTTTCCTCTAGACCTGTTTGCTTAACAGGGCTGCTAAGAATTTTGGGATACGAGGTGATCCATTCTCCTCCTCCACTTCCATAAAGTCATATGCATACACTGAAGAAGCCAAATCCAGAGGACCTTCTATATGAGAAGCTGCTCTAAATATTAAAGATGCACTCTTAAAGGTGAGTTTCACAAACCCTTAACAGTTCTGCAAATGGGCATCAGTTACTTAATGAACCTTACTGGTTATAAAGACACCTGGGCAAACCAAATATTGGTTTTTCCCTTTGAATATTTCTACATAAAGTAATTTTTCACAATTGTCGACAAATCCTACATGTCACGGCCAATTCAATTGCAATTTTTGTGTAATGTAGCAGGGTGTCCTTTTTTCAGTTTCCTCTGTTAAAGTAATTCTAAAATTTCACAACACCTGTGGCAAAAATCATCAGTTTTCATCCATTAGTTGAGCTTTCTTCATATCCTGCATTCTTTTCTTCCCAATGCAGCATCTACCGGCTTCAGTCAGGGCCTGCTCATATGTACACAGCCAGATGATGCACCCCAACCACGGTATTCAAAGCATTTATGAATGTTAGTGTCAATGAAAAAGGTGTTAGGGGTTCCTAGATTTTTTATAAGATACAGTCCAGGTTCATTTTGGTCATTCCCCAGCTTGTCCTGTGAGCCTCCTCTCCAGGCTGTGTATATTTTTTGTCTTCCTGCTTCCCAGGCTCAGCATCTGTCTCCTTTCCTTTCTGCACTATGGAGGGGCTAGGCAGGGAAGAGACAGGCCTGAGGGGTTGAAATGGCTCAGGGAGGAACTGGGTCCCAAAGCTGCAGGTGGCAGGAGGGATGCTGGAGTCAGTAGCTGCAGCCATTGGTACTTCAAGTATACAGAAATGATGCTGGAATAAGCTTTGTAGTTGAACAAACCTTTGCCTAGATGATGTCTGGCTAGGAGAAGGCCTTTGGTACCAAGTCAGAACAAAATAAGACCACAGCCACAAGGAAGCAGGAGAAGCTCAAATCAATCACATTGACTCTGATACATGGTGCATTGAGTTAACACAGAGGTGAAAGGCATGAACGGAGCAAGAAAATTTATCCCCTTTCCATACATCAACTGAAGCATGTTCAAGCCTCACCAAGTTGAGAAATCTTATTCTAAAACATGCAGTACTACCTATCACTGAACTTGGATTGTGATTACAACAATGGTTTTACAGCTGGGATCTGCTGCTTGAGAGTACCTGAAAGCTGACAGCCTCCAGATTTGCAGGGACACGATACAATTGCCTTGTCTCATTGCGCTTCACTGTTGTGCATTGTCCTCCGTTGAATGAGTTGCCAAGAACTTCCCCTCGGCTCTCGCCTGCCAGAATGTGAAATCTAACCAAAAAAATATTTCCAGAGATTAAACAGCTCCAGAAGGATGTATGGACTTGCAATATTTCATGGTATACAGCTGCACTGAGGTATTGTAGATTCGATTGAGAGTATGAGCATCTGGGTCATGTTACTGCTTTGAAAGGAATTACAACAACTCATTCACACGGAATTCACCTGAAAAATGCAGTAGCATCAATCCAGTCTCCTACTTTCCAGCAGTGCCTAACCTTACTGATAAACCCACAGTCAGCATAAGGCAGTCAGTCTCAAGTGGAGAACCTAAAAATGGTTCTAGGAAAACGAACAACTGATTCTCTATTTCTACCATAAGTGATGTTACTGGACCACACTGAGATCAAAATTTAATCAAAAAAATGCAAGTCTGCTTGGGACAGGCATCCCACGTTTAGGGTTTATATTGCTTTAATTAATAGCATGGATGTAGTTGATGTCCTGTGAAATGTCACATTCACAAATATCTGTAGAGGAACATCCTCAAAATTTCTTAAGCACTTGGCACGATGTAGAGGCAAGCAACTCCATGAGCTGGAAGTTGCCCATACATGCTCTAGTTGCTGTGGGACAGAACAAGTCACTCAAGGGCAGTGTTCCTCAACACCTCTTCATCTGGTCTACCAGCAGTGCAGAGCAGAACTGGAAGATGCAGCAGGCAAGTCCTAGCCTGATTGTTTTGCTGTATTTTTATAATTTCTTGCCAGTTCTAATTTGAGAGATTACATGCTTCAGTGAATGCTCTCACATGATAACTGGGAATTATTTTGTTCATGCAAATTAGTGAGGTAACAGCTAAAGCTTATTAAAAAAAATTAGTAGGGTTGGCTTACCCACTGCCTATTAATTGCACACCTGGGATGCTCTCATACTTTCGGTTACACACAGTCTTTTTCTTTCCACAGTTTCTTTCATCAGAGTTGTCCCCACAGTCATTTTCTCCATTACATTTCAATGTTTTTGAAATACAGCGACCTGCACCAGAGAAACAGCAGCAGCAAATGTTCATCATGTCTAGATGCAGAAAAGGGCAGTCTTGTCTTTTGCCCTTGCAAAGGTGTGAGCTTGCCATAGATGTTATCACAGAGTTAGCATAAGGCCAAGATTATGCCAATTAAGAAATGACTGTTTTAATTCTGTGAGTTTTGCCTTGATTCAAAGCTGCAAAGACTTAATTTAAATTTGGCCAAAGGATATGTGGATAAAATTATTCAGTCTAATCAGGTATATTTAAATTGAAGCAAACAAGAAACAGCCACAAGCCCCGAATAAAAATAGTGAGAATTTATGTAGACAAACTCTACAGTTATGTTTAAATATGAAAAATTTGTGCAAAGAAATATAATTGGAACAGTGCTCCTGTCCAGTTATCATGATCATAGTGACATCCCAGGCTAAGGACTGCATTTTAATTGCTTATAGAAGAAACTGAAAAGATAAGATGTTACTAATACATATAAAATCCTCGCATAAACTTCTCTGGAAGTTTCCTTCCCTGGAATTTATGCATGGAATGTATGGATGTCTTTTGTCTCAGTATCTAATCTTTCAAATAACTGGTAATACTGCGGTCACACAGTGAGGATTATCATTACCACTTTCACACTGGAATTTATTCTTGCAGTCAACTTGCACTATGTTGCAGAGCTTGGCTGGGAAACAGGGGCGGGCATCCACCAGTGGCTCTGTACAGGGCTGGCCCCCAAACTGGGACGGTCGCAGGAGCGCCCGGGTGCGGAACTGAAAGGCAGAAGAAATAAACCCAGGGTTGTTTTTGTGAGCTGTGTTTGTAGCTAAGTCCTGCCCCAGGCAGAGTCACACACCTCAGTGCTGCTGAAGCTTTGTCAGAACCAGAGCCCTGAAGGGAATAATCAGTCATTCTTGTCCTTCAATTCCACTGTGCCATCATCCCAGGTGAGGCAGGGAGGGAAAAGGTATCCAAGAGCCTCATTAACCCTGATGGAGCATAAATGATTAAACTGCAGACCACCTGGTCTACAGCACCAAAGGAATCAGAAATTCCATCCCTGTATCTTCTGTAAGTACAGTAGGAAATTATGTGAGAACAGGCTTACAGAGATTTTTCCTGTTCTTTACCATCTCTGTTGAATTAGAAATACCTTGACAGTGACAACCCAGGTGGCTAGAGTCCCACATGTGGGATCTCATGTTTGAGGAGGACTGGATGACTTGAGAGGACAAAAATGCTTTTCCTGGAAGTTTCTGGGAGCTCACTGAGTTTTCTTTCTCTGAGACAGCACCCTCCACACAGAACAGTAAAGTTGAAGGGTGGTAGATAAAGCACTTCAGTACATTTTCTACTCCATTTCACAGGACTTCTAATGAGACCTGTCTGCATGCCTGAACAGTTTCCCCACTAAAATTTTTTCCCACTGAAAAAGTATAGTTCCTTACTATATTACTATATTACTATATATTCCCTTCTTATAGTCAGACACTGGAGGCAACAGTGCAGGAAGATTCTAGTAAAAATCAGTAACCAAGTGACTCTGAAGGGAGAGTGCAAAGAACAACACCAGAAAGTTTTCAAGCTCGCCAGAACCATTCTTTACACTCAATTTCAGTTCCATAACACTTGTTATTTTATTTGTCAGAACTTCTACTTCTTTATCACTCCCCATCAGTGGGAATTTGCTTACACTAGTCTTCACTCTTACACTGTAAGCCAGGCCCTCCATTCTATTGGTTGTTCCTATTTATAAATTTATTCACAAACAATGATCTTTATAGTTTGTAGGGGAAAATGGACCACAGTCCACAAAAGCACCTTTTTCCTTGAAAAAACATATATGTTGCATCAACACTTAAAATTACTAAAATTAATACATTTATATAGGGATGAAAAGTAAGAAACTCAGACATACAAGAGGGTACTGAAATCAGTCCAGTTGAGAGGAACAGTCCCTTTCACCTCTTGAAGCTTTCTGTCTCCCAGTCTCCCACTGATTCTCCTTGCTCTGCTCTTACACTGCCCATCCTAGTTGCAACCCCACAGGCTGGTCCATGTAGAACCTCTTTTGTGGGTCTTTCTCACCCTTTTTGGGCATCAGAAAGTTAGATATATATGAAAATACACACTTGCCATGTCCGATAGGTGTTTCAGGGCTGCTTTTCAGGCACGGATTTCTGAAACCAAGGGGTACTTGCAGAGGGATGCAACCTGGGTCTGCACAGAACCTCAGAGCTGCTCTCATGGTCAGCTTCAAAGCTTGTGCCCACCAGCCATACAACTGCCCCACACAACCTGCTGCCACTTCCCTCTGTCCTCCACAATCTTACATTGGTCTTGGTTTGTTTAGGTCAAATTCACTTTAACCTGATTTTTCATTTCTTCCCTCTCTACTGTCTCTAAGTGTACCATTGTCAACAGAGAAGAGCCCAGGGAAAAAACACCATCCTGGGTGTTTGTCCCACAGATATTAGCACATCTACCTGTGGGGGTGGCGTGGGGGTTTGTGCATGCTGTGAAGGTTCAGGGAATTGTGCTCTATACTTCTTAACAGCAGTGTCAAGCCTGACTATCAGTGTAAGATACAGCCTGAGAATTTCTAGCCAGCGGCACTTAGGATCAGTTGACTCTTTGCATGAGATGATTTGATTCTATTTTTCTTGTCTTTAGAACATACAGAATGTTATGGATAAGCTAAGATTCTGTGACTTTCTCCTGCTTAAGCAGATATGAACACCTCACAGTTTATTCTTTATGTGAAGTTGATTCTTTATGTGAAAAATTCACTTTTAATTATGGCAGTGGAAATTTTGATGCAAGTTTATCATAAGCATCACAAGCAGCAAATAAATGGATTTACTCTACTAAATCACCCCTTTCTGGTTTTATCTGCTTACTTTAACTGGTTCTCTCCAGAACCTACTCTATAATTCATAACCAATTTCCCTTGTTAACTTAAACTGTCATTTTCCAGATCAATTGCCATAAAGTTGAAACAAGGAAATCTCTTTAGTGTAATTTCTTGCATTTAACCCACATAATACATTTTCTACCTACTTGTTTTTTAATACATGGGTCACATTCTGACCAAGGGCCAAAGTCTCCAAGCTGACAGTTGATAGGACACGTTTGCTGGTTACATGTACGAGATTCTTGCTTTGTGCACAGCTGGTCACAGAAGTTTTGGCTATAATATTCATCCATTCTTATTTGCCTAAAAAAAAGTTAAAAAAAATATGCTGGGAAAGAACAGACAGATCGTAGGTTCTCTACTTGTGGGTGAAGGCTGACAAAATGATTTGAACCCAACTAAGAAACCCCTGAGAGATAATATGCAGTTGCAGAACGCTGATTACAAGAAAAATCCAAATATGCCTTAAGTTTAAAGAGCAATTCTTTTTGATTCATGTCACTTCAGATGTCCCAGAGGACAGCTACAGACAGAGTCAGGAGGAAAAGAGGGGATTTCTCACAAGATAAGATTATACTACAGAACTGTATCAAATTTGATGCTGCTGAATCTTTATTTGACATCATTTGCTGTCATAAAACTAATGGTGAAGGGAGGAAATTTGGAGCTCACCCCTCCTGTGGCACTGTGCCCAGCATAGGGCTGCCAGAGCGGGGCCTCAGAGTGTCCACAGGGGCTGGATGCCCAAAGCAGGCTCCTAGCAAGGCCACTGCAGGACCTGCCTCCTCCCCTCACTGCACCCATTGGCAGGTATTGGCTTGTTTGGAGGCACTGGCTCATAGGATTAGAATGGTCTGAGTTGGGAGGGGTCTGAAGGATCTTTTAATTCCAGCCCTCCCCTTCCTTCCCTGCCTCACGGGCAGTAATGCTCTATATACAAAATTTTGTAATTTTAAAGCACTGCAGTTTAAATATGATCTTTTCATCTGATAAACACTTGAGCATGACAATTTTTCTCAATGTATTGTGGAAGGTGGAGCTTCAGACATGGGTGCCCCTCTCCAGAAGAGTTATTTTTCTCAGAAGTAGTGAGATGGCTTGGCCCTACCTGTGCCTGGTCTGTGTTCCGAAATTGCAGGTCTGTGAGCAGGCAGACCATGGCCCCCAAGGGTAATGTTCACAGTAGCACCCCTGGCTGCTCCCAATCACCAGGCTCAGCAGCACCAGGTGCAGTGGCACAGTCACAGCAAAGGTGTCCATCTACATCACAGAGACAAGCAACAAAAGCTCAGGGAGCTATCACTCAGCTATGCCAGAGTTCTTACAGAGATGGCTCTTCTAAAATGCAGAGTCTATAAATCTGCTTCAAAATACAAAGGTGCTAAGCAGGGCACCTAGAAAGGGGCAATCATGCATGGTAGACATAGCATTAATTCAGTCAATACTTCAAGGACCAAAAGGCACAGTGAGTTTTTTGTCCACCTATTTATCAGGAGTACCAACACAATTGTGCAGTATTTCTGTTTCAGAAGTTGCTTATAAATTATTTTGAATGTGACAAATAAAGATCTGTTATTGTTCTTCACTGCTCAGAATTATCCTCAAAAGTGTTTTCTAGAAATAAGAATAGACATATACGAGTTCTTCCTATACAGTATGTAAAACAACAAACAAGACCTTAAGACTAGGCAGCTCCATCTATTAGCCTGTAACCAATAATTTTCACATGCCTATAAACCCCCTTTGCATAAGCATTTTATTGAAGTGAATTCTCCCTTCTCAAAGTTTTGACTAGACTGTCGAAACTGCAAACCATCACTATTTAAAGCTGATCTGAATTTTCCACCAGCAGTGGAAACATAACATCTAGCCTGTTTCTCACTCCAGTGGTCAATCAAACTTTATTTACTGAGACAGAAGGTTTAAGGCAGTCTTCAGGAAATAATTATACTCAGTAAACCTAAAAAACGAACAAACAAACAACCCCCCCC
>WBND01000167.1:1435487-1457933 GCA_013398595.1 Tychaedon coryphoeus
AAAAAGTTTGAAATAAATTGTGCAACTGTTTTTCTTTCAGGTTTTTAGCCACATATGTTATTATGATTTTTATACTTTGCTGAAAAAAAATGAAATTGCATCAAATCCAAGCATTGTTTCCTCTCTTGGCAAGGAAAGGCACTTTGCTGCTGTGAAGTGAGAACTTGCAGCACTTTTTACATGGAAAGCTCATCAATGAACAATCCTTTCAGAGAGATTTAAATATAATCAAATACAAAATATGGTAAGACAAGAGGAAGTAGCAGTCTTGCCAGTGGGCTAAGAAGAGAACAGATATTTTCTTTTTCCTTACCTGATTTCCCAGCTTCTTGCACCAACAATGCTGGCTTGGAAAAAAGATGAAGCCCTACACAACAATTACTTGCTTCATTCCGTCACTGTGCTGTACATACAAAAACACTCTCTATTCTCATCAGGGGACAAAACACCAACCCATCAGTGCATCAGAAGCCATATAAATATTAGCACATGAGAGAGTAATTTAACATTTTAAGAAATAAAACAAAACAAACCCTGCAGAACATTTCTCCATATGTCTTGTAATGAGTGTGCATTGAAGCCAACCAAAACCAATCCTCCTTTTTAACTTACTGTAAGATTGTTCCCTGAAAAGTCAGTGTAAATTGCAGACTCATGCGACCCTGGTGTGGTTTGCTGCAGTCTTTCAAATGAAAGGCCAGAGGCTTTGTTTGATTTGGTTATCTTTTAATGAAGGCAAATTGATCTGGTGGAAGGAGTGCTCAGAACAAAGTGGCCCCAACACCTGCACCCCAGGGAGATGTGCTCTTCTGAAATGTGGAGAACCACCTCTTTGTACCAGTGCAGCTGCCCCCGATGACCCAAGAGGAATCAAAGAACATTTGCATTAGACCAAAGTGCCTCAATGCACTGCAGGTCTCCTTGTGCTGCCCAAGAGAGCTTCTCAACCCCTCTGCCTTCAGTCTGACAGCAAGAGAGTGAGAACTTGGTAGGAAGGCTCATGTTTGTAACTCATTACTGCTTTCACAAGGAAACAGGAGACAGTCCAGGCTAAGGCAAGATACCTGTCTGCTGCTGCACTGTCTCCACAAAAGGGGGGCTCCCAGAGAAAGCAAAAGTCCAGATACATTCGAGGTTATTTTCAGCTGTTTGCCTTTTGCCCTCGATGGCCAGAGCTGTGCACTGACCCCGGGGAGGAGCTGCCAGCAAACAAGGACTGGGAGCCTCATTCCTGCAGCATGGGCACCATCCCGGGACTGAGGTGCCAAGGTAGGGATTAGAATGGTGAATGAGAGAGCACACGCATGCAGAAAACAAGAATTAAAAGTACACAACCAAAAAGTAGTTTGCCCTAAAAAAATAATCACAGTATGAAATAGAATCCCTGACCTCCCAAATACCTGGCAAGGATTCCATGCAGAGGGCAATACTGCATTGTATCCCCTTGACTCCACTGGACAGGCAGAAATATGTCAAGATGTCAGAGTTCTCAAAACATATTTCCCAATTTGTTGAGGTCCAAGGTCATCTACATCCTTGGAAAAAAACCATTGCACTTCCTGCATAGCTTCGTTTTCCAATTGCCTTTGCAGTTTTTTTTAAATTCTGAGCTTGGCCAAGAAGTGTTGTTACACAACTTGAGCACAAAATTAGCAAAATTATGTTCTGCCAGATCCTTATTACATTGTGTAAACTTGTCATAGGAAATCAAGATAATCATCACTGGCTCTATCACTGCTGCTGGTTGGGATTTTTAAAGTTATGTGAAAAATACTGTGTTCTACTCTCCAGAGTGCATCTTCTAAACCTCAGCACTCACAGCTCACTGAAGGCAGCCCTTCCAGCCCCAGTGGGATCCCAAAGAGGAGATGCTTGGTTTCTCCCAGCCTTGCAGAAACAAACCACAGCTGTGAGCTGCAAGTCAGTGTTCACAGTACATAATGCAGATGGCTAAAACCTTCTAGCTGAGAAACTATTTTTTTTTTACCTCTTCATGTCGGGAAAAGATAGAGTTACTAAAAAGTTTTTAAATTTTTAAAGATTATAAAGAAAAAGACACTTCACATAGTGTAAAAGCAGTCTTTTACAAAAGCAATCTCACCAAAAGAAGCCATTTATAATTAGAGAGCAAGCTCACAGACAAGCACCACCCTTAGCATTAACAGAAATGTTAGGTGGTAAATGGGCACTGGTAGACCTCACACCAAAGCCAGGGCTTGAGAATGGCACGGCTGCATCTATATTGACTGCTTAAATAGGAGATCATGTGAACTTAAATAATTTGCCTGAAACACATAGACCACAGCAGCAAAGAGCACTGCATGGGCTAACTCACTTTTTGGCTGCATACAGCTGCTGATATGCCCCAGGAGGCTGTCAGCTCATCTGCAAGCTGGCAAGGTGATGAGGCAAATGAAGGGTCTGGGCCAGAACAACAAAGTAGACGCTCATGTTGTCACCTAGGTAACTAAAGAAAGGAGTTTTTCACAAGTGTGGCAGCTCACTGCCTGTCACTGAAGGACTGCTCTCTATTCTATACCTATTTCTCAAAGGTTTTGTCTACGGATATCGTCAAAACAATCTCACTCTCAGTCCTGGATGGAGGTTAGTACTTGCATAAGTGCATCTTTCCCTTACACCACAGGATGTGCCAGGGCCTCTTAAGGACCCAGTGTTCGTGTTCACCTTCTGTCCTGACAGTCAGCTAGAGATAGAAGCACTTAGAAATTCAGTCAGCAGTATGGCAAATGATGGCTCATACAAACCAGGTTACCTTCTGGGACTGATTTTCACACGGAAAAACGTCAACACAGAAATATATTCCCATACCTGCTGTACCTTACTAAGTCTCTGCTTGCAAGTTCTGGTGCAGTATTCCTTAAAGGCAAAAGCACTGACACTGGAATGAAACTGAGAGCAGCCCAGAGAGGTCAGTGTGTAGGTGCCATTTTATTGCCCCCAGGCTTTGGAAATGTCAATGTATATATTCATGGCCTCAGTTTCATTATTTCTACAGGAAATATTTATCCAGGAAAATAAACATAGTATCTCTTCATCTCTGCTGCAATGTCTGTATCAAAGATTTTTTTTCAAAGAATGTGGAAATATTATCTCAAAGAAATTCAGTGAGTGCTCTGTCTGACACTGTAGCATTTCTAGCTGGGTTTCACAAGGTCACATCTCATCTATTTCATTCTATATCTAATTCCTCATACTCAGAAGAAATATGTTATTCCCCCAAGTCAACCTCTAACTCCCCTCTTAGAGCAGGCCATGTTCTCACTGCAAACCTCTGCTCAAGGGAGAAAGTCTAGAACTGCAAAGGGGAAAGAGCAGAAGGAAGGGGGCGAACAACACAACATTTTCTGAGAGGTAAGCAAACTAGAAATTAAACAGCTCTGCAGTTGAAGTGACATCCCCTGCTGTTTTCCATATTCACTATGTACAGAGCTGGGAAAAGCTGTTCATACTGTCCCATAAAATTTGTATCTGTGGACTGTTACCACCAACCTTCAGTTCTTCAGGTAATGAATAGCAAAATTTAGTGCGCTACATCCCTCATTTCACACTAATCTTATAGACATAGCTTCAGCTGTCTGTGTTCTGGCAAAATCTGGAGTTTTAAGAGCATAAAGGGGTACTACGCAAAAGACATTTTTCCCTCTAAAAATCCTCCTGAAAACAAAGAACAAGATAAATATTTCAACCCTACATGGCAGATGAAAATTTACTATCAGGATGGAGTGGGAGAAAAATACACCTTGCACTTAATTTAATAATTCACAGAGTTGTTTTTCCTCCATATATGCCCCCCATGAGAAAGGATATTGAAACAGAAAAAGAATAAAGAGACACCTTTAAGCACAAAGGCTATCTGAATGGCTTCAATACTGAGCTGTTCTGACACAGCCTGTGGCAATAAGAAAAGTGAATCATAGAATATCCTATATGCCCTGTCCCTCACCGGGCTGTGTGAGGACAGGGGTGGCAGTGCCACGGGCATGGCACAGCAGGGAAGGCAGCCCTGCAGCCAGGCACCTGCCTGTGCTCTGCTTCACCTGGGATCCCACGCCCCTGCCTCCTCCCAGCTGCCCCTGCAGAGAGGAAGGACGTGTGGGATTGAAGAGCAGAGTCAAGGTTGGAGAAGAGGGCTTGTATCAATGGGGAGGATTCTGGGGAACAGCAGCACCTGTGAAGAAAAACTATTTATGTCCAAGGATTGGACAAGCAGATGCAGGTTTGCAGGTTTTATGAGGCAGGGTTTGGAATCAGCTACACTCTTCAGTTACTTTGTTGAATGAACAAAGTCAGGCATTCTTTCTGTTATGCAGAATTTTCTGCTTCCTTGAGTTTAATTAATAATCTGGAAGTATTTGGAGCATCAGCAGTAGGATGATCATCATCAGGTTGGGGAGTGTGGGTGTGGGTGTGGGTGTGGTTGTGGGTGTGGGTCTGATCAAGGTGATTTCAGTACAGCAGGAACTAGCTACTCCTTCTGAAAATATGTTCAGGATGTTTTGCTCTGGATTAGGCCCAGTTCAGGATATTCAGCTCTGAAATGCACATTCATTGCTTGCATCACCAGGAGGACCCAACACAAACATTTTTTTGCTGAGTTTCCACCCTCTTACTTGTACCCCATGGTAATGGTTGGTCTGGAGCCAAGGAGAGAAATCCCAGCTCAGAACCTTCCTTTGTTTTCAGGACACTGTCTCATCACTTCTTTAGCCCACAGGTCACCTGGAAATTAACTTAAAGCCTCTCACTTCTAGAAGACACATTGGATTTTATCCCCATTGCACACTGTGTTGGGTTAATGCGGCCAGAAATGTGTATTCTATCACCATCTGTTGAAGCCAAGTAAGGTAGTAATTCCTTATCTGGCACATATTATCTGCTAATGAGCCATCTTTAAGACCAGGTGGGGCAATCACCTTTATCTTTTCCACAACCCATCCTCCCTCCAGGAAGATATAATCTGCTGCTGGGTCATTAAGTCCCATTGTATGACTGATAAAATTACATCATCCCATTGAAAGATGCTCCAGTCAAGGAGACAAGCCAAGCCTTTCCTAGCTAGGTAAAAAACTAACATTTTAGACAGCAAGATACCATCTTCTCACTAAAGTCCAGAAGAAAACCAGACCTTTCCACATCATCCCTAAACCTTCAGAAGAAAACTGCACCCTTCTACAAAACCACTGTTTCAGCTGACCCACATCTGCCACTGCAAAAGGACTGTAGCCACCATTTAATGGGACTGCTACCAACACCCTGACTGATGGGGTGTCAGGTTGTATTCTGAGTCTGTCAGAGTTAGAATTGTTCTTTGTAATATTATATTTATATTTTAATTTTCCTAGTAAAGAGCTGTTATTCCTAATTCCCATATCTTTGCCTAAAAGCTCCTTAATTTCAAAATTACAATAATGATTTAGAGGAAGAAGGTTTACATTCTCCATTTCAAAGAGAAGCTTCTGCCTTTATTGGCAGACACCTGTCCTTCAAACTACGACAAGCGCTCAGCTTTGGCTCAGACAGAAGCATGA
This sequence comes from Tychaedon coryphoeus, assembly GCA_013398595.1. Taxonomy (NCBI): domain Eukaryota; kingdom Metazoa; phylum Chordata; class Aves; order Passeriformes; family Muscicapidae; genus Tychaedon; species Tychaedon coryphoeus. The sequence continues at coordinate 1,441,037 of WBND01000167.1, forward strand.
TTACCTCAGCACAATTACAGCATAAATGCATTCCCCTGAACCAAAAAACACCTCCTCTTCCAGTGCCTGAAATGCCGGAATTTTCCCTTACAGGTTCCACAGACTTATTTCAATTTACTTCCAGACAGTTTGTTGGTAGAGCTCAGCTTCTGGAAAGAGGTAACATGCTGCTGAAAATGACTGGATATCAGAAGATAAGATCCTGTCTGACAGAAAAACAAAAGGACAGAAAAACTTCAAAAAGAACAGTGCAAAGCAAGAAGGATCCTTGATAAACAATGGTAACTACTATCAAAAAAGTCTGATAATTATCAATCAAAGCAAGTCATCTTGCTTGATTTTAAAACAGGATCTGAAAGCCACTTCACTGGGAAAAGGTGAAGGGAACTGGGTGCATCCCTAACCTGTGCTCCTTCCCCAATGTACCCATTCCCAGCTCAGACTCTGCCTCTGTGCAGAAAGTTGCGATTCTCTGGCTCTTCTGTTTTCTCCAGGGCCTAACCAGGGATAAATTTCCTTTCTCTGCAAAATCTGAACCAGTCAGCCTTGCCCAGGATTACTGGCAGTTTCCTTGAGGCACAGAGCTGTGGTTCATGGCTGTGCGCAGTGGTTTCACAGGCAGGAGTTGATACGTGCTGTGGGGTTTCCTCTTCTCTCAGACACTTCTCAAATTCACGAAGTTCAGCCCACAAGTGAGGCCAATTTGGCATTTATCAAAGTCCTTTCCACAAGTGCTCTGTTCCCAGCCTGGTACACTTACGGGAGGGCAGCCAGGCACGCTGCATTGGTGCCGGCTTTCTGTTGGACACAGAGTGAGAAAAAATAAGAATGGCATATCTCATCTCATCTCATCTCATCTCATCTCATCTCATCTCATCTCATCTCATCTCATCTCATCTTACTTAGGGCCGTTCACGTAGCACACTAACACTAAGGACAGGACTGAACAAAGCCTAGGAGGGCAAAAGGATTTTCTTTGCTGCAATGTACATTTTTCACATCATAGAGGCCCTTTGCCACATGGAAGCTCAATCCTGCAAGTTTGCAATGTGTAAATGACCTTGCATCTCCCAAGAAGCTTCTTAGGTGACTTGAATCAACTAAGATATGGAATTATCTTATAACTATATGATAATAATTATCATAAAGTATATTCGCACAGTAACTAGCGAAATTCCTCCGTCTCTACTGAAGGCAAACTTCACCACTAGGGAGCACCAATAGACAAAGTTTTTTAGAGCTTTTCTGTGTTGAAATCAAACTACGACTATCAATTACAAAATTCATTTAACAATGTTACAATAAATATTTTAAATGGCAATTTTTTATAACTACCCACTGAGAAACTAGATGAATCAGAAGTAATAGGACAAGAGATTTTCATTTATTTGATCACTAGGCACGTCCTGTAAATGGACACCTACTAAGAGCTCTGCTGATTCATCTCTGTAATTCATGGATAATTTTTTCAAGTTTCTGTATGATTGGTAACTTTATCATCATAAAAAACCCACAAATACCAGGCAATGAAGGAGTCTTTCTCTGCAGAGATGAACTTTCTAGGTCAAATCTAAAGTACATTACAGAGCCAAGAGAACAAACAGCTTGTTTTTTCTGTGGCAAATCAAGATCAGGAGTGCCTGTCAGTGTTTGGCAGTTACTCAGAAGCAGACAAAGAAAATTCAGAGCTGTAGTTCAAACCACAGTTCACACAGCAGAACTGCCTGACCAGAGATGGTGGCTAACAGATCACCCAGCACACCTTCAGTTCCTCTTCTTCTTGCTGAACCACAAGTCCTCCTTGTCCTCTCTTTCTCTCTGAGCTGGACACAAACTATCAGCATTGCTGTAAACACCTGTGCAGAGTGGGGTGACATGAAGGACATGTCAGACTGTGCTCTGGCTGTTCTGGTTTTATCTGTATGCTCCATCAGCCAGGTTGCACCAGGGTGTTCAGGGGCCTCACAACAATTAAGACAAAGACTCAAGTGAACAGATCTTTGACTACTGAATGGCTTTGTGGATGGAGATCAAAGCACAAAATAAACTCATAATTGAGGTAATATTTCAAATCTGATTTTCTGTTTCTGACACTGGAAGATGGGATTAGACTTGATAATTCAGGGACCCAGGAACCACTCAAGTTGCTAATCTTCATTTTCCCCAACAACCAGGATGGGCATCATTTGAAAAACAGCCCTGGCATATCTCACACAAAACAGAGGAGGTTCAAATGGAGGCTGTTCTAAAGGCACTGCTCAAAGGGGATCTCCCTGTGTTTGGAGGCATGGCCACAAGGACATTCTCCAAACAAACATGCTTGTGCCATAGCTGTCAAAAGATGGGTGATGCAAAGTTCTACAGACCTGATGCAGTGGATGATGGTGCACTGAGAACTCTTATGATGGCTGTAGTGGTTATTTCATGGAAACTAACCTGTCTTCATCAAGCCTGCCAGGTAGCCCACTTTCAGTTGGATTAAGGCTTTCACCTTCATCAGTGGCACGTTATTTATTATCTTGTTGTTCCCAATAGTCACACCACTGTAGTAAATGTGGTCTAAATGTCATGAGAAGGTGCAATTGAATTCGGTAGGAAGGCTCCTGCTCACTTGAATATTGCCATGACACTTAAGGTGACATTCATAGAGGGACAGCTTCTATGCTGCAGTGCTGCTGGGCTGGCCATGGGTGCCAATCCCAGGTAAAGATGCCTTAGTCCACCCAAGCACCGTGGGTTTGAGGGAAATGGGACTGGAAGAAGAAGTGGGTCAGCTGAGGGGAAATTAAACTGAGAACAATAGTTGCATACCTGATTTATCCTTGATACACTCTACAAAGCTGAGTGAGAGAAGCCATACAGAGGATGAAAGTCTTGAGGGTTTCTGGGCATTGTATGGAAATAATAGAAATAATAGAAAGAAGAAATGAAACAATGCTGTATGTTGGTAGATGATGCTTCCATTTTAATACGAGAACTACTTATTCCTGTCTTATGATCCTGATTTCTGGCCTGCCTGTATAAAGCTATAAAGGTATGCTCTCCAAAGTGCTTGTGAGCCACACTCTTAGTGGAACAAACAGTCAAAGTTTGGTGCTGGGCAGGAGTGCCTGAAAGGAGCCCTGAGATGTGAGGGGTCCCAAGGTCTCTGTTGCAACTCTGCTGGGCTTTGACCAGTAGTATTTCTGAGCAGATCTAAAAATCAAACCATGGCTCTTGTCAGCTGAGATGCAAATGCTTAACACCAGGGCTTGTGAACACCATCAGTCTGGAAAGATTTTCCTCTGGCTGGTACCCACATGACCCAGCATATATATTGCAGGGCACTGCTAGCTACTAAAGGGCTGGAGTTCAGCCCCAGCTCTGTACAGAGCCTGTGTCTGACAGGACTGCCTGTTCTGCAAGGTCCCAGAGCCAGCAAACACAGCTTCAGCAAACAGGTGAACTGCCAGGTGCACATGCAGGCTGCTCACCTCTGCTGATTTGCACTCATGTCCTGAAGTACCCCTGCATGCCCTAACACACCCTGCTTGATGGTCAAGGTGATTCTGACCATCAGCTACCAGCTTCTGCTCATAGTTAGCCTTCTTTATACAGAGCATTATACAGATCCTACTGCATTTTTCCAAGGATATAGACTCCCCTTTGCTGCGACCACCCCCATGGGAAGAAGGGAAATGCCAAAGCTTTCAGCTTTCCTGGACCACTCCAAGCCCAACAGCAGCAGCAGCCTCTGGTCCTGGACACTGGCTGTGTTTCTAGACATCAGCTGCTGCAGGACAGAGCTGTTTGCCCAGGCTCCAGCACTGCTGAGCCTGCATTTTGAGAAGGCCCAGGAGAACAAGAGGCAGCTCTGACCTGGTGCTAACGAACTCAATCACAATGGCATTGCTATAAAACTGTTTCAGCACCATTCAGCTCAGATGAGATATTTTTGTTTTGTGCTGCTGGAAGTGGGAAATGTTGAACTCTTGTGTGCTTGCAGTGATTGACAGGCTCACAAGGGGATCCAAAGATATCTCACTATCTGTCTGAGACAGCTTTTAAAATCGAGCTTACAGTAGTCAATCCTTCTTTAGAGACTTAATGAGTTTAACAATCATCCCAGTAAACCACCAGCCTATAAAAATAAACCTAGAGGGCAGGGAGTAAATTCAGGTAGGTTTCAGCCCCCTAAGCAAGCCCCACCAAAGATGAAAGATGGTTTATGGTGTACCTGTTCTGCAGATAAGCAGGAGGCTTGAAGTATTTCTATAATTACATGTGTGTCCTTCTCTGGAAGCAGTGGCTATTTTCATACCTGAGCCAAATAAAGCAAATGTGAGAGGAATCTGTGTTTTGTTTATAGCTTCATTAGCCTTTCTTGAACTGTAAATTACTTGGCAGTGGCTGAGAAAAAGGGAAAGGCAGGCCTGGATTGCAAAGGAAAAGTTTGAAATTCACAGCTAATTAAAGTCTTCCAGATTTTACTGCCTAAAGTTACAGTTCCTTTGAAAATTTACTCCATAATTATAAAACTCATTAGAAGAAATCAGTACATCAGTACATACTAAACATTTAGTATATGTTTAGTTGTAGAACAGACTACTGTAAAACACACTTTTTCATACATTTTCTTTATAACCTTTCAACTGATCATTTTCTATTACAATCTTCACTCTTCTCTCTTTCTTACTCTTCATCAGTCAGTGAATAAACTAATGAATTTAGACTCTGCGTAACACACTTGAAATTTTCAGAGAGAAGGGAGTTAGGAGCAATAAACTGTACTCCCATTTTCAGCCCCCTGGTTTAACCACAATGACAACACTAGGAGAACAAAAAGGCTCAGCCTGTGAGGACCAGCAGCAGGAGGCACAGTGCTGTAATGGCATCTGGAGCGTTATCAGTAGCACAGTTGTGAGTAATTGCATTAATTGCCTTTAATTACACTCTGTGACCTGAAGCAGGCTGCTTCCAAGAAACATGACACAATACTAATCATGATGGGTTTAGAAAGTAACTTGAGCAAGTATGTGGTTAGATCTTTCAAATGAGAGCTGCAGCTGGAACTACAGGCGTGTGCATGGTGTATTTGTGTGCCTATTTTACAGGTCACCCATAACAGAATTACAGGAGGAAGCAGATGATTTTTTATAGAGTGAACCCTATACAAAGAGCAAATCTGGAAATGATGCTTTGTTTCCTTTTCCTAAATGTGACCTCTTTCTTCTGCCATCAGTGTCCCTAGCCCTACAGAAAATCTTCAGAGGTGGTGGGTTTCACCCCAGCTCCTGCTGGAGTGTAATATATTTGCCATGGGTATGATGCAAATGGTAAATGGCCACTTTCCACAGCTCTCCACAAATCCTGAAAGGATTCTCGTTCTGAAAGATTTGTCCCTCTTTTGGTTGCAGTTCTGAGTAAATATGAGTAAATGTTTACATGTATGATTTTTTTGTGTTGAGGCAAATCTGTTCAATGCTGGACAGAACCTCCTGATGGAAGACAAATGTCAGTGGAGGAACTGCATTAGGAAAGCATCCTCTAAGCTCTCCAGCCAAGTCTTGGGATCGACCTAAACTCCCAGTCTGACACCCCAGCAGAGCTGTGGTGTTTGCAGGTGCCTCAGTGCAGGCAGACAGGTTTTTGAGTGGTCTGCTGGTGGAGCCAGCACTGCTGCTTCTCTGGCACTTCACGTCCTACAGCAGGAGGGAGCTGCTGGTGTTGCCATGCCACCTTTACATCATTCACCTGCAATTATGGGAGCTGCACTCTTCTCCATGACTCAGAATGTTTTATTCATGCTTCATTTATGGTAAGACAAAGCATAGGGAACTCTGATGATACTGGAACTCCTTTGCATGCTAATGGCAAGGGTTTCAGCTGTGAGTCTCTAAGTCTCATGCTTTACACTGACATTTCATGTTTGAAGGAGAGTTGCATTCTGAACCTGCTGCATGTGCATTTACCTGCATGTGACCTGCATGCAGAGTGCAGCTGGCAGTGTAAATTCAGTGTGGGTGCCTCAGTATGCAAGGATAACTGCATGCATGACTCCTTGAACACCAGTATGAAGATGAAAGAAAAATTATACACTATGTCTTATTGTTCAGGCAGTCTCCTTCTCACTCTTCCCATCAGCCTCCTCCAGAGTGATGAGACCCCCAGGCTGACCCAGCTCCCAGCTTGGCTACCTCTAAGTTGCACTATAGAACCTTCCACACCCAGGAAAATAAAGGGAGATCTATATTATGCCTGCATGGTCTACTTGTGCTGCTACTTTGTCTGTTGCAGACATAGGTGGAAACCCATACTGTTAGACTGCTGAAGAGGGAAAACCCACTTCTGCCTCACCCCTCATTGTGAATATTCATGCAGTCACAGGCTGTCCTTTCCCCTGCCCAGGGTGTCAGTAGATCCTCAGTGAGTCCTTTTTGAGTTTCTGATGTTCTGCCTTATCTGTATTGACACATTTTGAGGTGTTCAAGGCATGGATCCAGTAGGTCATACTGTGATTTTATTGTAAGTCTACCCATCACACAGTTCATAGTTAAACATTTATTTTCAGTTGTCTTAAAAATGTATTGCAGGAGGCATATGTACATATTTATAAAGGAACTCAGTGGTTATATGCAAGTGCCAACAAATATAACAATCCACTGACAGCTTGACCAGGGTCCACATAATTCTTCTTATCTCCTACTTTGGAAGCAGGAGGCAAATAAAGGAGCTTCAAATCCCCATGGCCACCATTTACAAGTAACTGAAATCTTGACCTTTCTAATTGCTTTCAAAACCAGCAAAATCATTCCAAAAATCAGCAGCAAGTCTTTGACTCCCTTAACTGTCCCTGAAAACCCTAATCTAAGGCCTTTCTCCTATTGTCATTGAAGTAATTAAATTAATGAAATTCAAGACAGGGCAGCAGAGGGAAGCATAGTCCAGATAACCGAACACAAGGTTAGGGACTAGAAATTACAACATCTGGTCCCTTATCTCCTTTTCTATGGATTATGCCAAGTCACTCACTTTTCTTGGCCTTTTCTTCTTCTATTTTTATACTCAGGGGTTTATTCATCTATCTAAAGAAATATCTGTTCATCTCTGATCTTCAAGTTATTAATTTTCTTGGATAAAGACATCTCTGACAGCCAGATCTGTTTCTCATCACATATTTTGGAACTCCCTGGGCTTCCCCTTTCACTGCCTGCAGCTGTATGAACTCCCACAAGAGATGAGAGAAGACAGTGCTGTGCAGGAAAGGGGAAAATACCACGAAGGCTTTTCTGTGCTTGTGAATCACAGGGATGCAGGATGCAGGATGCAAGAGGTCTGCTGATGGAGGAAGCTGGTGAAGATTCAAGCCTACGGCGCCCTCCGGGATATAACCCCACAGGGAGGGATCTCCTGACTAACACAGTATGCTTGGGCCCCTGGTGCATCATCATTGCTAACTGCAGGCCTTTTGAGGCTTGCTTTCCCATCCACATCTCCTCCACTAAATCCATCTATTCCCAGTATTTGGGCATGGATAGCCCTGCTCCCAGATTCTTTATACATTCACAGCATATAACCAGCACACAGATGGGACTCATCTTTCCTTGCCCAGATGGGCAATGACCTGCTGCCACTGTCCTCCAAGGGTCCCTTTCTCCCCAGCCAGCCAGCCCTACATGCACTCACTCCCTCAATCCTATTTGCACAGAGGCTTGACACCACTCTGGGCTGCCCTGGCTATGGCTTCTCCTTCACAGGCTGCTTCCACATTGCCATCATGGCTCCACAAACTTGGCACCACAAACTGCACATAGGCTTCATGGTGATGCCTTGGAGAGGCTACCCAGAACACAGGCTATACAGAGTTAGAAAATAAAGTAGGTATTTATTAAAGGCCCTCAAAAATACACCTTGGGCAGTGCAGGAGCATCGCTGAGACTACACCCAAGAGGGACGACAGTACAGGTTTCTCAGACTGATATAATTTTTGTCTATTTGCATATCAGGAGTTAATTTTCCAATTATATCTTCAGGTAATGAAGTCACATTCCCCCAGTTTGCTCCCCCCAATTCACTTTTGTTTATACTTTTCAGGCCTGGGGCTGAAATGATGACCTTAGTTCCCATCTAAGAAAGGATTGTTTTGTCTAACCAAACGGTGAAGAGAGATTAATAACACTCTATATGAAGTTCAGAGTTATACACTAATGCAGTACAGCATCTAAAAATTATAAAAGCTGAAACTTAAGGCATCAATGGTGACTATGAAAGGGTATTCCAAGATGGTGGGTTTGTCTATACAGCTTCCCATTTCAACGTCTGAAGTCAGTCTTGGTGAAAGAACCTGGAACAAGCTGAACATTTACTGCAGCATCAGCACATTGCAATTGCCAGCCATCCAGAACATTACATGAACACTTGCTCAACACCACCTTTGCCCCGCAAAGATAGTCATAATGAGAGGGTTTTCAGCACTGCTAATGAGAGTGAAGAAAGCTGACTGCATCACTGCAGTAATTTAGCCCAAGGGAACCTGTAGAAACAAATGAGGCAACATATATCACAGATTTGCTTTTTTTTTTTTTCTGTTATTCACCCCAGCCAACAAGGTCAGGCAAAATATCTTTCATTTCATTACAGGCAATTAGAGTCATTAACATCAAGCTGCAGTGTTAATTCTGCTCTGCAGAGGTAAGAACACGGCCAGTGATCTGCATTTTGCATAGACAGTGTAATTGCAATGCTGCAGCCAAGGTCAGTTCCATCTCTGGGTATAAACAGGCTGTTCCTTCAGATGGGGATTAGAAAGGTCATGCTGTATGGGGTCTGACCAAGGTGAGGTTCACAGCCCTCACAGTGCTGAGCTTTGCTTTTGCTAGAAGCTGGATGGGTGTTTGTAACAGAGCAGTGGATTGGCTGCTGTTGAGCAGTGCTGTCCCTCTGACATTCTCCATCAAAGGGATGGGACTGGGCAAGGTCCTGGGAGGGGACACAACCAGGCCAGCTGATCCAAAGGGATATTCCATACCATATGATGTCAGCTCAGATATATAAGCTAAGGAAGAGAGGAGGAAGGGGGGTGTATTTCTGAGTTTTCAGTGTTGCCTTGTGGAGGAAGCGTATGTGTGCTGAAGCTCTGCTTCCCAGGGAGTGTCCAAACATCAGTGCTGATGGGAAGCAGAGACTGATCCTTTTCCTCTTTAGCTCTTGTGCACACAGATCTCTGCTTTTTTCTTCCTTTTTGCTGTCATAAAACTGCCTTATCCCACTCTGCTGGTCATTCTGCATCTTATTCTCTCCTCTGTCCCAGTGGTAGAGAGGGTGACAGAGCAACTGAGTGGGCACCTGGCACCCAGCCAGGGCCAACCCACTACACAAGAAAGATCATAAACAGATTGGGAAGAACAGTAAAGGACTCTTCATTTTTAAGTTATTTTGGTATTTTGTGATAGTACTGGCTGGATTATTTTATTAAGAATATAAGAGCAAATCCAAAGATTCTCTGTTTCTGTCAGCCAGACTCAATGAGTGTAACAAAACACCACTATCAAGAGGAGGGATTAGTAGGACAAGTAGGAGCTGGAAGTTTGAAGAAGCTTATGACATACATTCTGTATGACCAAGCTCAAGAAGGAATTTTATTTATTTTTGAACAAGATAAGTAAGTAAAAAAGGTATTATATCACCACATTAATTCAGCTTCATTTTTCCTTATGAACGAACCAGCTGAGATTCGGTTTTACTGACAGGAATTCAGTTTTACTGCTCTGATGACTATAAAATCCTGGTGGGAGAATTAGAACAGTTGAGGAAAGGAAGGATCCGTGGTCTAAAAAAAAAAAAAATTACCCAAAATATGAGCAATCTATTTAAACATGAACCAGTTGATGCCTCATAGTAGCCATGCATAGAATCCTCACAATCTGACTAAAATGAAAGATGATGTGATCCAGGAGGAGTTTAAGGACTACTGGATTACAAGCAAGATATAACCAAAACTATATATGGTGGATTTGTGAGACACATTCAGCACAGTGCTGTACAAGAGGGAGCTTGTGCTGAATATTCTCCCAAGAGGAATCACAACTTACTTGATACAAATATAGCCTTGAGCATGCCTGCATGTTTATTATAGCCAGGCTGTTTTCTGCCTAACACAAGACAAGAATGCTGAAGAGGTGCTACTATAATATTGGTTTAGATTCTTAAATGTCACTTGAAGTCTCACTGCACTACTCACTTAAGAATTTATAAATATGAGCAATAACCAATCTTTTTCAAGTTGTCAGGGATAACCCTGAGAGCTAGATCTGTAAGAAGTCACAGCAGAACCTTGTTATCTGCACTCAGGAGTGTGTTTGCAGACCCACCATCACTCCCTGTAAGGGGAAGAAAACACTGCTACTTAATGACCTATTATTCAGTGCTAAGTCCAGAGCTAACATATGGTCAGACTGTATGGATCAGTGTAAGAATTACTGTGTTTTACTGTGTTTTGTATATCACTTTCAGGACACTGTCCTGAAAGTGGATGTTTTCTTGTTCCTTCCCCAGGCAGAAAAAAGTCTGTGCTAGACTTGTGCTTTGAACACAGAAGAACCAGTAGAGATGCTTGAGGACAGCTCAGTTCACAATTAACCACTGCAATATTCCTGGAAAACTATCTATACCAGTGAAACAATCTATTCATGGGAAATGCAGGTCAGTCTGACAGGGAGTATTTTGAACCCCTGATGATTCCCAGGGGAATGGATTCGGTTTGATTACACATAAGTGAGACATAAACACAGATGAGACCCAGACAACAAGCTAATACATATTTGCTTCAATAACAGCAACAGGACCACATGGATTTTATAATCACTAAGAAGTGGGTCCTTATAGGATGAAATTTGCACGAGCCCCAGTTTAGTCTGAAGAATGAGCTCATTAGAGTCAGACGTCTCTCCTGAATTTCCTGAAAATTCTTTCAGCAGCACACAAATATGCTCAGGGTTGCACAGTTCATCACCTTCTAAGCAGCAGGATCAGTGTAGCATGGAGACAGTGTTCCAGAGGAAGTATTCTTTCTGCCATCTGAACACACAGCACCAACACAGGGGCACCTGGACTTGCTGTGGAGCCATGCTTATGTCCTGAATGACTGGGAACTATCAGGAAGGTGTTACCCTGACAGGAGAGCCAGTTGCACTTTTGAAGACATAAGCAATTAACAGGATCTCAAATAACACAGCTTAGATACAACAGTCAGTCAAAGAAAATGCTGGTTTTAAAAACAGCTTGAAGGCATAGAAACTCACAGTCATATTGTACTTTAAAATGTAATATCCTTTCCAAAATTATGCATAACCTTTCCCAGCAGATGGGAAGGCTGTTTCTTCTCACCCTTGGGCAGCCAGGCACGTGTGGGACACCAAGCCTCCACCACAGCTGTCCCCAGCTGTTTGAAAAATCCCCAGAGAAGCTCCCATGCCCAAGGCTTTATGTTTTTTCCAAGTGGAAAGAGAGTGTTTGCAAATTAAAGCACCCATATAATCTATGCACTTTGCAGAGGTATAAATGCCTATGAGGCAAGCTCCAAGGCAAAAGGGCAAAACCAGGGCACAGCCCTGCAGCAGAAATGCTGTAAGAGGCAAGCCCAAGACAATTGCCCACTAAAAGATCACACATGAACCCCAAGCAGGGTGTGCAAATACATATCAGAATCGTCATCTGCTTGCAGAGAGTTTTCTGTTTGGAAGGTCAGTGTGCTCTGAGCCATCTCCTCCAGATGTTTGTACAGCAATTCAAGAAAAGATGCATGAGAAAAAAACCAGTAGACCAATATGTTTTGTTCTCTCTCCTCCTTTACTCACCTGAAGCACCCACCCCTTTGTAATCACAAAATAACAACACTAAGGTCCCCAAACGATTTTGCTCCCTTCCAACTTGTCTAATTACTAGGAGAGTATGGACTAGAATCAAGATATTCTATTTTCCACATCTATCAGTATTTAAGTGTTTTATGCAACATAAAAGAGCCCAGGAGGAGAGAATGGAAGATTTTCAAACCAGTTGGCACATAGACCTGTTCATAGGGAATTGCCTGGGGCTGAAGCCCAGTGTTCTTGCATCACTAATGTGAGACATGTTAGCAGCTTTGTGTTGAAAAAGCATGTGTTTCTGTAAACAAGCTTCAAAACGGAAAAAAGCCAACTCCAAATAAATACACAATCTTGTAAATTATAAAAACACTGGACAACTCCTCTTTGAAGAGTGTCCTCTCCTTTAAGTGCATTAAAATGCTCACACTTATGCATGTATGATGCTTACGGGGAAGAATCACTGTTTCTTTTTTTTCTGAGACAATAAAATATATAAAAAATAAAAATACTTAGACTTACTGATAAATCTTCAAATGGTTCACCTCCTTTATATGGCTTTTCAAAAAAAGTTCTTGCAACTCAGTAGGATAAATTCCAAGTGCACCAAAATGGCACTCAGATCATTAATGCTACAGTATTTACCACTTGCCTTTAGGTAAAAGAGAACTTCTACAAACCTGTGAATAAATCCCATTTATATTTATTAAGAAGCTATTTCTGAACATCCACTAGGTCCTACCAGATAAAACAGACCAAAAGTTAATACTGATATTTTGCCCTAGTGGAATTCCACTAAAGCACTTTCTTCCACTCACCTAATCCAAGCAATGCTAAAATGCTGTAATAGGAGCTGCCAAAAATTGCCATGACTCACCACTGGTTAACAGCGTTTTTGTCCTGGTTTCTGTCCATCATGCCCAAGAAAGAGAAGAAAAGAGTGCCTTGCAGCAGTAGCAGGTTGAAGCATTTTGTTTGATATGTAAAGTGAGACATTCCAGTTCAATTCTCTATTATTCTACTCAGTGCTATGGAACTAAAAGTTATTACAAAAATTGTGAGCATAATTCTCCAAGCTATTTATTTAATTTTTCTTGAAGGTCAAGAGATTTCTTCTGAATGTGTGGGAAAAGGACCAATTTTAAAAAAGTAGCAGGAGGAACACTGAATAATTTAGCAAAGTGTATGCAAGTTCTGAGTATCAGTAACTTGGTCTTTCAAATTAGTCTTCATTTTTACTCTAAGAGTTGTATTTATTTAATCCAAAATCTTATCTTCATTGCACAAAGAGAACATCAGAGGAAAAGCTCCTCATAGCTCTCCTTTGATAAACATTATGATTATGATTATGGGCAAATTAAAGCACTTTACACATACATATTTGCTAACTGCATCCTTTGCACAAATTATGCTTTCAATGAACGGAAAGAACAGCCCTGAAAGCTGAAAAGTAACTTCATCATAAATTGTTGATTTACATTTCTCTTTGTCAAGTCCTTTTAGCTGTAATTGAGGACTCAAGGTTTAATTAAAAAATGAAGCAGAGGGAAAATGACAGACATTTGAGAGCAGCAGCAGCAGCAGCAGCAGCCATGTTTCCCCCTTCACCTGCAAACAGACCAGGAAAGATGCATTCGCATTTGCTTTCATTTGCTCCTATTTCTGATTTAAAATCACTAATTCCTCCCAATCAGGCTAAACTACAGCCAAATTTTATGAAGTCAGAACCATTTAGCTGAACTCTTAGAAACTTGAGATCCTACCTGATGTGTGCTCCTCTGGACAGAGTGGATGGGTAGCCCAGGGCACCGGCTCTTAATAAATTATTGCCCATAAAAGCCAAGAGCCTAAATGTCCTGTATCTTAAGTACTCTGTAATGGCTGGCTAGGATCTTCATGCTCCTCTTCAGCAAATTCAGTAAATGTAGCTAGCCTTAGTCCTCGCTGAAACATCAAGTGTACTTCAGCAGTTGCTTGCAAAAGTGGCTAAGCCATTAGCTTTCAGTTGCCTTGCCATGCACAAGCTTGTCCTTGCTGCTTCCCAAAGAGGGGGCAGCTGATGGCCCTGGCCTGTAACTCCTGCTCAGCTTTGGGCTAAAATCACAGTGCTCAGACTACGTGGTCAGTTCTCACTGACTCAGTGGTACTGTCAGAATTTGCAAGAAGCTTTTCGAAAAAGCTTCCCCCTGCCTTCCCCACCACACACAGGCCAACCATGCAGATATACAAAAAATTTGGGCCAAGTTTAGCTTGCTCATTTAACTGTTGTAGTAAGGACTATACAGATTACCTGATTTTCTTGCACATCATGTCTGCACAAATAGATGTACACAGTAATAATCCTCATATTACAGGAAAGCACCTGATCTGACCACAATAGAGGTTTAGTAACTCAAGCAGGTGACAAACTCCTCTCCAAAATGTTTGATTAATTGCAGTGGTGCTGTTTCGCAGCATACCCTGTGAATGTCAGGTCTGATTACCTGTTTGTAAAACTGTGTAGTTAATCACCCAGAAGCATTCAATGTGGAAGCCTGCTTTTGATTTGGAAAGGGCTGTCATAGTACTTGTTTCCTTGAACATGGGGCAGGAAGACCCTATAGCTTGTTAGACTGGATCGTGGAGACAAGGCACGTGGATCGGTTTGATACCAGGCTCTGTGACAAGCTGTGACTCCAGCTAATAAAGTACTCCTGGCTCTCCACTCTGCTCTGCATTATACCCACAAATATTCAGCCCACAAAACTACTGTCACCCAAATGTGGACCAGGAAAATATCCAGGCAGTCTCATGAAAATCAGTACATCAAATAGATGAATGAAGACGCAACAAAAGTTTTTTCTCCCAGAAAGTGTTTTCAGCACCTGATAATCCTGCTCAGCCAAAGCTAATAGGAAGGATTAAATACAGAAATAAATGAAGCTGGAGTATTCTGTGACCCTATGATAACAAATCAGAAGTGTGCTCAAGGGGGCACTATCCAAGCAGGGCTTATCTTCACATGCACATAATACAAATTTTCTTCTATTAATCACTATCAGTGCTATCAGATTTTGATTTGCCTGCAAGATTACCTCATTTACTATCAAAAGTAATATTTGTCTCTTTCTGCTAGGAAGCAACTGCTCCTAAGCACTCCCCCAGCACCAAACTATTCACAGCATAGGAATTACTTGAGATGAGCCCACTGCCTCTGAATTAGCAACCTTCAACAAGTTTATTTTTCATGAACCTGCCTAATCTTCATTTGGGCTGATGAAAACATTCAACACCCATCGCATGGTAAGACGTGTTCTTCACCCAGCAGGTGAAACCCTCTCCTTTTGTCTGCTCTGAACGTGCCTCTGGAAAGATCCAGGTGATGTCTCATCCTGCTGCTTGTGGGCCACCACTTGCAGCTGTGCCATTCATGGTTTGGTAGCCAGCTCTGGCACCTCTCCCTATCAGCCTCATCACCAGTCCAAGAAGTCCTGACTTCGTCTTCCCTGAGCTCGTTGTTTGTTGTAACTCTGCTCATCTTTGTTCCCCTGAGTCTTTTCAGGCCTGCCACATGCTCCTTAATGCTGGCTAACCAAACTGCACTGGTGTTGATGGAGCCTGGATGAACACATAATGATGTGCTTTACTTTGTTCCTATATCTTTCCCCATGATCCCTACTGTGATTTGCTTTTCTGGCTGCCAAAGCGAATTAATTTTATTTCTTCATTATTTAAAGTTTGTTTCAGTGCTGATGGTAGTAGTTAATAGAGGATTGAAAGGTAGGCAGATGACAAATCTAGATTTCTCAATAGGCTGGAAAATAGACTGCAGACATTGCTGTTTGTATTCACTGTTAATTGCGGATTTCATTTCAGTTAAAACCAAGATTGCTCTTGAAGCAATCCAAATGGATTGCTAAAATGTATTGGCCACTTTGGGACCATGCAGTGACTCTATATAAGCAACAAGGTCTAAAGAAGATA
The DNA here is from genome assembly GCA_013398595.1 of Tychaedon coryphoeus. Taxonomy (NCBI): domain Eukaryota; kingdom Metazoa; phylum Chordata; class Aves; order Passeriformes; family Muscicapidae; genus Tychaedon; species Tychaedon coryphoeus. Next base: position 1,456,840 of record WBND01000167.1, read on the forward strand.
AAAGTACACATAGAATAATTTTTCATTCCGACAGCTTTCACACTTCCTATTTCTCAATGCTGTAATTAGAGGAAAAACAGAGATGTATTTTATAGGGTTGCAGATACATGGCACAATGAACAATAAGTTTGTTCAGATTTTGGGTCAAGTGTTTAATGAATGTGGGCAAGTCTTCCCATTACTGCAGGAAAATAATGTGGTGATTTTTTACTGAGTAACCAACCCTCTAAAACCTTTTGCAAGATGTCAGATGACTTCCACTTTCATGAGTACAGCACCAGGGAAAGGTGAAAGTGGCAAACCCTGGCTGGTGTCAATATTCTCGGCCACAGTAGGTCACATCTGCACTGGGGCAGGCAGGGCTTGGAAACTTAGGAACAAGGAATTCATTCACATATTACCCACTAACATAACTCCCCCTCTCCTGGGTGTGAATACAGACTGAGAGATGGGTTCCTCTTTTCTGAGTTTATAGAAAAGCAGAGCCAGAGGACTTAGACCACTGGCTAATAACAGGCTTTTTTTTTTTTTTGTACTTCTCAGTGGGATCTATCCTGGCTGTTTCATCAGTGTGGTACCCGACATGTCCAAAACACATCCCAGCTCATGCTCTCAAATTCTTCCTTGAAAACTACACAAGCTTCAGAAATGTGAAGGCTACTCAGAGAACAGAAATGTTTTGTTCAGACAATAGTTTTGCTGATGAGTTTTACTTGCAACTCTGGAAACCGTACAGGAACAAAGAAACTGAATGTATCTGCATAGATGCCATGACATTAATGAGAAAAGGGCATGTGTATCCTGTAAATCAAGCAGGAGTTTTTAAAAACTCTCTTCCTTTTAATCAGAATGCTGTGAGGGAGCAATGGCTAGCAAGAAGAACTTCAAACTCCCACCTGCCTGCAGATTATTGTTTAGTCTTTAAGTTTCTTTATTTCCATGGCATCATCTGGCTCAAATACTTTTGTTTTAAGATGAAGGTGCTCAGGTATGTCTTTCAGGCCATACTTTCAGGTTGGGCTGAATCTGTGTGATTGTGATAGAGACAAAAAAGGACTGGGTCTTCAAGTGCATCCTCCCCCTCTCCAATAAAA
>WBND01000167.1:1469536-1484159 GCA_013398595.1 Tychaedon coryphoeus
TTTTGGTGTCTTTTACTTGTTCTGAAGCTGGTTCTGATGTAATTATTTCTTCATATCATACAGTTTGCTGTCCATACACTTACCCATATTGATCAAAATACTATTTTCCTTTTCTTAATGTGTTCGTAGTAAGTCAGACTCCACCAAACAGTCATGCCTCCTTTTGATTAGTGCTAAAGTCAGCCTGCCTTGCCATTTAATCCACAGTTGGCTTGGTTAGTTAAAGGGGTTATTTTAGCTCTACTGATATTTCACACAGGACACAGTTGCATGACCCGCTGCTCATGTGTGAATTGCTAGATAAAGTCACAGAAATCTTTTGTTCTTGAGACTAGAGAGCATTTAAAGATAAGCCAGAAATGAATCACATTATTGAACAAAAAGCTCATTTGCATAGCAAAGCCAAATAACACAATCCTATTAAAAAAAGAAAAGATAGCTGAAGAAAAGATTCCACTGACCTTAAAGATTTGATGTAGGCTCTGTAGCTCTGTTAATGACAGAAGTTAATACAAAAACCATAGAGATTATCTCTTCCCTATGTGTCATCTTGAGAGTGGATTATACCAATGACTCTAAGAAACCACATGTTTCTTAGCTTCAGTGTGTACCTCAAATGTTCACAATAATTATTAGAATAAGCTTGTTTTGATATTCCTTGGGGTGCCATTGTGGTAGCAGTACAAACCTTGTTCACCCTGCCTTGTAATTTCCAAATTGTGCCTCAAACTAGTGATTGTTCTCACCAAGGGTTTTAGTCAGGCGAACAAACCACCTACACGACTGAGCTCACAAAAGCCCAGTATGTACCATGGTATCATAGATACTCTTATGTGATTCTCTGTCAGACATGGGGGAAGCTTCTAGAAACGTCTCACAGAAGCCACCCTTGTAACATCCCCCACTACCAAAACCATGTCACGCAAACCCAATCCATCTTGCTGGGGTGGTAAGAAATTATTTTATGCATGAGCATATACACAGAAGCCTCTCAGCCTGCAAACCCTAAGAGCATCACTGCCTCTGTGTTAGGCAGGTCCTGGCTCTCCCATGGAGGATGTCTGTGCTTTCGGGTGCCTCTCACACCTGGTACAGTCCAGCCCTTAGGGCCACAATCCCAGCTCTCACAAGGAATCATTTCCAACCCCTATGGGCTCCAAGCCACAATGTAACGGAGAGCCACATGCACAGAAGGTGCTGCTTGTCTTTGCATAGAGCCAGGGAGGAGGGTGTGCTCCTCCACAAGACCTGTGCCAGGAGAAAGAGAGGAGTCCTCTCCTCTTACCTCACTTTCTGGGACACTGTTTTCATCCTGTTGCAGCTCCTCTGACCTGGGTTGGAGTTGGCCAGATCTGACACTGCCAGGTCTGTGCAGCACTGCCCCACAAACCAGCATCTGAAGTCAACCCATTTTTCCACATCCCTGGTGGAAGCAGAGGGCTAAATGGCACCAGTAGTGTAGGGAGAGCAAAGACACAAGGCTGGGGCACTTGAGTACTGGTGGGGAAGGACGTGAATGGCATGTTATCTCATTTGACCATGGATTGAGATCTGTAATCTTGGTGATAAATTTTCTGGCCTGAAGGAATATGTAGAGTATCTCATTTCTTTTCACTAATGGGAAATTAGGAGGTACCAGACAGCCGCCCCTCACTGCCAGGATGGTGACAGTAAAGCCTTGTGAGTGATGGATGTGGAAAGACCTCGTGGGAAGGGCTGTGGTCCAGTCCCACTACCATCACTGCACCTCCACACAAGCAGACAGATGCACCACCCAGTGATGCCCAGCAGCCTTCTGGAGCAGCATTTCCACCTGCCAAAAACTGCATGAGAAGGGGTAGAGTAGAGGAGGGCTTGGTGTAGGGACCTACCAATGCAGGACAATGTAAAGTCACACAGAGATATTTGATGTTACTGCATTTCTTCTGAGACCTAAGCTTTTATCTCAAGTGGCACCTCACTAGCTCAGTAATAATTTGGGCATGACCCAGGTATCAGGATGGTTTACACCATGACTGCAAGCATGCCCTACATCGCCATTTTCAGCCTTTTTTTTTTGGGGGGGGGGAGCAATATACTTTCTTATATAGCATTGCTACAGCAATTTTCCTTCACAACACAGTAAAATCTAGCCTCAGCTTTGACTCTTATTTTATTACCTCTATTTTCCCTGTTCTGTTTGCTTGCTTATATAAGCAGAGCACATATTTATTTTAAAGTTTTTCTCTTCTTTCAAGAACCATTTTCTGATGCATTAAAGGCGAGAAATACTGAACTCAACTACAAAACAGGCATAGCCCTTTTTAAAGTTACTGAATATTCAAGTTCTCTTTTTTCTTTTTTTTTTTAATCTATCAAAGCTCTCAAGTGACTTCAATGGCACTGAATTTTGTTTAAAAAATAATAATTAGGCATTCGAGTTGTTTCAGTTCAAGCAGTAAAATCATGAGTCCCATTAAAAGCTTTCAGAAAGAAAATATGACCTAATTAGTTGCATTAAGATTTGCTTTTAGAAAACTGTTCTTAGGCTATTTTAGTTCAGAAAGAGGGTTGGTTATTTGGTTTTTTTAATGCCTGAGTCATGAAAGCCTGACAATGTGACAGAAGACTAATGACGGCAGTGCTGTAAGACAGGACCTCCCATGGCGGAACAGCCGTTCCTTTCTGAAGGGCTTTCACAGGAGAGGAGAAGGAAAAGCAACTTCACAAACACAAAACAGACTGGCTATTCACTATTTAACAAGAGTTTGATCACTAAAGGCCGAGAACAGGTTTTCTTCTGGAGTGCAGGGAGTCAGTATAACCTAATCCACAGTGAGAAATCGGTCCCATTCACAGGGTGTGATGCTGCCGAGCATTAAGTGCCCATTCCCAGTAACACCAGTGAGAACTGCAGCAGGTCTCCATGCTCAGGGCAAAGTGACATGTGGTATTTCTTCCCTCTCCAGTGAAGCACACACCCTGCTTGCTATAGCCTTTTGCGAATAGGTGTTTCTGCTGAACAAAACCAGCACCCCTCTGCAGGAGATTGTGCTTGCATGAGTTCCTATATTCCTCAATTTCCCCCCTCTCCATTCAATTTTACCACTGTCTGCAGCAACACTTAATTCCAGAGCCATAATTCAGCAAATGCTCACCTTGGCTGAGAATTTATCGCTCCAGTGGGAGCAGTGGATTTCCTGTGTGTCGGTGAAGCATGAAAATCACGGCTACAAAGAACTTTGAAAAGTAATCCAAGTTCATCCAGCTCACTCTGAAGAAGATCAGCTGCACAAAGATCAGTGATCTGATGCACAAACCACTCCTAGTTCAGTTTAATCTATTTAAAAGGCCCCCGTGAGGGAGATACCACAACCTCTCGGTGTATTCAGAGCACCCCAATACAGATATCCTTATACATCCTCATTAGCTTCAACTGGAGTACCCAGAAATAATGGTATTGTGGGACGCTGCTCAAAAGTGTTCACCCATGACCTCACTCTGCTCCTGCTGAAGATTTACTCTGCATCTGTAAAAAAGTTACTCTGCAAAGGAGGAGCCTTAGGTACCATTCCACACTACATCATTCTACCATAATTTTCTTCGTGGCAAAACTACTTTAAAAGGTCCTCCTCTTTTATATGGCAGCTGTTTGTTTCTGCTCCCTCACCAAAATTTACAATTCTCTTAGTTGTGCTAATAGACCTGTAGAGGCAAAATTAATACAGCACATGGAAATGGTCTGAGTTAACAGAAGCAAAACAAGTGATTTTGCTCTCGCTCTATCCCTGATTCATGGACAAGTTTTGGGTTCCTAGGTCCTCACTGACTATTGAGATGTGACAAACAAGGAAGAAATTAACTGAACCACAGAGATTTACATGAGTTCGGCACAAAAAGCCTGGAAAGGAACTCCTCAGATGCACTTTCACATCCCTTGGATCCTCTTTAGGCAGCAGTAGCATTGTCATAAAATTGGGACCACCAAGGTCAGACTGACTCAAACCATAAAATTTGGGCAACATTGAATTTGGGAATTTCTTTCTGTGGATCCTGAGTGAACATTACTGTACGTGAGCTGTCATGTTGCAAGAACTACGTAGATTAATATCTAGTAACCTTGAATTTATTCTTCTGAAAACCTTGTCTGTAATTCAGTCATCCTCAATTGCTTTATACAATTTGGAAATGCAACTATTCAAATGACACAGACAAGCACGCTGGGAACAGATGCATCTTTTAATGTAATTACCTTAGCAGCATACTCTGCAGAGTCACCAAGGCCAGATGTCTTCTTTCTCAGATTGAACTGGTGTTGGCTTTCTGGGTTTCATTTATAAAGGGAGGCAGAAATGAGCTCAAAAGGAATATTCCTTCCCTCCTTCAAAAAAATATCTTAGCTAGATTTTTTAAACCTATATCTTGTACAAAAATGCAATGGATATCTAATAGAAGCAAATTATGGTTTCTGGAGGTAATTAATGTTCAACATCCCATTCCTACCTTATTCTCTGCTTTAAGCCATTTCATCTAGACCATTAACTAATAGCATTAGGAATGCAGGCAGCAGGAAAAGGACTCAGTGGACTCTGTAGTACAAAAGATCTCATTAAGGAGACAACTCAAGTTTTTGGCTACTTTCTTGGTTAATGCAGTAGGGAACTGAAAGACAAAGCTGAAAGGCAAAGACAAAGCTAAAAGTTTGAGCTGCTGCCATACAAACCCTAGTGTTTATCTTTTACATTATGACTGAAAAAGGCTTGTAAAACATGTAGTTAACCTTGCATGGAAAATACACAATAGCCACAGGATTGAAAGGAAAAATACTACTTGCTATGAGGATGTCTCTGTTCAAGGCTGGTTTTTCTCAGTGATTTAGCAGATCAAATTAGACAAGCTCATCAACTGCTTCTCTAATCTGGAGCTGAGCAAAGCATTTGACGTGGTCATGATATCCTTGTCACTAAATTGAAGAGACATAGATTTGGTAGATGTATCACTTGGTGGATAAGAAATTGGCTGGATAGTCACACTTAAAGAACTGTGGTCAATAGCTAATGTGCAGGTGGAAAGCTGTGTCAAGTGGTGTTCCCCAAGGGCTGGTATTGGGACAGGTGCAGTTGATCTTTGTTGGTGGCATGGACCGTGGGATTGAGGGTTCCCTCAGCAAGTTTGCTGATGACACTGAGCTGCGCGGGCAGTCAACACACTGGAGGGAAGGGATGGCATCCAGATGGACCTTGACAGGCTTGAGAGGCAGGTCTCTGCAAACCTCATGAAGTTCAAGGTCATATCCTAGGTTCTGCATATGGGTCAGGGCAACCCCCAGGCTGGGGGCTCATGGGATTGAGAGAAATCCTGCAGGGATGCTTTTGGGGGTATTGGTGGATGAGAAGCTCAACATGACCCAGCAATGTGCACTCACAGTCCAGAAAGCCAATCTGGGCTGCATCGAGAGCAGTGTGCCAGGAGGCTGGAGGGTTCTGGGGATTCTGCCCCTCCACCAGGGGGAAATCCCACTTGGACTGCTGCATCCAGGTCTGGAGCCCCCAAAATAAGAAGGAAATGGACCTTGGAGTAAGTCCAGAGGAGGCCATGAGGATGACAGGCTGAAGCAGAAGGCTGGACTACCTCTCCTATGAACAGAGTCTGAGAGAACTGGGATGGTTCAGCATGAAGAGAAGGCTTTAGGGAGACCACAGAGCACATTCCAGTACCTAAATGAGGCCTATAGGAAAGCTGAACAGGGATTCTTCACAAGGGCATGGAGTGAGAGGACACAAGGAATGGCTTCAAACTGAAAAAAGAGCAAGTTTAGATTAGATGTTAGGAAACAATTTTTCACCATGAAGGTGGTGAGGCACTGAAACAGAGAAGTTACAGATGCCCCATACTGGGAAGTGTTCAAGTCCAGCTTGCACGGGGCTTTGAGCAATCAAATCTAGTGGAAGGTGCATGTGCCCAAGGCAGGGAGCTGGCACAGGATGACCTTTAAAAGGTCTCTTACAACACCAACCATTCTATAATTCTATATTAATCTGTTATCTCTTGGAGATCACAGAGTGGTGATCAGGGTGGTCAGAGCGGTGTTCAGTCATCATCCCTTTCAACCTCTTTCTGCACAAACACCAAGCTTGAACACTCATTAACACAGGTACCCAGATGAGGCATATTTTATCTCTGTGGAACAGTTGGTCCTGCTCTCAGTTCCACATAGAAATCTGGGTGTTCAAGAAACATTAAAAAATTCACATAAATGACAATATGCATGGAATATGCAAACTGGAATTGAAACTTACTCCACTATCTGTGAAACAGAAAACCTCTGCTTTACAGAAGAAAATACCTGTCACCAATCAAAGGAACAGCTACAGGTTTGGTTTTTTTTTTTCCTCCCCCATCTCCTAGTTCTTTGAAAAAAGAGTTGTTATTTGTTCATACACCCATTACACTTGAATCCTTGTATTAAAACATCCAAATCAGGTGTTAGAATCTGACAGCAGAGCTGGAGCTCCTTTGTCACAGATGTATGTTGTAGCCAGTACCAGACCATTCACAGCCAAGGTTTCCTCCACCAGACTCAGACAAGGCTTTGTTTTCTCCTGGAGCTGCTACCGTGTGTTATCTGAGACCTTTCTCAGTGCTGTCCTGCTGAGGAACTTATTTGGGTACTCGAGGTTCAGCTACTCCCCGTTTCAGAGTTTCACTTGCTGCTGCTGGCTCATCTTGTTACAAAACTCACATTCTTGAAAATGTAAAATTTGAGTGATTCAAGAAAGAAGACAGAGATTTAGAGGAGAAAAAAATATAAGGTAGTGAATGGAGGAAATACCCTGAAATTTAATGTGGAGAACAATGAAACAGAATCTACCACATAAGAGGAGAAGAGGTGATTTTAAAAAGCATTTAGCCCTGCCCAGAACCTTGGAGCACAGATTAATCAGCAGAGTGATTATGAAAATCACACTTTTGAGTTACAGGAAAAGTTAGTAAAAAGGTATGTAACATTAGCAGAGAAAAGCAGAGCAGCTAGGTAGAGGGCAAGGTTTATTTAAGAAACTTCTGACTGCCAGCACTATTTCTCTGCTGTACAATTTGTATAGAACTTGTACAGCATGACTTGAAACAGAATTTCACACATCATTGCACAGTTTCCTCTGAAATTTTTGCTACAACAGATCTAAATTACTTAAGTAAATAGATAAAATATGGATTTTTTTTTCCCAGACTAATAGTGTAGCCTGCAAAACTGTTTCTTCCTGCAGACACCTTGAAATGAAAGTGCATCTCACCAATATTTGACTTCTTTGCAATTGAATACAGAGACAACCAAAAAGTACAAATCTGCAGGCGACTGTTCGCCATAGTCCCTTTTTCAGTATATTCCACAATATGTTATTCAGACAGACATATGCAGAATAATTCATATGGAAGGCAAAGTTGAAAAATGCAAGGAAAATAACCATATTCAAATAAGAGAAAGCCGCAGTAAAGAGATGCATCTTATGGTGTTCCCAGGAGTTTAATACTTTCTTACTGTTTAGAATAAAGGTGAAAATGTGCTTTGTTCATGGCACATTCAGGAAACAGATTATGATTAAACAAAGTTTAAATGGAAAAATTTAAGAGAAAGAATTACCTCCAAATAAGGGAAATAATAGTTTTTCATCCCTTCTGCTATTTGGACAGCAAGAAGCAAAGAATATAGTAAGGGTTTCAGGCAGCACATCCAAGTAACAGAAATTTGGCATAATTACAGCTCTGATTTGAATGATGTTGTGATTAAAACAAGTCAGAAAATTAGATGGTGGAAACAAAACGACATAGGAACACACAGTTTTTCAGTTAATTAAAAATATATTAAATGTGTAGCTCATGTTCAGCCTAGCCAATTAAACATTCTTTTCTCACTCCTTGGTCTCTTAAAACTGTCAAAACACTTCAATATTTCTAAAACACTAAGGCTGAAAATATCACACTTAAATGTCTTCTTACATATTTTTCTCATATACAACTAGTCTTCAAGTTTGTCCCCATTTCACAAATAGAATCAACTACATTCACAATTCTGTTTTCCCAGCACATTTCATCTAGCAGAAAAATTCCTCCCTGCTGTACCTCTCTACACCTGAGCCATCACTTCTTCTGCTTCCTGATGTCTCTTTTTTTTTTCTTCACCAGGCCATCATCTGCAAGGTGTGTACCAAACAGATTGACAGCACGTATAATAAGGATGCTTAAGTCACTGCTATCATGGCCACCTCTAGTGCTGTGGTGCCTCACAACTCCAGCCTGGACCACAGGCACACACCTATTAACTCCTCCAAAAAACTTCTTCATCTCACCACAGAGAAGGATCAAGCTGCTTATTATAATTTATACATCTTCTGGCTTCTAGCTCTGGACTCCCACAGCTAAACCATCTTTGTTAATCAGCTGGATCCCAGAGGCACTATCCTCCTAAATAGCATCCTGGGCATTGCTGTGAATCATTTACCAGGAGCAGCCTTCCCAGAGCTATTCCTCATTCCTTCTACTTTCCTCACAACCTAGAATTAACAAGCCCAAAGCATTCATATGATAAACCCTTTACTATGCCAATTATAATTATCTAAAATACAGAACCCAGGAGATACTACAAAATAGTCACTGCTCTTTTACAGAGAGAAATGTTTGTCCTGGATACAGCTGGTGGAGACAGGCTCACCAGGTTATTTTTCTGCCACGCTGGTCCCACATCAGGGGGTGCTGTGCCCCTAACACAGACTTCTCTTACTCCTCAATAACTCGTGTGGTCATGAGTGAATACTGCAAGAGCACCTGTTTCCCAGGTGGGAGTCTCCATCCCATATCTCAATACCAGAATTCTCCCAGGGCTCCCACAAGCAGACCAGCAGGGAACAGAACACCATGAGGTTCTGTCCTCCCATCTCGAGTGACAAAGCCAGTGCCAAGGACAAGACCACACATAGCTTCCTTTGGTAAGGTAGGTTAGCAACCACAACATTCTCCTGTAGAATGGGGTCTGAGAGGAACTTGATAACTAGTGATCTCTGTTCCTCTTTCAAAAGCTGATGAAGCTCATCTTAAAAGCAGTCAGTTTTCTTACTCCCATTTTTCTAGCTGGAAAACTTCACTGTAGGGTGCCCTTCTCTCACTTCCAGCTAAATTTATTTAGTCAGTGTATACCTGTTGCTCTTGTAAGAATGCTGGTCCTTAGCCTAAACTGTTTTCCCTCACTGGTATTCATTCCCATGATATTTACAGAGAGTAGGTAATCACAGAAGCTCTCAGGATTCACTGTGCCAGGATAAACAAGGCAAGCTTTCTCAATGTCTTCTGTAATTCACTCTCTGTTTGTCCTAGTTAGTAGTCCCTCTCTGCAGCTCTGCCAGTTTTATCTACTTAGAATATGGATGACCAAAGTCACATGGAACATCCAAAAAGATATCCTACCATACCTCAGATGGTACTATCAGCATCTTTCTGTGCATGCTGTAAATGTCTAGGTGCATAGCACGAGGGTACCACCCTTTCTTTGCCAAGGTTTCCGCCGAGGGCTAAGATTTAGCCAGCCATGGGTGATACTGCAGCAGCCTGGCAAACCCAGCTAATGAGATCCCACCTTACAAGAGCGTGCTCCCATCATTACGACCTTATGTTTTATAGCGCTGAATTTCATCTCACTATTTCTGCTGGCATCCAGGTCTTGCTATGTTACCCCTCAACTTCCCTCAGTTACAATGACAGACTCTTACTTTATGTTATCAGCAAACTCCCTTATTCTTTACAGCAGAATTCAAGATCCTTAGTGGCAAAATTAAAGATGACCAGGGTCTTTGAGGAAAGCTACCATTTCTACAGTCTGGTACTTTCAGCAAGTCTAACTTAATTTCTGATTTCCAAACTCCATTTCAGTTGATAATACATTACTCAACACTTTACCAACTGCATTAGGCATTTACCAGCTGCATCAGGCCATGCCAAGTCTGAAAAACAGGGAAGTAATTATGCCCCTTGCCCTCATGAGACCCTACCTGGAACACTGTGCCCAGGTCTCAGGTCCTCAGCACAGGAAAGACATGTACTTGTTGGAGTAGATCCAGAGGAGGCCGCAAAGATGATCAGAGAGCTAAAGCACTTCCATGAATACAGTATGAGAGAGATGGGGCTATTCTGCCTGAAAAAGAGAAGGCTTTGGGGAGGCACTGGAGGAAATAATACCTGCTTCCTTCATTCTGTTATATAGTTCTGCTGATTTTTGACATGTTACTGGCACAATTTGTAATCTAACAATAATACTCATATTTTCTTTTAACTCAACCTTATAGCCAACAGTCTTGAAAAGTCAAGATGATACCATCAATGGCAGCATAACATAATGGACAGCAAAATCTGGATCAGTCAAAAAGCTGTCAGCCTCTTCCACATTGCATAGTCCTGAATCACTACTCTGGACTACGTCTGCCAATATGCTGCCTTCCTTGAGTTCAAATAATCTTAGATTTTAGAGAAGGCAGTTGGGTAATTCAACTTCTAGCCAAAATAAAGCAGTTGAACTTTCTCAGAGAAAAATTCTGATCAAGATTCTGATTTATTTCTCATGCAAAAAAGTAAAGGACCCTGAAATGCGCCACAGTATTACTTAGACAATATAGTCTCCCTGAAGAAGTCCATCCTTCTACAGTGTTTATTATTGTGCACACCATGTTAATTAATACTGTTAATAATACTGCTGATTTGCTTAGCTGGTGGTGTTCACCTTATAGATAGCAGATAAAACTGTAGGTTATAATGGTCATGAACAAAGTTAAAATGGATATTGAGAATGAGAGAAAAAGACTTTCACTTGCTCAACGGTGATACCAAGGGCAGGTGAAGGCTGGATGCTTCAGCATCAGACATCCACTGTGGTACTAAATAGATGTGAAACCAAGATCCTGAAACCAAAAACTGCTGTTCTGTTACACTCTGATTTTGTTTCATATTAGAAAGCAAAACCAAAATGTTTGCCTTTCCACAAAATAAAGTCCAAGATCTATTTCTGTATAGAAAAATGAAAAGCTGTGGATACAGAAACAGCATTAAATATTCCAATTAAGAATATAACATAAATCTAAAAACAAGACAGAATTATTAGGAGTGAAAATCGAAATGTTTTGACATTAAGTGTTTTGCTAAAATAGATTTTTCCTTAGGGAAAAGCACTGAAAGGAACATTCTGGGGGGAAAAAAAAGAGCAGATTTTAAAATACCTGCAGTTTACAATAAAAGGTAGCATTGATGGGAAAAAGAACCAATGGCTTTGTAATCTCTGGGTTGAAAAATTCACAGAAACATGCACTTGATGTCACATTTAAAAAACTAAAAACTGTAGACCAAACTCTTAACAAAGCAAATAAAATATTAAACAATATACCACTGATGTGATCCCAAATTAGCTTTAAAAACAAAAATTTATTTGGTGACTTGGAGCACTCTTACTGGTTTGGTCAGCGCTACAAATAGGCAGACATTGTGAGAAGTCTCATGTTTCCAGTAATACTGATAACTTCTGAATTGATCTCATATTTTATTTAACAAGAACTCCACAGCAATGAGCCATGGTTGCTAACCATCAGGGAAGAGGTAGACTAAAAAATACATTATATATCTTGTAAAACTTTACCAGGGGACTACAGAGGATGCATTAGCAATAAAGTAAAATTCCCATGGAGAGAAGAGAAGAGAGGTACTTGGCTGAGAAACACTTTAGCAAAGAGGTCATGGAATAACTGAACTTTTTGGGTTGAAATGGATCTTTAAAAGTCATCTGAGGGACACAGCTTGTCACTGACATCCATCAGGATGACTCTGAGCTATTACCCACTACACTCTGGATATCTATCCAAGCCATTCCTCATTCATCAAAGTCTACTCATCAAATCCATCTCTTTCTGATTTAGAGAGAAGGATGTAGTGGGGGACCACGTCAAAGGCTTTACACAAGCCCACACAGATGACATCCTCTGTCCACTGATGTGGTCACTCCATCACAGACGCCTACTAGGTTGGCCAGGCAATACCTGCCCTCAGTGAAGCTGTGATGGCTGTCTTGAATCACCTCCCTGTCCTGCCTGAGTGTCCATGGAAGTGAGTGTAACTTCCATGAGGAACTCTTGCATTGTCTTCTCTGGCACAGATGAGAGGCTGACAGGCAAGAGATCCGAGGGTCCTCCCTTCCACCCTTCTTAAAAATGGGTACAACATTTCCCTTCTTCCAGTCACCTGGGACTTCACCTGACAGCCATGAATTTTCAAACACCATGGACAGCAGCTTGGCAACTCTAACAGTCAATTCCCTCAGAACTTTAGGATGCATCTCATCAGGCTCCACACACTTACAGCTATCAAGTTCCTAAAAAGAACATTAATCTGATCTCCCTCTTATAGTGGTTTTCCTCCCCTGCTTTAATGTCAATTCACTTGAGATACCCAGGAAGAAAGTGTGCCAAGAGAAGTCATTCCCTTCTCCATCATCATGGTGTTGAAGTTGGAAGGGACTCATCAGGATCACTGTGTCTAGCTCCCTAGCTCCCGGCCCTGCACAGCCCCATCCCAAGGATTGCGCCTGAGAGTGTTGTCCAAACACTTCTTGAGCTCTGTCACACTTGGTGCTGTGACCACTTCCTTAGGGAGACTGTTCCAGTGCCCAAACACCCTCCAGGTGAAGAATCTTGTCCTGATATCCAACCTCCCTGACACAGCTTCATGTGCCGTTCCCATGATCCTGTCAGTGATGAACAGAGAAGCGATCAGCGCCTGCCTCTCCATTTCCCCTTGTGACAAAGCTCCAGTCCGCTATGAGCCCTCTCTGAGACTCCACCAGGCTGAACAACCAAGGGAACTCAGCCACTCTTCATACAGTATCTCCTCTAGACTCATCAGCAACTTTGTATACTTATACTTCCAGTTACTAAAGTATAAAGCAATGCCCTTCCGGAGCTGAAAACAGTCTTTCAAACAGTCCACATGTATTTCTTAGGAGAAATATCTTAGAAGAAAAAAGCAAAACTAAACAAACAAACCAGGAGCTCATCATATGGATTAATACCTCCATAAATGTCCCTCAGATTGCAGAGCTCAGATGAGGGGTGCTTTCCACCCAGAGAAAATCATTCAGCTGGATTTATGTCTCTCCTGTTCTAGCACAGCCAGACACTAACAGCACTGAAACACTGTCTGATGGAGAGAGGAAGCCAGCAGCAAATGCCACTAGGCGAGACAGATCATTATCAGCCAAATGTTCTGAGCTGCAATTAGCAACAGGCTCAGAAGAACTCGCTGTGCCTGGTGTGAAAACAGGGCAAGAGAATGGCTCTTGTTTGCAGTGCCACAGCAGTGACCTTGCTCAACTCTCTCAGCTGAAGGACACCTTTAGCAGAAGGACACTTAACAGATAGACCAAACTGGGCACAGACCCTTCCCACACCATGTGCTCTTACTCTTCACAGAAACAGCACCAGTCTTGGACAACACACAAGTACCTTGATAGCATTCCAGCAATGAGCTTCAGGACCACCAACCTGGCACCTGACAACAGCCTGAAACAGCAGCCCTTGGTACGAAACATCCTTTCCTAAATCTTTACCATCTCTAAAGGCTGGTAACACTCTGGCGTCAGATCTATATTTTCACCCTAATTACCCAAACCCTAACCAGCACCTCACATGTGGCTGAAGTAGAAATGAAGCCTGCCGGGCTGACGACTTGCAACAGCTTAGAGGGAAAAAAGCAAATCTAAGTAAAAAGATCATGTGAGCCGGGATAGGTAAAGAAAGGTGGCTAAGGTAAGGATGTAACAACACTGCTCCTTTAGCAGAGGCAGATCTTCCTCCTGACATGGGGGGGCTGGCACAAGACCCACACAGTTAGACAGGTCAGCTGAGAGAGTATGAAAAGTTGTGAGGAGCCAAGTCCTCACTGTTTCAGCGTTTTCCTCAGCCAAAAGCAGGGAACAGAGAGGTGGCTCTGCTTTTATCTGGTAAGATGTAAAATTCAAGATAAATTGTAACGAACTTAGCTCTGAAAAGAAGCCTGCTCACGAGGAGGCAAGTTTCTTTCCAATATCTACTCAAAACTTGGGAAACAGCAGTGAACGCACTGGACAAACTGACTCCTTCCCCGTTACTCAAGCAACACAGTGCACTACCATACCTACAGGAATCATTTGGGATTATAGCCTTGCCTCAGAGATGCAATTTGAACAGGTCTCACTGGCAAATCAAAGAAGCCAGTTTCAGACATCAGAGTATGTAAATAAGTTGGGTTGGACTGTTGATGTGCTGGAGGGCAGGAGGGCTCTGCAGAGGGATCTGCACAGGCTGGATCACGGCTGAGGCCAATGGTGTGAGGTTCAACAAGGCCCAGTGCCAGGTCCTGTCCTTGGGTCACAACAACCCCAGGCAGTGCCACAGGCTGGGACAGAGTGGCTGGAAAGGACCTGGGGGTGCTGTGCCAGCAACATGAGCCAGGGTGTGCCCAGGTGGCCAAGAAGGCCAATGGCATCCTGGCCTGGATCAGCAATAGTGCTGATAGCAATCCCTGCCCTGGCCAGCAGGACCAGGGCATGGATTGTCCCCCTGTAGTCAGCACTGGTGAGGCT
>WBND01000167.1:1487542-1517092 GCA_013398595.1 Tychaedon coryphoeus
AAAAAAAAAAAAAAAAAAAAAAAAGCTATGTGCCAAGGCAAACACAGTGTGGTCAGGCATGCTTGCACCACACATATTAGTGAGGGACTGAGTGTCCCCTCACTTCTCAGCAGCTAAGGAGCTGACACATCAGCTTCTCAAGCCCTAAAATCAGAACCACCTCACTGGAGCCTGCTGCTCTCCTGCAGCCTATAACAGAGACAGACACCAAGGTTACAATCAGGAAGGATGCAGAAAATTAGGCAAATACAGTTGCCACTGTTGCCACTTCTGTTGTTTTTCATATAAAATAATTTAAGAATGGCATCAGTCAGTATGAAGTGTGGATTAAAATACGATCAATTCCCACTCTTCCTTCCACACAGAAACTCAAAAATTCAGCTGACTGGCACCATCAGTAACTGACTCAAAAATCCCACTTCTTGCAACTTCAGGGATCATTTTTCATACACTATCCATCTATTCTCTAGCTAAATCTGACTCTGCTTAGTTTATGACTGTATCCAGAGATGGATTTTCCCCTCACGGTCTCTGTGGCCTACTTACCACCCTTTCTGTTAATACTGTGAATTGGATGCTTTGCCTCCACTTCAAAAGGTTCATTCTCATGTGCAGGGTATTTTTTTTTAAATTTGGTTTGGTTGCTAAGGAGGAAGCTTTAGCATGGTAGGCAAGGATTTAGTCATATGTGAGCCACAGGGAACATTATCCTTAGAGATTAATTTGGAAATCAAGTGACAATTGCTGGGGTATGTGTTTACTTTCTATTTTTTGAAAGCTGTACAAGTACCACAGGATTTCTGCATCTTCTGAAGGAGATCTATTCTTCTGCTACATTAATAAATGACAGAGAAAACAAAGAGAGTATCATGCTTGTTTCAAGTGTCATAGATAAAATTAGTAATTTCACTGCAAATCAGAAGGCAAACTAGATTATTAGGAACAGCTCTACACTAATCAAAAGGGTGTCTCACAATCACCTTTCAGATACACTGACAGCAGCTGCCTCACTGTGAAGTTAATTCAATGAGCACTGCAAATGTAATTGATTTAGCATACATTGTTTGCTAATCAAAGAGCATTTCTTGGCATCTAAACTGTGTGCGTGATAGAATGTTAAGCCTGAAAACACATTGATAGTCTTCAAAGTTTCTAATCAAATCCAAGAAATATAATATGCACACATGCAAGCCATCCTCCTCGTTCAAGTAATGAAGGTTAAATCGTGTTACCAAATATTATTTCACTGAACTGTGGTCCTAGGAAAACCCTACAAGAAATGGCTTTGTCCTCTCGTATTTGTGCAGGACAGAAAGCTTCACAACTTTTAATTTCTCCTTCTTTCCAATTACCGTACCACAGAAAACTTCCTATGATGACAGCAAAGCTGTGAGCAAATATTATCAGTAGAAAACTCCTGGTATATCTTCACTGAATTGAGTCTTAGGAGCATGAAAATGTTTTAGTGTTTTGTTGGTTGTTTTTTTTTTTTTAATTGAGGTTATTTGGGGCCCCACAGCTTGCCTATCTGTGCTCTAGGGAACAGGTTAAGGAATAACATCCCTTCTCCTTCTGAAATACATTGCCTTGGAAGGCTGCTCTACTGCAGTGTGTGTGGACCTCCACCACCACAGGCAATCATGATGAAAAGCCATTAAACCAGCCTTCTTGGCTACAGAGAAATATTTCACTGTGCTCTTTCCCAACATAAGCTGCAAAATAGCAGGATGGAGTCCGGATGGCATTGCAGCACGGGGTCTGCTCACAGATTTCCTAGTCCAAGGGGTGCTGTGACTGAGGGAAACCATGCTGTCCCTCTAAGGCAGCCACTGCTCTTCAAATCATAAACAATTTTATGACTAAAAACCAACTTCAAAGATCAAAACCTGGTATGTTTTATTGCATCTGAGAGGATCTAAACTTTGCTCTCTTTTCAAAACGAGGTTGATATGTAAAAAGCCACTGTACAGGTGGAGAAAAAAACCAAAATACATTACTACAGGTTTTATGCGAAAATGCCAAAGGAACATTTCTTAAATATACGACTTAATTTACAGGAAAAAAACCCAAACCAAACCAAACCAAACCAAACCAAACCAAACCAAAGTCCCTACACCAGAATTTTTTGAAAAATTCATTTTCCTTATTCATTTGCACTTAGAACTTCTAAAATTCAATGGGAGGGAAGAACCCCATCCAAGTATGGTCACAAAACTGCTTCAAAAGCAAGATAATTACATTCGTAATGTAAGAATGTGCCTCACCAGCATTTCTTAATAAGGAGAAAACAGTATAATGTATAAGCCTATGCAGTAACTGACAACAAAATCACATAGGGTATCTACCTGGATACAAAAATGGGATTTGATCTGGGTATTTATTCTGAAAAAGACAAAATAATATTTTTACGAAGTGGTGGTTCAAAGTAGCAAACACAGCACAGCTGGAACGTACATCTTGGTATCTTTTGTATGAATTACATATTTTTAAGCTACTGAAAATTTAAGGCAGTGAGATTTGAAGACAACTGTGCAAATTCTACTGTGTAAATTGTACTTCATCTTTTAATTGCTTGCCTATTTATTTTTAACAGAATCATCATAAAATGAGGAGCAGTTATGAATATATTTGATGTTTACTTTCAGAGCAGTTAACCCAAAATACAAGCTCAGTTTCTACATTATCATAAATTCCAAGCCTGTTTCTTCCTACAGTGTATTTTTATATTAAAAACAAAAATTCAGAATGAGATGCCACACTTGGAAGACTAAATATTAGCCTTGGAGATTATTTTGAAGGTTTATTTCTCTCATAATGCTAAAAGAATTAATGCAGAAAAGGAAATAACTTTTCATGTAGCAGATGCGACTACACACTTGGGAATCATGTGAAAATTCTCTATTGAAATCTGGCAAAACAACATTTCCAGGTTTTTCAGCCCAATTATTTATTGACTTTTGAAGGTAGTTACAATTTCAAGATCTGCTGTTGGGAAAGGCATACTAAGAGTTCAATGGCTTTACTAAGAGTTCAACAAGGAGTTCAAAGCTTAGTCAAACACATTCAGCATCTATTTCAAGTCTGCTTTACAAACAGCTTCTAAAAAGCACACTGTAAGCCAAAGACGAAGAAAATGGGGGTTGAAGGCAATTTTATTGATACAGCATGCTTTAAGAGTTTCCTGATTGTGCTACTTCATGTTGTAAGGAACACTCAGAAAGATGTTCACCAGGGGAAAAAAATCCCTCAACAACAAGGTGTTTATTGGTAAAATCCATCAACAAAGCAGTGTTTTAGTATAGAGAAGTGCTCTTCAGACTTGGGAGAGAGGGAGACTCCCCAGTCCGATGGAGCCCATAAAACACAGATGAAGGATGTACCAACAGCTGCAAGTGCAGTCACACAGGCACTTCTAAATCACATTCCACTGCTCATAAAACTTTCCACGTCAGTGTTTTACCATGTCTGGTAAAGTTTTTACCTATATTTTCAAGTTAACAGCTGCTTTGGAAAGCTGCCATGAAAACAGCTCAATCTTTCTCGAATATGAGGCATGTTTTCTTTGCATCTTTCATCTCATAGAAGGGGATATTCTCCCAACAGACCTTCCTGTCACAGCCACATCTGTGCAGAGAGCAAAACATTAGCAGGCCACTGACCCCCATGGTAACTTTTTTTTCGCTTTGCAACACTTCTTTATTTTTCAGGAGAAAAAGAAAATAGCTCTTGTGCCTTGGTATTAAATTTCAGTTTTCTTACCAAGTTGTCAAGAACAGAGTCACAAATATATGCCTTTAAGATCAAAATTGGCTGTGATTTATCAAAGCCAGAATGGTATAAATAATGCATGTCTTGAACAGGTGGTTTTTTTTGTAATGTAACAACTAATGGCCTGTCAACAAACTATTCCATGTACAGAACCTATCCAATGGTCTGCTGTTTCTTTCCAGCGTGATAAAAGAGGAAAGACTTTAAGAAGTCAAATTCTCTCTAATGGTGTCCTGCTGTCTTTGACACAATGTGTGATCGTATAGGACAGAGAAACTATGTATCTTCTAGGCATGTAAAGGCAAATTCTGCAGCATCAGGCTTTGCTGATGAGCCAGGACAAAAATTTTTCCAACCCAATATCTGAGGCCTGATCCACAAATAAAAACTTAGATTATCTAGATAATATAGATAGATTTG
This sequence comes from Tychaedon coryphoeus, assembly GCA_013398595.1. NCBI lineage: Eukaryota > Metazoa > Chordata > Aves > Passeriformes > Muscicapidae > Tychaedon > Tychaedon coryphoeus. The sequence continues at coordinate 1,491,731 of WBND01000167.1, forward strand.
TCTAGAGATTTTCCAGTAAGGAAATCCTATACACGGTATCAGTACTTCTGGTAAGAAACGACATCTGGAAAACAAAACAAAACCTGCATTCAGAAAAAAAGAGAAGGTTAAGCCAATCCCCTAATATTTCATTATGCTTCAGAGGCAGATTTTCTTTCAAGATGCAAAAGCTTGTTCTTCAATATGCTTCTATTTAAATATTTCAGGATTATGCTGAGGTCTGACTAGCCCACAGCAGCACAGAAGAAATGCATCTGCTAGAGTGCCTTTAAAAGGAATTGGAAAAACAGCACTATGAATACATATTCAGCACAGTCAGCACACCTTACCAGCCACAAACTCACCTCTCTGTGATCGTTTCTCTGAGACCACTTGCAACCCCTTTCACCACCGTACTAGCCTTTGGTGTCAGCACTACTTGAGATATGAAGAAGGAGCCTTTCTTTCTTCTCTCAGTGATTGATGCCTGCAGGAACTGAATCAGCTTTTCTGTATCCGTCGTGTTTGCCCAGGGAGCTGGCATCATCTGGCCTGGCCACAGAAAGGCTACCTCGACAGCCACTGGGCTGTGGTAGAACACTAGCACTTGGTGCTCCTTTTCCCACAGGTACTGGAGACTGACTTCGTGGGCAAATATAGCAGGACACATTTTGTTTCCGTATGTGTCCTTGAGCATCTGGACAAGCTTTTCATGATGGCATTTCTGCATCCCGTAGAAATGATTGAAGTCCAAGAAGACCACTTCTTTTGGGTGCTCAGTGAGAAATGCGTTGATCTCCTCCAGACCTTCCTTGACTTTGGCACTGAATAAACCATGAGCAAAGTAGAGTTCATTGTCTGGGTCTCTGGGCTTGGTGGAAATTCTGAGATCAAAATACCGTATACCTGCCCCCAGCTGGCTGGTGAAGTTCATGGTCTGAGTAGCCAACCACTTCCTCATCAGCTTTTTAGCCACAGTCCCAAAGACTGACACAAAATTCTGTACTGTCTCTGGCTGTTCAGGCCCAACTGGAGAGGCTTCATCAATGTAGAAGCTAAAAGAGTCATGAGACCCTAAAAACACAAGAGAGAAAAATTATCAGCATTGTACGCGTATATTAAAAGCCTTTAGTAGGTTTTTCTCAATGAAAATAATTTTCTGGCCTGTACCAACATCCATGAACCACCTCCCCTGCCGTTTCCCTCAACAAGAGCACATTTGTCTGGCAGGATTTTCCCCGACAACACCTTGTAGGAACTTGAAAGAAAGTCTGTTTCACTGCTTGTCTGGGTGCTCAGTCACTCTCTTCCAACTCTTATTTATGCCTTTAGGACCAATGAACCCAGTGGTCTCTGAAGATGAAAGCAATTCTGGTAGCAAAGTTAGTCACACAATAAATCCCTTGAGCCAAGGAGGAGAGTTTGGCCCTGCACACTGAATAATGCACTACCTAGCTTGTAGAATCAAAGGAAAAAAACAAAACAAACCAACATCCTTCCACACACACCTTCATAGCCAGATAAAATAGGAGTTGGAAAAATGTTAATGAATATAAACTTTCTGATCTGAATTTCAAGTCTTATCTGGTCATCCACAAGATTACTGAATGTTGTATTCTTCTTAAATTTATTCTTAAATTCCTTACTTTTCTTTGCTAAATAAGTACAACAGATAGAGCCAAGAATAGTATCACATTCCACAGATAAAATCGAGAAACTCTGCTGCATGTTCTTCACAGGAACAGGATGTAAAACTTAACATGCCTGTGTACAGGAGTGACCATTTTCTACAACATAAACACATATGGTACATGAATACAAATATGTTTGGCACTTTTGTCTACAAAATTCTCTGCCTCAAGGTATGTCCATTTGTAAAACCTCACAGTCTCCAAAGCCTCAATTAACAACACTCAGCATTCAGACATCGACATGAAAGCAGTTTTATGGAGACATAAGCTGACCCTAGGAGATGCTTATCACCTTTTTCAATCATTACCCTACTGAATACCTGGTGTTTGCACCTGGCAGTTTACACAGAAACACTGTCCAGCTGCTGGCAGAGCCGCACTCCTGCTATTCCAGTCATAGATGCTCTGGTCAGACTTGCAGCAGCAAGCAGGTCTGCTGCTCAGCCTGAGACACACTGCGTGAAAAACTCCTTCAAGGTCAGCAGGACTTGCATTCTGGAAATGGACTGCAGTACTAGGCACTCAGAGATCAAAATCCTACATCTAAATGAGTTCAGAGCACTAGTCTTGCCTGTCACCAATGCTTTTTCAGCTGCTTTTCAAAATTGCTTTCCAAAGCACATATGCTGTAGCAAGTATCACATTAATGAAATTCTGCTAGTCAGTCATTTCTGAGAGCAATGCTACTTTACCTGAACTGGAATAAACCCTACAAACTGAAGCAGCAGCTATAACATTTTCTTCTTTAACAATAAATGGAGTCATGACAAATCATCTTAGACTCTAGCCTGGATTTGTCTTTGTTTAATCTGAGAAATGTCTGTAAATTTTTTATGCCCTGCTTCTTGTGGTTATCTCTTTGAACTGCATTTTGCTTTAGATATTAGATAAGTTTTCCATTTTGATGAAGCTTTCTACTGCTAAGCTTGAAGTGATAATATATTTCTTGCAGAACCTGATTAGATCATGCAGTATCTGGTTATACATTGATATCCTTGGGGACTAGATCTGCATACAGAATTCTAATTGTAAAACAAATTATGAGATCAGTGACCTGTGTATCAACAGTATTACAGGGAAAATCAATGAGATGCATTAAATGTTCTGCTAAGTGTAACCTGCCCTAATCTAGAAATCAAAGTAAATCCAGTCTTGTTTAAAACAAAGCACATCTACTGATATTAGGAAGGGATGGATTTTGCAAACCCACCCTTTGTCCATTGAATTCTATTTTATTTTTGTAGGGTTTTATGCCAGATTATGTCCCTGTGTAAACATGATCAACTGATTCGAGCAGTAGGCTGAAAATGGTATTAATGGTACTAAGACTAAGGTATTCAATCACTAGTCTGCTATCTTCTGATCTGCAGACATGGGCAGCATGAGGGTGCAGAAAACATAGTAGAAAACCTTGACCCCAGCACTGCCAGTAGGCACATACCTGTTTAAACTATTTCTTAAACTTCTTTAGTCAAGAAAGGCAGCACAATTCTCACAGCAGAAAACTAATGTGAACAGCCTGACAAGAGGCAGCATTTAGCTACTGGTAATGAAAAACACAGAGAAGTGTGTAATTGTGTGTGTGTGTAAACACTACAGTTAGAAACACCTGAACACTGCAAGTAGGATAGGTCAGAAAAATATTTTTTTCCTCATTAAAGTCCTTGTGCACATATTTGAGCCTAAAAATAGGTATTCCTATGTGGACAGTAATGAGAAACTGCACAGTGCTCTGAGAATTTCTATGATTTGTAACCCAAACAAAGAAGCCCTACAACATAATACAAAAAGGAAATAAGGCTTAACTTGGTTGACACAAAATGAAGCAGAGGTCAGCTGTTCAAAAGTATGTAAATGTTCCTTCTGAACAAAAAATACAGCAAATATTTTGTCTTTTCACATGTATAAGTAATTTGAACAGGTCAATTAATATTCATTTCCATCATGCACTCATTTACATTTCCTTTTGCCTTAATCTGCTCTGTTGTCCCAGACAGCTTACTTGTGTAACTCACAGAAATTCAAAGTCCTTACACTTAGCAGAGCAAATTAGGGTACTGTCATGCCCAAAATCACTCTGTTCCTGATAATAGGAGAATCCTGTACAAACCTGCTTTCAGCAACCATGTTTCCTTCCAAATCTTTCTTTTGTGCATGGGGGCATTCTCCTCCTACATTTTCACTGGAAAGTGTTCTTGCAGGTTCTTTGTATCACCAAATTTCCATGAAGAGAGGATGCAAGTTACATTTAGGAATACAAATGCAATGATGAATGCAATCTTTGGAAGGTAGCATAGTGCACATTATCTGTCTCTGTTATGATAGGTCTGTACCACAGAAACTTCACAGTCTGAGGCCTGGACAAACCAAGAGGGGAAATGGCTCATCTCAAGTCATTCAGGGGGCAAAAGATGATATTCCTCTTGTGTGCAGACATATTTTCTTGCCGTTTACTTAGTGTCTAAAATTTTCTTAAAATATTGCCCCCTGTTTTCCCACTACTTCAACAACCCAGCATATCATTGACCCCAGAAGTAAAGGATGAAGGCTCATGGATCAGCATGATGAAGGTAGCAAAGAAGGGGTTAATATGGTGCACACATATTATAGACCACCCAGTCAAGACAAAGCCTTTAAACAACTGGAAGAAACTTCATAATTACGTATTTTCATAGGGGAATTTTGAGACATTTGCTGGCAGAGCAGACCAGCAGAGTGTGTAGGAAATCTGGAGAGCATCAGAGACTTTTTTCCTGCAGGTACTTCTTTAAGTAGTGAAGTAGCACTGCTGGATGTTGTATGAATTAAGGAAGAAATGGATAGGGACATAAAGGCTGATGACAGCCTTAGGCTGAGTGACTGTGAGGAGAAATAAGAATTTGAAATACTCAGGAATGCAATGAAGGCAAAAAGCAGAATAAAGATCCTGGATTTCAGAGCAACTCTCTTGGCTTGTTCAGGAAATTGGTAAGTGGTAGCCTGGAAGAACTCAATTACCTTAAATGCCAAGAGACACAGGAGAAAGGGCTGAACTTGAAAAGCAACTTCTCTAAAGCATATAAACAGAGTGCAAAGAAACAAGGAGGTAAGGCAGGAGGCAAGTTTAGCTGAAGGGGTAACTTCTGAGTGGCATCAAACTTAAAAAGCTACTACAGAAGGTTTTAGCAAGGACAGATTACCAGGGAGGAACAGAGGATGAAGGTACAGAGGGAGTTAGGAAGGGCACAATTGGGAAGGGAAACCTGCAAGAAATGAGAAAGGCAATAGATAGCTTCTGCTGATACATCAGCAGCAAAAGAAAGCACAGAGAAAGCTGGTCCACTACAGAACAGGGCAGGAGACCTCGTGAAGGATGGGATGCCATCCAGAGGGACCTGGACAAGCTCAAGAAGTGTGTCCATGGGAATCTGATGAGGTTTAACAAGGCCAAGTGTGGTGCTGCACCTGGGTCAGATACCCCAGTATCAGCACAGGCTGGGCATGAACAGAGCCAGCTCAGCCCTGCCCAGAAGGACTTGGGGGTGCTGTGGGTGAGAGGCTGGACATGCCCCAGCCATGGCACTCACAGCCCAGAGAGCCAAACGTGTCCTGGGCTGCATCCAGAGCCCCGTGGGCAGCAGGGCAGGGAGGGGATTCTGCTCTGACCCACCTGGACCACTGCAGCCAGAGCTGGGGTCCCAGCATAGGAGGGACAGGGACCTGCTGGAGCAAGCCCAGAGGAGCACCTTTGATCAGGAAGATGATGAAAGGGCTGGCACACTTCCCTGACGACAGGCTGAGAAAGCTGGAGTTGTTAAGCTTGGAGGAGAAAAGCTGCTAAATATCAGCTTTCCGGTACCTAAAGGGGTCTTATTTAGAAGAGGGAACTGTAGGACAAGGAGGAATACTTGTAAACTAAAAGAGGAGAAATTTAGATTAGTATTCAAGAAGAGGGCAGTGTTATTCAGAGGGCAGTGAGGCACTGGATAAGGTTGCCCAAGGAAGTTGTGGATACCCCAAGGTTCAAGGCCAAGTGCTGGATAGCATTTGTAATCCAGTCCAGTGAAACATGTACCTGACATGGTTGGGTTGGAACAAACTATCTTTAAGATCCTTTCCAACTCAAACCACTCAATTATTCCATAAGAAATTATCAAGGGACTCTTAAAATGTCTACACCAGCCATGACTCAAAGAACAGAAGTGGCCAGTTTCAACCACTGAGACACTAAATTTTCATAAACTAGATATTAAATTCTGCATTATCACTTAGATTGCTAGAAAACACCTGCTAGTACTTTTACTAGGGAGAACTGTCTACTGTTTTCTTTACTGGATTCCTATAATAGGGCAATTGGGAATTTTTAACCCACTACAGCTCACTATGGACATATTTATGGCTTCCCTGGAGGGCTAACTCCCCCCCACTTAAGAAGTAATTTGGCTTGGTGCTGAAAGAAGTCCCTAAGGGAGAATGCATTTTAGTTCAGAATTGTTTCTTCAGTCTCTTGGAGATTTACACAGAGGCATGGTAAATCTACTATTTTTGGCAGCTAAGATTAAATACATTGTTCACAAATCCAACAAGTGTAGCTGATCTTTGCTGTGCCTTCCCTTGCTTCCCTGTCAGCTCTGGCCATCCCTTGGCACATACAGCCTTGTAAACAGCACTAGAATTGAACAGCATATGACCATATGCTCCCGACAGCACCAAACACACACTGAAGATCCACAAGTATCAGAACAAAACCACAAACAAATAGAAGCAACAGTTCACAGGTTTTAGCATGTTTTGCTCTCTTTATCTTCTTCCATGGATCTCTTGTCTCTGCTAGGAGTTGTCCAATAGCTGTTGGAAGTGGAATGCTTTACTAGTGCTTTGGGTGTCATTAAAAGCTTTACCCATTGTCTTTCTGTATTTAGGAGATGTCATCCCTCTGTGACTATTGCTGAAATGTCACATGCAGTGCCACATAATTTCTTTAAAGGCATCCTTATCAATGAAGGATCTATAGTGACTGATAGCAGGTAACATGTTTCTTGGATGATGTAGAGAACAGCCAGGAGAAAATCCATGACCTCTGGTACACAGGAGTTCAATGCAGATGTTCTTGCAATCTCATTTAGTCTGTTCTCCCTGTCTTTTTTGACCTTAAAAATCATTCAGTCAAGGCAGAAACCCTGTGAATTGCCAGCTAGTTGTACTGGACTTCAAGGAACAGCAAAGCCTAGTCATGAACATTAGAGTTAATGCACCTCAATATTTTATTTTGCCTTCTTTTAAAGATGGCTGATCACTGCTCTCTTCATCAAAGCCACACCACATCTTGGGAAGTCAATAGGTGCTGCCAAGAGCAATGTAATTCAGACTTGACAGTCCAGCTCCCTTTAGCATGTAAACTTCTTGGTTGATATCAGCTTTGTGTAATAAAAACAGTACACAGGAAAACAAAAGTAAAACTGTGAGAAACAGAGAGATTATAGATTGCACAATGTCCAAGTGTTCCCACAGACAACTGCCTTACTTTCCAGTTTTTCTTTCTGTGTTCATCACCAGCTGTGTGTCCCTGACCCCAGCTGCAGGTTACAGAGCTTAGTCACATATTCACACTCAGGAGTCCACAATCTAAAGGCATGGGAAGAGAAGCACACACTACCTCAGGTAAAGCAAAAATCCAGATACTGAACAAGTCCTGAGAACAGGAACACTTGCATGACATTAAAAACTGACATACATGTACATGTATACAACATATATACACATGCTGATATACTCCAAGAAATTGCACTCTTCTTGTATGTCATTCTGCCTTGATGACATTTGCTACAATCTGTGAAACACCAAGGAAAGGAAACCTTTGTATTCTTCTTGCCCCATAACTTCTTAGGTGATAGCTCCCACCTCTCCTCCTGCACCTTCTCTCCACTACCAGGAGAGTTCTGGACAGTCACTGGAATTGCACATAAAGGTAATTTGGACCCTGGTCCTATGCCTGGGAATACAGCATTGGAAATCTGAACTGTACTGCTTTATTGTGACTGTCCTGCAGACAAAAGGGACAATCTGAGAAACCAGGCAAGAGTGCAGTAACCACCCTGCAGACATTTTAACATGGTTTGCTTACAAGGGTGAGCAGAACTACTTTGTATTATATTTTATAAACATGTGCCTGGGCTTCTAATGTGACTTCCACCAGGATTTCCTGGCCAAAACAAGAAATTTGATGTGAATTGAGGAGCCCCTCAATCCACATCAAATGTCCAAGCACAACTTCAACAGACTCACCAGCTAGTGGACCAATCTAGGACACAGCCTAGAATTGCACATACAAAACATTCAAAACCCAGGACAAAGCATCTGTTTCTTGTTCAGTTTAACACAGAGTTTATTTTCAGAGATTTGCAGGACAGCTGAGTTTGGAAGAGACCTCTGGAGATCATCTGGTCCCATCCTCCCTTCTCCTGAGTGGAATAAAAAAAATTATGCAGTGTTGACAACAGATCATTGAAGACTTCTCCAGAACACTCACTGAAGCAGCTTCTTAGCCAAGAAGAAAGCAGAACTGGTAGACCATCAGTCTGAAAATGGCATTACATATCTAATGACCAACTTTCAGACTTGGAATGACTTTGTTTTTTTCTCCCTATTAAAAAAAAATAAATTCACACAAGAGATGATTTTAAAAAACTACTTGCTCTCTTTCCTCTTACATGTCCTTATCACCTGTGAAATACTCTTGCGAATAATTTTGGTTTGTGCTTTTGAACATGGCTATAATTGCTTCCACAGGGAGCCTACTACTGTTGATATTGCCTACTGTTGTTTATATTGCCATGATGAAAGTGCTCCTCACTCAGGCCAAAGATGTTACCATTTGAAACTGTTAAGAAACAGCTTATGGAATATGGCAGTGCCTGCACTGGGAAGTGTTTCTGGTCACTGGCTTGAGCCAAGATTAGTGCATTGCCTAGGTACTGCTTCTTTCCTATAAAGAATTCACTTCTAAAAAATAAAAAAAGGTAAGGAGGTGGGGAGGGATCTGCTTGATATTAAGGTCCTGGGTAGCCAGTAATTATCACAGTATGACAGGCAAGCTTGGCTACAAATCTGATTAGGTTATTCATTATTCAATTCATACTAATATGGTTGGTGTGTAGAAAAAGACCCACATTCAATTTCTCAAACTTCCCTCCTGCCAACACAAAGACCAGCTCCTATTCCTTTTAGAACACTGCATCAGTCAATTCCACTTTTCAAATTCTCAATACTGTGTTGAAAAGTAAAGAAATAGAAAACAACAAGCTGTAATTATATTTCTAGCTCTCCAAACACGTGTGAGCACATTCACAACCACGGCCATCACAAGCTCAGTTTTGTTCTTTAACAGAAGTTTAGCACATGCTGCCCCCCTGAGAGTTTTCCCTCTTACTTAGTAAGTCCTTTACTGTCCTGTAATTGTTTGTGTAGGATGAGGTGAAGTAACTTTTTCTGAGATGCTGCCAAGCACAGATAGCCTCCCACTTCTTCTCAGGCAAACCACCTCCTGATAGATTTCCTTGGAGGCTTCGGGCAGCCAGCGCTACGAAGGCAGCATGGTGCAGCAGTACATGGACGGCAGGGACTTTCAAAGAGCCCTAGATTAGGTATTTTAAAAGCTCGGCTTAAAGGGAATAACTAGTTAATCAAATGCAGGCACTAAACAAGGCAGATTTTATGCAGGCAAATGTAAGACTAACACTACTGGAGCCCAGGAAAAGGGGAATAAGGCCAGGACACAGCACAGGGTGGAGCAGGCTCCTTCTCCTGTTTGCCCAGTGCAGCAGAGCCCTCGCCCAGTGCTGCAGGAGCAGCAGGGTAGGCTCAGGGCAGCAGCACTGCTCTCCATTCCCAGAGACATCCCCCTCTGCTCACCCTGAGGGAGTCAGGCCACCAGAACTCCTGCAAAGTCAAAGGCAAACAGAAGTGTGGGGAACACTTTTTGCGTTATAGATGCAAAAGTCAGAAGGATTATCAGGAAGAGTGAGAGATTCAGCTGGTGGTTTTTTCCCAATGGGTTTTTCCAAATGTGGTCTAAACCCCTCATCTGTACACAGAAGAAAAGGCAAAGGAGGAAGGCAGTGATACTGCTTGTGCATATACCACATTAAAAAAAAAACAACCCTGTTGAACATTTGTGCACTTCACTGAAAATTTTTAAAAGTGCAAAAGGCCTAAAACCTTAAAAACCTGCCTAACAACAAGCCACTAGAAAAGTTTTTTTTGTTGTTGTTCAGTCAAGTGAAACTCTAAACATGATTTCACAGTGTTTTGTAAGCAGTCGCATAGCACAAATTGTCTAATAGAATAAGGCACCCTTCATCTATCAGGCTAAAACCCATCAGGATTTATGGAAGAACTTCAACCCAAACTTATAAAAATTAGTAAATCGGCTCCTAATTTTTGGCAGAGCGAGAGTAAAATAAAACTAACAGTTTTTTTTAAAATAATCTTAACATCAGGGTTGACCAAGCACCTAAAACATATGATAATCAGAATTTATAACTTCAGAAGCAGACTGGACACACCACTGCAGCTTGCACGGTGCATGCCAAAGGCTGTAGTATGCAGATTGCCATGGTCTTCTTGTTGCAAACATTTATTCATTGTTTGGATATATAAAGATTGTAAAGAATATTCTAGATCACATAAATTAGCATCACATTTATACAACCTTGTATTTTATGTCCAACTATAATTTGAAGACAAATTAACTACCTAGTCACTTGGAAAAAAAAATCATTGAGGCAGAGTTGTAGCTACTCTCTATTACCCAAACTCCACAAATGAAAATTCTTTCAAGTCTTTGCTTTTCTGTGAACTGTGCAAAAATATCTAGTATTACATCTTTTCACCCTGCAAGCTCACTGCTGTGTGTTCAGATGCATGAGAGATCTCTATCAGAGCTCACATTTTAGTTAAACACTAGTCTCAGAAGTACTGTAATAGCTATTTTTTGTCTTAATTTAGGGACTAGCAGACAAGAATGTGAAGGAAGGAAAAAGGGAGGAAAAAATAGCAAGAGGTATATCTGATTCTAAGCATAAAATTATTGTGCCAGGAATAGTTTGGGGCGTATTTTGTTCCAGCACCAGCTCTGTCTGAGTATGTCATCAGTATGTCATATCTCCTGGGGCAATCAGAAGCACTAGAATTGTGAGCCAATAGCTTTGGGACTAGTGAGAGGCTGTGATGATCCCAGGCAGCTCTGCTGAGCCTGCTAAATGGCATCTGCCAACACTGAGCAACTTCTGACCATAATTCTGGTTCATAATCCAAATGCTATCATTGACAGAAAAGCCTTGAAGGACAGCATGCACCTGAGAAGGCTCCTCAAAAAGAGAGTGATCATATTTCTTCCTCTCGGTGCACACAAAGAGCATAGGAAATTCAATGTTCACACCCTAAAACAGCACCAAATTGACAACTTCTGCTTCTTGAGCTTTTATTAGATTTACTTTCATGAAAAACATTCTTTACTACTCTTAAACATAAGAAATTTCCCTTAAAATAATTGTCTTTGATTACATTAATATCTCTCTTGCCACCTATTGTACCTTTTTGGCAACACAGGTTTTGGATAATTGGTTTTGCCTTTCCCTCACCTCTTGCCTATGCCCTCTTCTTTGATTTTTTTTCCCTGACATACACAATACAGCCTTTTCCTAATTCATGAATGCATTGACACATCTACTAGCCTCAGTATATCTCTTATTTCGTTGAACTCTCCTTTCTATTTAAACAACAGTAACAGTAATTTTAAAAACCTAACAAAATTTAAAAGGTGCAGCATTTTCTACTAAACCTGAGCATCCCTTCTAAACAGTTCTAGTGACCTTGTAGCTGACAGAAATGACTTGCACAGCATATGTAGTTTCTGCATCTTTACCCATAATTTTAAGACCAAGAAAAGGACAATCAAGAAGAGTGTCTGGATAAAATAAAACTGCATTGCAAAGCCAGTGGGAAGAACGATCCCTTAAATCAGGTTTCCTGTAAACTTTAAGATCTCTACAAGACAATCACTGCCACGTAAGATGGATTGCCACAAGAAATTTAAAAGGCAAGATTTTTCAATTCTAGAAATATCTGTGCTGCAAGAACACCTGCAATGCAGAGAAAAAGGACTCTTCCTGCACTACATTGAGTGCACTGGCAGTCAGTTTACCAGAACTCTACAATTGGATGGCCTAATCACAATACGGATAAAGTCTTCTATTACCACACAAGAAACCCAGGCTAGCTTTTTTCTTTTTCACAGTCACTGAGTTTGAAAAACTGAGGCAAATCTGACCAGTTCACTTTGATATTTGGGGGGAAGAGCTGCAAAATATTATACCCTGGGATGGGAGAAATATTATACCTTTTTCTGAGTCAGTTTGCAAAGACTTTCACAAAGAAACACTCTTAAAATATCACTTTAAAAAGTGTGCATATCGGCTTAGCTGACTGACCACACCAGGCCTGAGAGGGAACAAAAGGATGTAAAATACTGCAAAGCAAGAGGAGTAAGAGAGAAGCTTGTCAGGTGTTTTATATTTTGACCGCTGCCCTTGCTAGGTACCCCTCCTTATCATTTGATTGCCTCAAATATTCACATTAGACATTCTTCCACTTTTGTGCATTGCTTGGCAGACTTGACAAAGATACAAACAAAATAACTCCCTAAGCCATTTTGCTGAATGCAAAACTCATCTTCTGAGACCAAGTGCTCTAAAAGAAGTCTCTCATCCCAGGTCTCTGCAGCTATAAGCAAGGACATTGTAATGTTCAACATCACACATCCTAGAGGAAAATGCTGAAGCCATTTCCCTTAGGACCCTGAGATATAAATGGAAAACACTATGTCCCTTTTGCCAAAGCATTTTTTCCTGCCAAACTCCAGAAAAGCATGCCTAAGACACTGAAGCCTGAAGTGTAGGGATTCACCAACTATACAGGGTCAAATGAATGGAGCACTGCTCCAGCCCAGGGGCTCCCATGAAGTCAGTTTACTTTGCTGTAAATCAAGAGAGTGGGCAAAGGAATGGGAACAGTATCACCACAAGGAAGTACACGGGCTCATTCAGCTGGCCATAAATATAACTGCCAAGCCTCCACCCCATGGTATCACTAGCCTTCTCAAGCCCAGAGGTCTGCAAATGACAGCACAACTTCTGCTTTGTTAAGTACACCAGTGCTTTACAACATGACTGCCTCAGAAAATAACTACAGACAAAAAAACCTTTCTAGGAGGCCATACTGTCTCCTCCACATAGTAAGTATTTGTGTTTTAGATCTGACTGCATAACAAGGAAAACAGTCTCATTCAAAGATTTTTGTATGTTCAAGCCGTGGCCTTTCTAAGATGCCACGAGCCACCAAGCAATGGCACAATCTGAGCTTGCTGGCACCCAGAGCCCAGGGCAGGTGTCAGAGCACATCCTCCACAGGCAGTGCTGCCCTCCTGCACCAGGCTTTGCTGCTCAGATTCTCACAGAAGTTCTCCAGTCATGTTTAGTCACTGTAGACTATCCTTTCTAACATGTATGGTAGAAACGTGCCTTCCTATACACCAAATGAAGAAAAGCAACCACAACACCTGTAAAACAGAGAATCAATACCAGAAAAATAGCCTCCTTTTGTGAGGTTGCCCCACAGCTGGAAGACGATGAGCCAAGAGGATTTATAAAGGAAAGAAGCAGACAGATTCACCAGTTGGAAAAGAAGAACCCAGAGAACCCAGTTTTAAATAAAACTATTTATTTGGTGATGGCTACATGGAAATATAAGCAAAGGTAAGCTGTGTTCCTAGCCATGAAAATACATAAAAAAAGAATAGAAAACACAGCAAAACACCAGAGGTATCAATCTCAATCAACAGACAGGAAATGGTACACACCTGAATGCTATTTCAGCCTGCAAATGAAATAAAAACTGAACAAATAACTGAAACAAACTACCACACCGTGATACAAGAAAGAATTAAAAGCGGCACTGTAGGAGAAGTCTTTGCTAGGGTTACATAATCTATCTGCCTCATCACCTGATCTATATCCTCACCAGCCCAGTAACATAAAGACACTTTTAATTTCATTTTGCAAGCTGAATGAAGACAAGTAAAGATGGACAGAATAGAGAGAACTCAAACTGTCACTACCTATCTTCTACCATCTCTTCTACCATCACTAAAGAGGCAATTTAAGGTCCACATGATCAGTCAACCCCGACTCCTGTCAAATACCTTGTAACATCTAGCAATCCTATTTCAATCAGTTCTTCTTGCATTATTTGCTGCCAACATTATCCCTGCCTGATTCAACACAGCAATCAAATAAGCCACTACACAATACAGAGGGCTACAAGAAATGAATGAAACCAGTTATAAAACAGTATTGATGCTATTTCATTTCCTAAGTTTCCAGCCTACAGTCCACACCAGATCCCCAGTTGGCATTTATCAGTATAGCTCTAATGATCCATTAGGCCAATTTAGACTGCTGCAGATCTGGCTGTTAGTGTTAGACTTCAACATTGAGAAGTCAATGAAAAAGCACAGGTGGTACTATTGATTAACTGAAAAATCAGATAGATGATCTGTCCTTTTCCCAGACTCAGGACACAACTAATTTACACTGGATACGCTTATGTCTTCAAAAGCAATTATTAGTTTAGCTGTTTCATACTAACACTAATTAAAATACCATCATTTCATAGCATTTTCCTAACATGTAACTGCATACTGTCATCACCCTCTAACTAATTCCAGCTGTTTTCAAAGGTTCAAAAGCTAACTTTAATTCAGTAAAACTTAAAATTAGTAAATGTATTGTAAGAACATTCCAAATCATCTGAAAATGGAAAGTTTTCAGTCTTGTATATGTTCGAAAAAAGAAGCCATGTCTTCCCTGGACATAATGGCAATGACTACAGCCCACCTAGACTGACAGTGTTTTGGCTCCAGTGTGACACATAGCTTAGAAGTCAAAATATTGTTATCTGTAGTAATTCCACAACTGGTGATACTGGTAAAGCTAAGGATATTAGTAAAGATGACATTTACAGTGCGGTGATGATGCTAGCACATATTCTTTCATGCTTCCTTTGAATTCTCAAACAACCTATATGTCACCCTCTTCTTGTGGATAGAGAGATTGCCTCTATTACTTGGTCAGGAAAATCACAGATCAAACTGCCTTAACATCTTCTTCCACTCCACTTTTTAGCTCTATGTCATCCTGAGTATTTTCAAAGTACTTGCACGGACTTACTAATTTCTTACCCAGTTGTGTGAGGATGTAAGTGGTCTGCATGGAAGGAGACCCTTTTCTTTAAATCATTAAGTAATTCTTCAATAAATTGACACTGGCAGACAACCTCTGTTTAACAGTTGCACCTCATAGCCAAACACAATGCTGCTCCACAGTGCTGCTAGTGCTGCTTTTCAAGGAGACTGTCAAAGTTGCACCATGATCAGTGGCTTTTTCTTCCCTGTCTACCTTTCCTCCAGTTATAGACCAATACATTAATTCAGCAATTTGAAAAATTTTGAGTAGCTGAGATATTTTGAAATATAAAGTTCTGTTTACCCATTTTAGGGTCAGCTCTACTGAGTAAAATAACAACACAGCAAGCCACTTGCAGTTACCTTAAAGAAGACCAACTGGCAAGAGACCCAGATCTTCACATATAACTCTTTTTAAAAAGCTTTTCCACAACTTTAAAGTCTCTTTTGGATACAGACTGGGACATGACTGAAGTTGTGGAGCGTGTAAAACCAAAGCTCCCAGGACCCCTCATCCTTCCAATCCACAGCTGTGATTCAGAAAGAGGTGTGAAATACAAATTCAGGATATAGCTTTGGTGGAAACCTCTTCATCGCTCAATAGTAATTTCTGCAATACTGAGCTAATAATACGCTCTTGCTCATTAAAGATGTCCGAGTAAGAAGTGCCACATAGGAACCAGGTATTGCTGGATTTTTAGTTGGGGCAGTGTTTGGTACAAATACACAATCAATGTCTGCACAACGTTCTCATTAATGCCAACCACGACCATAAGAATATCTACATTGCCCACAACAGTGCGGCTGCACTGCCACTACCCTGCAAACCAGGGATTCACCCTGCAAACCTGCACACCACGGGCAGCCAAGACCCCTCAGCACTGCTGCCAGCTCATCCAGCCAAAACCAGCCACCACGGAGCTGCAGAGCCTGTACTCTGCCCTTACAGGCATATGGTGCTCCAGATGGTGTTGCAAGGACATTGTCCATCCTTTCTGCCCTGGAAGCACTGTGAGCTACCAGACAGATCCCACGCACAGCAGAGGAGGTCTTTTCATAGAAGTTCAGATCTGTGTTGTGCTCATGACAGTAAACCATTCACCCTTGCATATGGTTAAAATGTTTAGTATTTTAAAAAGATGCATAAAAATAATCACAGAGCAAATTGTTTCTCACCTATGAGAACACCTAGTCTGTAAATCTTCTGTTATTAACAGTATCATTAACACATAAACAAAAAATAAATACCTCCTATCAGAGTGCATGTTTTTAAATCTAAATATATTCATCAAAATTAAAATTTGTAGGAAGCTCCAAAATCTTTCCCACAACTGGCAATCAGCCATTTGTTTACATTAGGTTACTGACATACTTTGATTAGCTCTAATTCACAAATTATAATCACTAGAAAAATTGCAATGCGTTTGTTATGAAGCAGCTGTGCATCTTTATCAACATGGGGTCACCTTATTCTTACAGAATTCACTAGGGAAAAAAAGGGATCTTTTCCCATCATGAATTATGACATACCTGTCTTCCACTTAAGTACTCTTTTTTTTTAAAATTGTGTACAAATTACTAGCTAGAAGCATTAAAATCTCTGTTCATTGGAAACAATCAAGAAAAAAAGAAAAAAAATCACTCCCTTGATATAGGGACTAGTACTTTTATCAAATACATTTCAAGAGGACACAGAAACTAATCAGCAGTTCTTTTAAAAAAAACTCTTGAGTGTATCATTCCATTTTTATGCTCCCAAGGACCTTCGAGAGACCCTGACTTGTGGGATTCTGTCTACTGCTGTGAGTCAGTGATCTCTAGGCTCTTCCAAATGAGATGTTTTAAGCCTGGTGGTGTTTAACTACATGCTACAATACTGCTATTGGGGAAATACAATTTTAAAATTGAAATTAAAGATTTCAACCCTTTATAATAGTGATATAGCTGTTGGTGTTACTGAAGTTCAGGTTTCATACAGTTCTTCAACATCCACTGTTGATTTCCAAGCATTGTTCCAGGCAGTTTTATTTGAGCTCAGTTTTCAAGTGCAGAGTTTATTTGCTGGATTTGCTAGGTTAAATGCAATCTTCCTGAAGCACTAATAACAAAAAACAAACATGGTGCAGGTAAGCACAAGCCAAAGGAATAATCAGCACAAAATCTTGAGAAGAAAGGCTTTCAAATTGCAAACTCTATTGTCTGGGAAGAGACTGGCAATACAATGCCTTCTATATTTGCTGAAGTGCACTTGAAGCAGAGGAACTTCTTGCTGTATGTGCTTAGCTACCCAGAAAAGCAGAAGATACATTCTACCTTTTGCCTTATTTCATCTTACATACCCATTTGTGACAGGGTATAAGTTCCCATAAAACACAAATTTTTTCCTTCTTTCACAAGTCAGCATCCCTTGAAGAGCTCCAGAAATAAGATGGTTCAGTTACTTGCATACAAAGAGTCAGATTTCATGACACTGACTGATTTTCACCAGCCAAGCAGGAGAAGAGAGGCACAAAAGGGCACTATGCTCTGGGCAGTTAATGACATACGACAAGCCAAGTGTGAACGTAAGTGCTAGACATGGGCTTCTGTATGATGCCACACCTCAACAGCCCATAAGGAGGGGCAGGAGGCAATCTGTGCTGAAATCCACCCCTGCTGCATGTTCCTTTTAGTGGCTGGACACAGGCACATCACCCAAAAGGCTCCCCCATCCTGTGCAACAAGAGCAGCTGCAATGGAGGCAGAATCTGGCCCTCAGTGTAGGAGGAAAACGAACAGGGAGCAGAACAGCAGTTCCCACCCTCATGGCACCATTTAACAGTTTTGCTGGTATGTGACCTTTTGTTTGTCATCAAATCATCTCCCTGGCATTCAGATCATATGTTTGTCTATTCATCAAATCCCCTGAACATTCAAACCACATACACAAAGGCTGTTTGGATCTTTCCTGCCTCTATTGTGGCAGCTCAATAACTAAGACAGGGAGCTCCCAGCTGGGTATCAGCAGCACAGAAACACTGCACAGCCAGAGGGGAAAGACATGTCGGTAGAGCACACTTATATAGGGAGAAAATTAGAGTCTGGAAACTCACCAAAAAGTCATCCCTTTTCTTCTGAGTGTCATAAAAAGAGATGCTCAAAATAATTACTACACTACCAATGTTTAAATGTTAATTTGTACAGTACTCTGTGGAGCATACAGTTCTGATTGACATTTTGGCTAAAAAAGAACCTTACTTAGCAATCTCTGTTTGCTGAATTAAAGCATTAATAGAGGCAGTTTGATAAAAATCATGTCACCCTGTTTGAAACTAAGCCAAAGGAAAGATATACTTTTATGACTTTGCCCCTGCACTTGTATGGTGATATTTAGACCTAGAGACTTTCAGGATGGATTTCAATCCTCACCATTAAAAATCAGAAACTAGGAAGTCACTATAAAATTATAGCACTAAAACTGCCCCCAGCTGAAGAAGTTCTGTATGCAGGAGCAGCAATTCATTGAGTATTTAATTTCATCACACAGAAGCACATTGACTTAGCTGGCTCATTATTATCACACCAACTATCTCATCAAGTTGCGACCACTTAAAAATGAAGTCTCTTGTCTAAACTGGTACCGGCTATCTAAATTCCTTCTGAGGTGAAAGAGAAAGACCTCTGGTGTCTATTTACCTTGTTCATGTATCTGTGACTAATGTAAGTTAGGATACCTCATTAGTGAAGGTGATTCTTTTTCTCCCTCTTCAAATGAGTTAAAAACAGCGCACTTCAGTCAGCTAAAATTAGGTGAGATGTATCCAAGCATACATGTCTCTGCTATTAATGAATGGGTCTTTAAGGGGAGGGAAATCCTATCCCTTTGTCACTAATGGCCAAATTATGGTCCTGAGAGGCTCTAAGTTGTACTTTCAAAGAATTTAAAGTCCATCCACACTGAATGTAGAAGTTTAAAGTTTAAAACTGTAACCCTGGAAACCCCTCCGTGGCAGACAGGTAATGAAAAGAAAGTCTTACCTCTTTTTTGTTTCACTAAGATCCAATTATAGCAGTTACACCTGTACAGGGCAGCTTGAAGAAGTCCTCAACAAGGAGCATGTTTGCTTTGCTTTAGGTAGGAATTGGATAAACTTCTACAGAGATATAATACAAGCATGCTCTTGTTACTGCTGGGCAGGGCTTATGCAGGGCCAAGGTCTTTTCTGCTTTTCACAGTGCCACATTAGCAAGGACCCAGCATGGGAGGCTCGGGGGAGACACAGCTGGTGACTCCAGCTGACCAAAGGGATATGTGACATCATGCTCAGGATAGAAGGTAGGGCGAAAGAAGAAGAAAGTGAGGGGGATATTTGGAGTAATGGCATTTGCCTTCCCAAGTAACCATTCCATGTGATAGAGCTCTGCTTTCCTGGGGTTGGCTGAACACCTGACTGTCCATGGGAAGTCGTGGATGAATTTTTTGTGTTGCTTTGTTTCTATATGTGGGCTTTTTTTTGCCCTGATAAACTGTCTTTATCTCTGAGTTTCCCAGCTTTTACTCTTCCAGTTCTCTCCCTGATTCTGCTAGTGGGGCAATCAGTGAGCAGTTGTGGTACTTAGCAGCTGCCTGGGGTTAAACCACTACTGACTGCAATAAGGCTCCCAGTCTGAAACAGTGTTTCTTCCCTGCAGTAATACACACAAGCATAAAAGATACAGATGATGGTTTTGTGGGAAATGCTGACTCAGGTTCAAGAGTAGAGGCCATTACTAAAGGGATACAGGCAAGAACCAACTCTCCACAGCTACCAGGACTCACCAGATGGGCAGAGGCAAGCTGGGCTCTGGAACCAGGTGTGAGCACCCTGTGTTTGGTGTTACAGGCAGGGAGGTGCGCATAAGGACAAAAGGAGGGGGAGCCTACAGGACCAGAGTTGCTGCTACAGGTCATGCAGAAACACCTGTAGGGAAACACATCCTTCTTCTGTGTGTTTGGTCCACGTGAGTGATGTTGGGACAAATGTACGTGGCTTCACATAGCCCAGAGACATCCACCACAACCGAGTGCTCTCTGTAAGCTGTAAGAGAGACAGAAATCCTACTGGGAGAAGCACATACCACTCATAACGCTTTCTGTTTGACAAACTAAAATCACACAAGCCAACTTGGTATTTCTCCCACCATGACATGAGAACAGTGTCCAGACAGTCATTTCTTGGTGTACTGAGGGAAAGCATTTTCTGGAACACAGTCAGCACAACCCAGGCTGGAATACACTTGATATCCAGACAGTAACACTTTCAGGTTTCACAGACAGAGCTATTTAGACTGCATATATTCTTAGACAGAGCTAGTATTAGTGTCAGGTTGTATTTTTGTATATAGCTTGAAGTCTGCTGCTTCCATTTCAGGCCAGGAGAAAGATTTCTTTATCTAAAACTTTATTCAATTTTTTCCAATTATAGCTGCCAGTCATCAAAAGTTATTACCTTTCCTACATGCCTGAGACCATCACAGGCATAAGAAAACTACTGCAATATGGGAAGGTACTGAATTTGGTGTCTGAATGGAGATTGCCCAAAATGAAGAAAAATGAAGTCACATTACCCCTTAGTTCTCAAATTTGCACACCATGCCCAGAAGACCTATACCTAAACCTCTAAGTATTACTCATTTTTAGCTACTATGTACAACTAAGTAGAGAACTTCAAACATTGAGAAATCATCTCTTGCATTCAGCCAAGTCAACTCCACAGGAAATAACAGAAGCAAGTAAAGTGTTCCGTAAAACTTAAACATTCATACAATAAAACCAAGCACTACATAGAAAACCTTATATGTATACACACAAAACGAGGGGAAAACCAATCTCATAAGGATGAAAATACCTACTGCCAGCAACAAATTAACCTGGAAACCCTAGAAATGCATGAAGAAATAACAATGTCAGAATCAGCACCCTTGGGCAAAAACTTAAGTCCTTCAAAAATTTATTTAATAGAAGGAGACTAATAAAAACCCAAGCCTCTTAAACCTTTAATTTTTCTGCTAACTGTAAGTTCTTCCTTAGCTAATCCCTTTAATGTCTGGTCAATAAACTCAAGTGCCAGCTCTTAACAATACAGGTAAAAACACAGCAATCTGTGCTAGAAGTTTACATTTTCCCTCTGCCAAGTACATAACCTCTGAACTAAGACTGATCTGATATCAAAGACTCCATTTTTCAGATAGGAAAGAAACAACAGAAGATATGTCAACTTCAGGGTACAGAGGTGGCACTTTTTGGGAGGCAGAGCCCCTCTCCCTCAGTCATCTCCACCAGCCCTCCCTGCTCACATGCCCAAATTTTTGCTTTGATATGCTGTCGACATCTGAGGGGATACACAGCCTAACAGGCAGGTCATGGCCCAACAGAAAAGAAATACATCTATAAATAAAAAGCATTACATATTGGCAAATGTGCTGATATTTCATCTACGTGCATATTCCCACCTGCACAGCACTGGAAATTAACATTTTCTCAATTTGCCGAAGAAACACACAGAAGGTCGGCTCAATCTTGTGATTTCTATGGATTATATTACCTGACTTGAATGCCAAACACAGTTTGGTATTTCCAAATATAGACCTTGCATGTATTTTTCTGAACTGTCTCAGCAAAGGGCTGGACAAAATTTGATTTTCTTTCTTCCCAAAACTGATTATGCTCAGTGGCATATCCACTCCTATACACTCCCTCCCCATCCCTCTCAATTCTCTCAACATTCTGTTACCAGCAAAGAAATAAAAGGAAATTATAACCAACATCAGGTGCATTTCAACTGAAGCCTGTAACAGCATTTTTTCATAAACCTATCAGTTATTTCCCAATAATTAATTATTTATGCATTTGTAGCCAAACAGACAAAGGTTTGTATCACAAACAGTGCACAAAGCAGACAGACAACTGTACAGTCTCTTAATCTAGCTGCCTTCCTCCTGCAAAAGGTGGCTTTAGCTTTGCAGAAAACATAATGCAAAGGTACAAGGGTGAATTGAAAGGTCAATCTGACCTTCATTTTGACAGGCTTTAGACATTAAAGGTTAATACACCCAGAAGATGCTAGCTCCATCTCAAAGACCCATTTCCAAGCACTCTTTTGTGTACGGAAACAGTGCTTCTATATAGAACCACAGAAACATTTATGTTGGAAAATACTTTTAAGATCATCAAATCCAACAACATACATTGTTGTAACTCCGAGTCCACCAGAGAGGCACGAATACAAGCAAGACTTAAAATGACATTTTAACTGACTTTAGATAAATTAATGCAAGCCTGTCAGAAGACACCGACACTGATGGAAGCAGCTCAGACTGCAGGACTGCCGCAGGACACTGTGTCCACACACTGTGCTCTTCTCCATCCTCTCTGCCAGGGACAAGCATCCCACAGCCACTGCAGCGTGATGCACCCAGGTGCTTCCCAACCCCTGCCTGTTTCCTCCCTGCCACAGAAATAGTTCCATTAATGATACATCACAACCTCGTAACCTCATTTGTCTTAACTAAGGTTCATCTTCTTTTCATTACAGATGCAATAATTCGTTAGCAAAGAGGATCTGCCATTGCTAAAAGACTAAGTTGTAATACAAGAACACAATTGGCATGAGCTACATTTCAAAACCTGAGTGGAGCCATATCATCTGTTGTTTAATGGGAGACTTCACAGCTCTCTGTCACACTGAAGTTTCTGCATTTGCATCTGATACTACAGATACACTTTCCACCCTGCACCTCCTCCCCAGAAATATATGCCTCTAAAGGAAATGAGAAGAGGGGATCAATTCAAAGACAGGTGGAAATTCAATTCCACCAAAACTGGAAAATTTGAAGAGAATATTTTTATCTATATAGTATTTGTGAGCCAGAACTCTGACAAGGACATATTGTAAACTCAAAAAAAAAAAAAAAAAAAAAAAAAAAAAACAAAAACCCTAAAAAACCCTAAAAAACCCCTATTCTGGATCTAAAATAAAAGCAGTACTATTTAATTACTTCACCAATTTCTCCTCTGGCAAAGGCATAAGCAAATAAAATATTTTAGTATAGAGCTGTGATTCCTTATGGCTTTGGCCAGGTTGACAAATAAAACTAGCATAAACCTCAAAACCTGGGAGGCAAACAGTTATCTCATTAAAGTGCAGCACATTAACTTGCCATCAGCTCTGCTGCGTGCTGTGCTGTGAATAAATTAAATGAGAATTCAGAAGAATTCTGACTGTCTGTGTCTGACAAGCTTTATTACTGTGCATATACTAGCAATCATCTCCCCAGTTTTGCAGAGAAAAGAAAGAAAGAAAAAAAAATTAAGGAGGCAAGAGTGAATCAGTCTAAGTTTGTCTCTTCTGGCAGTGAAGGTTTATAAACTAAACCTATAATAAAATGCCAGAGATGGCCTCACAAAAATGCTTTGATGGCAAATGCACAAAAGGAACCAATGTTTTGGACAGCCACCAGTAAAGCAGATATTTTGGTGACCTACCATTAGCAGCTTCTCCTTGTGGCCAAACCTATTGAGAGTCTGTGGTTCATGCAAATGCAATCCAAGCTCTCTCAAACAGAAATGCAACCTGAGCACTGAGTCTGATGGATTTTGGCTCAGTCACACAAAGGGGAGGTCACTGAATAATATATTTTCCTGGGGCAGTAGGAAACATTTCCTTGCCTTCTGAAGTTTTCTGTCCTTTTTTCTTGTAGTATTACTTTATCTTGGAGCATGAAGAGGCTCCAGTGTGCTGGCTGCATTTAATCCATTTCAATGAGACAACACTTGACCACGGAAAGCAGGTTTTAGCATTTCTTTCCCACTATATTTTCTGAAGCTTGATTTCACTAATAGAAATCAGAATTTGTGACCACCTTCATATATTTCAAAATACAAACATAATAAAAATTAATGCATCTTAATGAGGCAAAACCATCAAACAACCAAAACACAAATGAGGACAGAAGTGAGACAACCATCACTCTAGCTGTTTCAGGTCTCCCAAGACACTACCAGAAATGTGAGTATTCAAGACTGGAAGCCATTGATCCAACACAATGAAGGAATGTGCAACTACAGAAATCTTGTATCTTTGCTTGCATTCTATTATTCTTCAGATATGCTAAATAATAATGTATTAATATATGCTCTCTGGCACCAACTGTTTAAGACCTTATGGCTGGTTTAGCTCAATGAGTGCAGCAGTAAGTGGTGAGCATCAAAGGGTATGCAAGAGCAGAATTTGGGACGTTGGCAAAACTTAAATAGTAGCACATGGTAAGAAAGGATATGGAGCATGTCCAGAGAAGGGCAACAAAGTGAAAGGTGTGGAGAATAAGTCTTGTTACAAAGTGGCAAACAAGTGGCTGAGGTAGTGGAGTGGTTTAGCTTGGAAAAGAGAAGGCTCTGGGGAAACTTCACTGCTCTCTAAAACTCCCTGAAAAGAGGGTGTAGCGGGGAAGGGGGGGGGGGGGGTGGATCAGCCTCTTCCTCCAAGTAACAAATTAAAGGAAAAGGAGAAACGGCCTGGAATTGTGCCAGGGAAGGTTTAGATTTGGAAAAATTTCTTCTTGCTTCTTCAAGGGATTGCAAGCATTGGAGCCGGCTACCTAGGAAAGCAGTGGAGTCACTATCCCTGGAGGTATTTAAAAGATGGGCAGACATTGCACAAGGGAATGACTTAATGGAGAATCTGGTAGTTTTAGGTTAATGGTTGACTCAATAATTATAGAGGTCTTTTCCAACTGAAATGATTCTATGATTTTCTTCTATGACACAAAACACCTTAGCCTTTGGCAAAATAAAATTCTGTAGCTCCATGCTCATTTAACTTGCAGATACATTAAACCATATAATGTCAGCAAGTCTCTTGGACAGAAGCACACTGAATTTCTAGCAGTTCAGACTGATGGGGAATTAAAAATTAACCTTTTACTCATCAATATTTCAATGCCCTATTAGGTTCCGTTCAGTAGAGAATGTCCTTAGCACATGTCCTTACAAAACAATCACAGCAAAGCTGGAGAGGATGACAAGAATTTAACTGAAGAAATTAGAAGGGCATAGAATTTGCCTAATGCCCTCAGAGATATGGCCTGTTTAATTGTTAAAGTTATGTTGCTTAGATGACACAAGTTAGTCTTCAGACGAAATCTGCGCATTCTACAGAAGGTGGAATCAACATCCCTCTGATGTTGGTTAGAAGTCCTGAAGGAACTCACCCTGCCCTGCAGACCACACAGAGACAGTACTTTCCCAGGGGACATTTTAGCTGCTAAGGAGGCTTGGAGGCAGCAAAATAGCATTTGATCTGTGGCCCTAAGTCCTAGAGTTTCATTACAACAGAAAGCATCAACTCCAAGTCACTTACAGGGAACATGTCTCTGACAGGGTTACTGAGCTCAAGT
>WBND01000167.1:1517247-1536817 GCA_013398595.1 Tychaedon coryphoeus
ACAGGTGTTGGGAGTGAAAAAATAAATGGAGAGAAAGGAATTAATTACAATGTACCTTTTAAATGGGAGTTGCCCATTGTTGTGATCTGGCAATTTAAATTAACTTCTCTGGAATTTACAAGTGGTAAAAAGTCAAGATACCAAACACCTAGTAAATAATTTGCTTTGACAAATATGCTGTTTGTCTCTGGTAAAGAGCACAGGAATCATTATAACCTACCTGAGCAGACACAATTTCTGCATGTTCTCTGAGAGGTTCTACATGGGTTCTTGTTGCATGACTGCTTCTGCACTACCTGGTGTAGGGCACCCATGTGTCCAACTGCCACACACAGAGAAAATAGAGAAATAGAGAACTGCAGAAAACAGTGGCAATGTTTACACTGAAAAAGAACTGAAAAGAGCTTTTCAGGGTTTCCTAAAAAGACAGAAAAACTTTCTAAAGGTCCTCCTTTTCTAACTTGTTCATCTGTCACTTGATTTGTCCCATATGCTTTGTGCAGCTTGCAAAATAAAGCTTTATTTCATCCTTTACGAACCTTCAACAGGGAACTGCCACTTGGAGGAAAAAAGTACAGAAAAATATATGTGCATATATATATGCATACATACATATGTATCAGAGTCAATACAATGATTAATACACATCCAAATTATTATATATACTAACCAAGTGATTACATCATGTGAAACCTTGCTCTTTATAAGTTAAAGGGGAACTCTGCTTTCCTGGGGAAGAAATGTGTCCTTTTGTCTTCAAAAAGCCAGATTTCAAAACAATCAGGATTTGGCCCAGGAATAGTTTTTCAGTTCCTGAGATGTCCACTCACTCTCACTCAGTCCAAAAAAGCCCAGCAGCCAATCCAACACCAAGTGTGGCTGGTCATCCAAATCCAGTGCAGATCCTTGATCTTCAAGCCCTCAAATAGGATAGCCAAGTGAGAACATTCAAAATTTGCACAGAGGGCAGAGGGGCAGGTTGGTCCTGTGAGTCCATTTTTAACAATGTATTTCAAAGAGCTAACTTCTATAAAAAAGGAAGAAACCCCAGTGACTGAAGCAGGTCTTTGTAGTAAAAGTCAGTCGGCTGTCTTGAAGCCCAGGTATGACTGATACTAGTCCTTTCACTCAGATTCAAGCAGATAAATTAGTGACAAAGCTCCCTGTTCAGCTGGTTACAATATTTGATGAAGAGAAGGTTAATCTTTTTGGTACTTTTAATAACCACCTCTCAAATCAGCAGCACAGCTGGTGTCTAACACAAGGGTAAGGACACAGAATATTGCCAGCTCCAATGTATCAATTAAGTAGCAATGAACTCTGAGAAGAAAAGCCGTACTGTGTTTTAACCTCTTTACCTTGATGACTGTAGTCAGAGGATAAATAATTGAGCAGATCAGTATAGGTGAAAGCCTAACTCAACATCTGGAAAAAGCCCTGAATGAATGAATTACATACACACATCCACACGTGTAAATATATATAGATATATATAGATATAGATGACGGAGATACAGACAGCTATACACACACACAAATTTAAAAAAAAATCTTCCTACATACATGCACATTTATATATATATGAATTACAAGGTTTGCAAAACTCCTTTGAATGTGAGCCTAAAGAGTACTCCAGCAATACGTACAGACACCTTCAGAAGGCTCGGATGGATCCTTGCAGTCATTTGTTACATCCTAATCCCACTCATTGCTCTTTCCAGGAATAAAAGAACACATATGTGAATATATGAACAAAGCATATCGTGAAATCAGCAAGACATCCAGACTGAGACAGACAGTAGTCTGCTCTGTACCAGGGACGAGGGAAGCACCCTGAACATGGTCACAGAATGGGGTCACTTTTAAAATGTCTTGAAAACATAAAAAACTTCTTGTACACAGGGGAGCTAATGTGTATTTACTTAAGGCTCAAGTGGGTCAACTTAGGGCAACATGTACATGGACCTCAGCAGTAACCTAATTCTGACTTCTTGAGAGCATGGTTTCATGAATTCCAGAAGCATTTAGAAATTCAAATTTGAACTTTACCAGTTCCCATGAAAGTAAAATTGTATATCCATATTACCTGAGCAAGCCAGCCAAAACCCCGAAGAGCACTTGTTAAATACATCAAGCATCACAGAAAAATATTTGCATTCTGTTAACCTTCGTTTGATACTAAGCATGTGGAAGCCTGAAAATATATACGGATATTCGTTTCTTCTGAGGCCAGTGCTAGTTATAAGCAAGGAATTAAAAATGTTTTCGTTAACTTTACTCTTCTGCCGATCACTTACCAAAAAGGTTCCCTGCCTTTATAGGGCTTGTATGTTTTTATTCATTATGTTAAAGCTGAGCTGTTCACACTCCAGGCACAGGATTCACTATCCATATTATGTATCCTAGTCCACAGTTTGCTTTGAAACAGTGAATTTGGCCAGGACTAATAGCACTGTCTGAACTTTGCAGCCTCTTTATCAGTCAGATTCATCAATTTATTCTCCTATGAGTAGTGGTGAATAAACTCCCACAAATTGTTTTCCAGCACATAATTGCTTTGTGTAAGAAAGGTTATGCAAGTGTTCAGGGAAGTTCACTTGGTCAATGCATTCAAGGAGGACCTTTTTGTAATTTTAATTTACTATCTCCCAAATGTTTGTAAGCTACTGAACCAGGGTCACAGCCACACTGAATCCCATTCCATTCTGACTTTTCCTGTTTGGAGCATATGGGTAAGCATCTAGAATTTAAGGTTCTTTAAAACATCTTGAGAACACAGTTCTACCGCAGCAATTTTGATGACGAAAGGAATACACTTTAGATAGAAAAACTGAATACAAAATATTGCTGAAAACTATTTCCTTTTTGCTATACCTTGTTCTCCTTATTCTAATACAATCTACTATTTTATAAATTCATTTTAAACAGTCCATATTTGACATCTTACTCTGCTACAGGGCATACAAAAATACAAAGCAAAAATCCTTATGAAACATTACTTTTTCTTTCCAAAAAGAATTAGAAGATAAAATACCTAATTACAATGCAACAAAATAAGAGTTTGATTTTTAAAATATAGAAGATGAAAAATATCACAACTAGTGCAAAAAGACCGAGTAAGGGAAAAAAAATCTACAAGTCAATGTGATTACATTATCTGTTAAGTAAAGCAAACAATTAAGTCTAATAACTACGAAAGGATGAAATAAACAAAGGAAAAAATCTATAAGAAATTGTTGAAGCCGTGATTAGATGTCCCTGATTAACTGTGCCATAACTACTGTTTCCTGTTCAGTCAGGAGAGCAATATTGTTCCAGTCCACATATTTTCTATATAATGTCTAAGTGAGTATTTTCAGATATCACTGCCTGCTTCCGGCTCCTAAAAAACAAAGTTCTGCTCCTAAATGCCAAAAAATGATTCAGTGCTTCAGAGCATGTACAGGTGAAACAATAATTTAGTCATCCAGGTGATACTCTTCCTGAAGCAGACAGCAAAATTGGCTTGAGGTGAAATATCCTTTCATAACCTTGCCAGAAGTAGCCTCTGTCTCTTGAGGAATTTTTTAAATCTTATTTAAGAAAAATTAGTGATAATGGTTTGGTTTCTGACAGAGATTTCTGCAAAGTAGTGGGACTATCATACTTTCTAGGTCATGCAGGTAACAAAAAGGCTTATTTTTGTTAGACCTAGATTAACAAGACATGTCCATTTCATAAAATATTTTCTCTATTTTTAAGTCACTAAGAAATAACATTAATTTTTTATGTGTGCTCAACTACCAATCTACACTTACACATTGTATTGTTCAAGAGTGCCTGAAAGGTAGTATTTCAGAGGAAAGTAATTTTACATACTCGGCTTACAGAACAGAAAAACCCAAGGGGATTAACAGACAATATCTATAGATTCAGACCAAAATCATATTAGAATAGGCTGTTCAACAAACATACTTGCAACAACTTCCTCCACAAGAGAAGTGGCTTTAAAACATTGGAGGCTGGAATATACTTCAATTCTTGAGTATTTCCAGCCCATTTTTCCTCTTTGCCAGGAGCTTCTATCCCACAACTCCTATTTCTGATCTAAATCTACACTCACCAAAAGCTGAAACATGACATGTAAGCAGATTAAAAAAAAATTTTAAAAAATAAATACATCTGTGTTTCAGACATCACAGAAAGGGAAGGTTTCAGCAAGAAATCCTAATATGTGTAGCTTCAGTAAAGTACAGAGGCATTTAGCTCCCACTAATGAACTGTTTACAAGAAATGCATATTCATAAAATGACCCAGACACAAGTTAGAAAACTCTCCATGTATGGAAAAACACACATAATAAAAACCCTTAGAGGCTGACTGGAGAGGCTTTCTGAACAGAACTCAATGGACATTTTTCATGGTCCTGAAAAAGCATGCATCTCTCTACTCAGCAGCACCAAAAGACTTAGAAGTGTTTCAGTGAAACCAAAGCAAAGTTTATTTCCCTTTCAGTAGCTAACATAACTGCTAGAATATACAAAACAGCTGGCAGATCTTTTCTTGCTCTTCCCTGTAACTCTGCATATGGTCACTTCTGGAGACCAGGACAATGGAGACATGGCAGTACTGCTATTTACATGTCACTTTAAACATAATGTCTCAGTTTGAAATAAATACTTTGGGTTTGATAAAGCTTGCAATTACTGGAATAATACACTTTCAATGACTGAAGTAAAACTTTCCATTTTTTAATGAGAGAATGGCTACATTCCATTCCAAATGGAGTGTTCCTCTTCTGCTGTCCTTCATCAACTGTGGATGAAGAAATGTATTTATTATTTTCCAAGTTCTTTTCCTCATAATACAGCATTTACTGGAAAATGGACAACAACAGTAAGGGCATTTCAGATCATGATTTCTTTACCTCTAAGGCCACAAAAGGTAATGGTTATTGATGCTGGACTGTTGCCTTGCATGGAAGAAATCAGTTCAAGCCATGGAATAATTCTATTCAATAGACTCTACAGCAACTCTGAAACCTCATACTAAGATGGAGTGCTTTTTCTAGAAAGAAGTCTCATCTCACTTTTAACAGATTTCTCTTCTCAATCTATCAGTTGTTCTAGCAGTCTCATCGGTAAAAACATGCAGTTTAATTTCATGCTGAAAATATATGGAGAAAAATGACATTTATATTTCACTCTTGACTACCTCCAGAGCATGCTGTGATGGTTATAATCCTACCAGAAAACCATTCTGAAAAATCATTGCTCATATTCTTTAATCAGACTCAGAAACATTTTCATACCCTGTAGGAAGAGACAGCTCCATCAAAAATATAACTCTCACAGGGTCTCTTAACGCCAACTTTCTTCATGGTCTTGATGTAGCAAATGGTCTCTTCAGGATTTCATAATTTCTAGTATCGGGATAAAATGTGTCATCAAAAGCTTTAAAAGGACAGTTTATGGAATAACTTACAGGACATAATCTTCAACTGACACCCAAGGATACATAGACTCAAATGCACAGGCAGAACAAAGATCTCAGCATCTTCTCCTGGCATCATCAGCTTCCTCCTCTTCCCTTTCGCTGGGATAAGCAATTCCTCATCATTTGCTCTTCTTGAGGCTTTGAAATTCAACTTTGACATACTAAACAGCAATACCCTCTTCCTGGGCAACCAGAGAACTGTGATTATGGGCACAGCACAGGAAAAAACATACTTCTATACAGAATGACACTGTCACCTGCTTGAACCCCAAACACACTTTGAAAGGCATAATGCCTTTATGAGGGTAAAAAGAGGATTGCACTAAGGGTGGAAGGGCTGTCAAAGCAGAATGAACAGAGTAACAAATACTGTGGTGATTGCGGTGTTTTGGCTTGGTTCTTTCATCCCTTAGAAGATACAGGGACAGCTCAGAAAGTCAGCATCACTGCCTAAAAAAGAAGATAATTTGGTATCATGTGGACTCCCCAAGAGGTACTCCAGCACTTTAACACACATATTCAGAAACTGCAGACTGAAAGTAACAGGAATTTTTTTTCAATATATATTACAAAAAAAGCTTGAAAGAGGGAGACACTAGTCATTTTTTCTAATCAGCAGACCTTTTGTTTGTCTTCATCTTATGGAAGTATTTCTACAACACAAGCCATGACTAGCACCTCAGAACAACACATCGAGAGATCAAATTTTCTATCTGGATCTCGCAGAAGTTAAGAATGAAATGCTGCCAGAGAACAACAACAGTGTAGGCAGTACCAGAAAATAATAGTTGAGCCATCCTAGCTGAAATCTGATGGGAAATGAGCTACAGACAACAGCTATACAGTCTGTGGTCAGGTGTGTCCCATGTGGCAGCTAACCTCAAAGTATCACTGTATATTGAAAAGCAGTATTACTTTGAATTGTTAATATATTTCCTTGCATCTTCCCTGCTTTAAATTTTTTTTTTCTAGGATAGAATGTGCTTTGATTCAGCAAGTAACTAAAATATAAATTTACTTCTCACCTGAGTTACATCAAGGACTAATTAAGGCCCAACTGGAGGTTGTCCTCCTGCATTTAAAGAGAGGTTTCTTATAGTATAAACAGTCCTATCAGCAGGCTGGTTCATGTAAAAGACTTCACTGGTAGGAGAAGAAGAATCCAAAATTTGCTGGTTAATAAGTTGTGACTTCTGCATAATCACCAGGGTGTAATTCAATTGGTTCAGATCTGTCACATACACAACAACCTAGACACAGGCTCCAAGGTCACAGATGTTGGCTCTTTACCAGACAGAGCTACTCACCACAAAACTTCACTATAAAAGAGTACTGCATTTTGACAGAGCTTCAGATGCCCCTTGCAGAGAAGAGCTCAAGGAGCAAGTCAAGTCATGTAAAAAAATTCAGTCTTCCAGTGCCTGCCCAGGCTTTTCATATGGCATGGGAAAACCATTTACCAAGGCATTCACAGCACCAAGTTTTATACAGCAACAGCTGTGGTAGGCCTGGCTTAGCAATAAACTCTCTAAATTTACAATACCCTTCCAAACTTCCAACTGTCCCTGATGAAGAAATATAAATGCATCTTAATTGCTATTCTCTAAACTACTTCTTCTAAATGCTTTCTGACAGAAATTAATCCAATTCAAGAGAAATCAACAAGGCAAGGACGAATATTTTTCATCTCTTAAGAAGTTTCTGGAGGTGTTTTGTGGAGAGCTCCCTCATGAGTAAACCTCACCGACTTGCAGCAGACACGTGCATCATCTGCAACAGATGACAACCAGTGCTCCTGGAATCCATCTGACTTTATCCACATGCAGCCTAATGTGATTCTTAGGGATGGTTCTGTGTAGGGCCTTAAAAGTCCCTTCTGACTCAGTTTATTCTGTGAATACTGCATCTCATTTTCAGCCACACCAGACCCACCTCCTCTTCGTTAACCATCATGGCTCTGCTAACAACAGCAGTGGTGATTTCTTCTGCCCCACCTGTCATAATCCCAGCCTCTCCACTCACCAAGTCTCATCCTGAATTTAACATGCTTTAAATCCTCCTTCTAAAAAGAGACCATGACTTTCAGTTTATTTTTATCCAAATCAAGTCCATTTCTCTGTGATGCAATACAGGCCACTGTGTTCATGTGCTTCTTTATGTTGGTATTACTTGTATATTTCAATAATGAGCTTGTTCTCAGCTAGGTTGTTAGTGAAAAAATATTAAACAAAACAGGACCCAAACATTGCAGCAATGAAGAAGCACCCTGTTCAGTACCCAGTTTTACCATTTTATTGCTGTCTTCACCAGCAAGACATTCAGATTGACTGGATGCAAACACTGCTACCAAGATTTATTTTGGATTTTTTAGGAAGTATCACACACAACAGGACAACTGTAAAGGAGTTTTAACCTGCTGCTTTGACAAAGTCATTATTCAGCCTCACACTTCATCCCAAAGACACTCCTTGACTGAAGTCATTAATTCATTACCAAAAAGAGCAACAAGAAGAGTGCAACAGCAGGCATATCCTTTTAGGGCTTCAGTAATTTGATATTCTGATTTAAATTAAAGTTATAAAAAAATTTAAAGCCATAAAAAATTTTGTCAACAGTTTTCACTTTAAACATCCTAGCTTGGCACTCATTATGTACTTCAATACTGCAACATTGCTTTATTGTAGCACCAAATCATCAGAACACAGCCCCATTCTGCTATGAGCTTGCAGAAACTTTTTACTTGCATGGATTATCACTCACTTTACTAGAATTTCACAGCAGATTCTCCCACATTTTTTAAAGTAAGGCCTGGGCTGCAATGGTATATAGACTTTTCTTTTGTCCTGAGCACAAAATTAACTAGACAGGGGTATCACAGCAATGCATATTTTCAGAACGCACATAAGAACAGCAGACGTAAAATACCTTTTCAGAGACCACAAAAAACTTAGCAGCTGGTGAAATGCTGGATACATCCTGTTATTTAGCAGTAAAATGCGGGCCTTGTTACTGTAAATTTCACTTATTTTCCCCAACAGCAGTGTAATTAATACCTGTGTCCCCTCTTTCTGAGCACACATTTTCCTTAATTTTGCTGAAGTCTTCAAAGCAAAATTGCCCAACAAAATACTCCTAGGCTATGCTCTAGATGCTTTCTGAAGCAATGCTTTGCAAAGAGATGGAGCTAAATCTGGCAGTGCTCACCCCCTAATCTCCAGGCAGAGATTTAGGGTAGTAACCTAAATGGCCCATCTGCATACCTCCAGCCTTCAGAATATTTGCTTTTTTTTTTTTCATTTTTCTCTCTCTTGCATCATTTTGGGAGCATGGATGAACCTACTGGAGCCTTCATTCTTTCAGGCAATCTCATGAGGCTCCCAAGTGGTCACACCTTGCCTCTCTCCCCACTAGAATACATTAACGATTACAGCAGCATGCATCTTGCTTAATAACCTTCACATCAGGAAACAATTCCACACTTTGGTTCTTTTGGTTCTTTTGCACAAGTAACTGAAGGATGCAAATAAAAAACAGTTGTCTGTGGTTCCCAGACCAAAAGGGGAAGAAGTCCTCCAGATGTGACAAAGGAACATACAGAGCAGTGTTGAGGCAGGGCTTGCATGTAACTCCAAGACAGCACACACAACCCCTAATGTAACTCAGACTATGCTGCTAACTGGCCTCCCTTGCTCTGCAGAGCTTGCAAACCTCCCATTTAGCTGGAGCTGCTGTAACCTTTATTTGGTTTTCAAGTGAGGATCTCCTGCAGCTCACCCTCTAAAACATGGAGATCTGCCAAACCACTTACAGCCTGGTCTCACCTTTGATTGGTCCTTCTTTTCAGAGACCACTTCAGAGGTGAGTGATGCAACGCGGTGCTTTGTATGCCATCACATTTGATGCACATGTGCTGCTTTCCTGTGAACAATGTTTCCTTTCCTTGATGGTAGAACACAGTGCAAAGCACACAAATCTCACGTACAAGACATAAAAACCTGACACATCTGCTGTCATGAGAAGCTCTGTATACCCTCTTTCTCCTCTATGCTTAGGAAAATGCATGGTTTAAAGGTCAAGTCTCTAAATTAAGATCTATAAATCACAGACTCATTTTCTATTCCTGCCTCAGCATCCCCTATTTTAATCAAGTAATTAAGTTTTCCTGTCAACAAAACATGGAAAACATCCTGTCATAATAGAGAAAATTAATCCTTTATAATTTGTGTTTAATATGGAGGCTATGGAGACAGTTAAAACATGCACACACTTTCCATGCTCTGGCCATTTCTTTCAGACAAGTTTTAAGACTATGTCTTCGGCTCAAGCATCAGCAAAAGCCATTATCAGAAACCCTGTCCTAGACCAGCCCCACCATCAGTCATGGGGTGTTTTCACATGCTGGTGTAGAGCTGTATTTATTTGGCAGGGCTAATATCGAAGTCCCCATGTCTGATCACTTGCACTGTGATGTTTCAAGAATCTCCAGCTCCACTATGCCCAATGCCCAGTCTAGGTATCAAAAAGTCCATAAATCCTTACCTTCAATGCAATACAGAAATCTATGCAGTGTTTTTGACAGCTACTTTTCTGTTCTCCCCAGCATAATTTACACTATCTGTTTTCAAGCTGACACACAGCAATGCAACATGAAAATCAGCCTAGATCAGAGACCAAATGAAGTGGATTGGTCTTTTGGAAAAAGCTGTTCAAAAGAGGTATGATAAGCCTTGGTGTTCCAGGGCTTCAGAAAACAGAGCTGTTATGAAACAACCATATGCAAACTCAAATAACCCAACTTTTACAGCCCTTTCTTAAAGACTCCACAGTAATTCCAAGAAAAAAATCACTACACTTGCAATGGGAGACAAAACCCAGAAATTTCAACCTTTACTTACTCTTGTTCCAAGAGTTCTTCAGACCTCAATTACATCAACATCTTAAAAGATATATTAAGACTTTGAAAATAAGCTAGCTTGTTTTTGAAATACTTTGGTCTAAATATTAAAGTGTACCGTTACACATAAATTCAATACACGATATTTTCTACAGTAAAAAGGAGCAAGTCTGTGAGAGGCCCACTACCTCAAACACCATTACAATACAGATAAAACCCAAAATATTACTTAGTGGTATTTCAGCCTCAAAATAATCAATTAGACTATATGCTATTTCCTCCTCTTCTGTGCATAAGGATTTGATCTAGCACCATTAGTCATCACAGTGTATGTGTCAACTGACTTTGCAATGCAATAGGTAAAATCCCCAAACCTGCTTTTCTTTTGTTGTGCCCTGACTTATATTTAGGTCATAAGCAAAGATAATGGAATTTTTGGATAAAGCTGAACCATAAATCTTGTGATATTTTTCCCTCTGAAAATAGATTATTTTTTCTTTAATGTAGCTATTTATAATGGTTCACTTAAAGACTATAAGCAACATAAGCCAGTAGTTTTCTTTCTGACAAATGCATTACATTGGGTGTTTTAGAGGGCCATATTTAAGTTCATCATCTAGTCAGCATTGCTTTCTTCAGCTGTTTAGAGCAATTTATTCATCAAGAGCTAACTGAGGCAGACTCAGTTCCACCCTGCATAGTACACAAAGTAAAAATACAGTTACAGCTCTGATTTAGTGACATTTCATACAGATCTGCATTTACACATGGTATAAGGCAGTGGAAAACCAGACTTGGTTAGATTCATGTCAAAAATTCCCCTCTCAGTGAGTGAATCCTGTCGTCCAATAAACTGTTGAAAACTAATCCAAAGGAAAAAAAAAGCATCCAAACCACGAACTAAGTAGAACTAAGAAAAAAAGTTCACCTTAAACATAGCAGTTGCCTTCTCTCCTCCTGGATCTTTCCTGGTTTGCCAGGAATTTTTAAAAAGCATTACTTTGTCTTACATAATTACTTGTAAGCACTGTTTTATTCTACCAGGCAGAAAACCAGGCATGTTATCCTATCCCCACTTACTTTCAAATGTCATTTCCAATTAGAATACTTCTCCATATCTCTACTGGTTTTATATATCCTCTAACTATTTCTGGCCTGTGTCCTACACTTAAGACAGAGCTGAAGTAACACCTGATGGAAAGTGAGATGTAAAAGGGATTGCATTTTGCTTCATGGCTTCTGCATTGCAAAAACAATGCTCTTGTAGACAACAGCAATTTCAAAATGAAAAGGCATTATCCCGCACTTGACTTGGAGAAGCTGCTTTCAAGGAATTTAAGTTGTTCATCAGCACTTCTGAATATCTTTTGAAATATGAAACCAATTAATAAAATCCAAAAATTACAACAAAGTATCATCATCTTCCTTCTCAGGAAAATTCAAGGTAATTCACAGTCTAGGACAGATGGCTTGAAAATTAAGAAACTTTATCTCTCTTAGCACATCTCGGAGAGCCATGCTGAATAAAGGTAAAATCCAGTTCTGAAAACTACACAGGCCAGAAGAGTAAAGGGATATTTGTAGGGGAAAAATATCCCTTTATTCTCACCTTGTCCTTGAGCCTTTTCCACGATACATATCAGAGGTGACACCAGAGTCAAGGCACTGAACAAACTACACCTTTGATCTCCCTTCAGGACAGCACTTCTCCCCTGGCCCTAGACCTCCACCTTCACTCAGCTTAATCCTCTTTCAATTTAAACCTCCTTCTGTTTATTTATCCAGATAAAAACAGGGCTCTCCTGTAAAACTCAAGTCACTTTCCAATAGCAGAGATTACTCTTGGTTTTGTGAAGGATGCAGTCTCAAAGGAAACCGTAAGAATTCTGTAGTGTACAAAGCATATTAATAAGCAGCTAGGAACTGAAATCCCAACAGGGACCAGACCACCCAACTTCACAGTGACTTGTTCTGACCCCTGCAGGGCAGGAGGATGCGACAGGGACAAATACGTGATGGCACAAAAGCCAACCATTTCTTAGTGGTACCACCACCACCACCACATCATCCTAATCTCTCAAAGAAGTCAGTGCTGGTTTTATTTATTGCCTCATACACTGTTTTCAGTGAGGAAAGTCCGAAGCATTGCTAGCCAGTTCATTAAAACTGGTCTTCAAAATCTCAGTTTTCTCTATATTCCACACTACGATTTCTAAAGGAAATTCTGCCTCATGCACAGCAGAAGTAACAGCATTCATTCCTACATGTGCTGTTCATGCCCTTCACAGTGTCCCTTGGCTTCTTTCCCCTGTAATACAGCTACATCCAAAAATTACTAAAGCTGGCTTATTTTCTCCTTATGTATTGTCAACTTATAAAATGTTTCTCAAAACACTCACTTGGTACATGCACTAAATAACACTTGGCTATAGGCAGGAGTCCAGCTCCCTCTCACAGCAAGAGCCTGCACTCCTAGATAAGCCTTGAAGCATGTCTAGACATATGTTCCCCATTCCCTTCCTGGACAGCCCCTGTTTTGAGGTGATCTCTCCTACTTGAAAGAACTGCTGTCAATTTTGCACTGGAAGCAGAGGAAGGCAAAACTCCAACTGAGTAATGCTTAGCAGAATACAGTTCATCAAAACTGAGTATTTCCATACCACTCACTGGCAAAGTTTCACTTCAACCATGGAAATGGTGAGAGAACTACGCAAGATGGGGGAAAAGGTAAAGCATTAAAAACAAGCCAAACCAAACAAACCAACACACAAACAATGGCCCAAGACACACAATTCCAGGTTTGGATTCACATAGTCTAGGTGTCCTATTTAAACATACAGGTTTTCTATACCAAAAAGTACTGATGCAACCCCCTAAAACTGCTTTTTTTTTTTTTTTAGTGCAGAGAGGATGCAGATGAATGCAAAGACAGCATCTGCTACTCAGTGTCCAAGCCAGATCTTTGCCTCTTCCAATCAATATCCTCCTCCCTTTTTTTTGAGGCTTAGGTTATCTGGGGAATTTCTGTTCAAAATCAACTTCATCCAGCCTGTTTGTTCCATCCCAGTGAATGAATTACTCTTACTCCTACCACACTGCCATGCAGAGTTCCAACACAATCTTCATTGTTTCCAGCAATGGAAAAAGCAACTGGCAGGTGTCTCCTGCAGCAGTTTCAAAGTGATCTCCTGACCTCCCTACCACACACAGATGAGCACTTTTGGAGAGGCAGGCCATCAAGCCTGAGGGAACCCATCCAAGTGTCTCACATTTTTGGATCACATGATGGGAACATGCATTCTCACAGATGAAATACAAGAGACACCACTACCCCAGCTTGCATGGCTTCTGATGCAGTATTTGTGAACATTATCTACACAATTAGAACAGTCTTGCAAAATTTAAGGGTTTCAACAGAAAGAAAGAAGACTAATCCTAAAATAGCAAATCTCTTGGGATTCCTGTGCTAGCACCTAGAATGAACACCTGCTCAAATTTCCCCATTAACAAAGCAACTTTTGGGTAGAATGCACAGTGGATGGAAAGTAGCACTCCACCAAAAGCTTTTGTGAGCTTTGCAGTATAAAACAAACACCTTTTCTTCCAAAGCACAGTCTAGGGGTCAGTGAAATTTTCCATAACCCACTGAGCAGACTTCCCAACACAGCTCTCCCCCTACAAGCAAGGCCAGCCTCAGTATCAGTGATCTCCTTGAGATTACCAGACTCAGCCTACAAATCAGAAAACAGGGCAGAGATTTCTAGCAGATGTCTTAAGATTTCTAACAGCCATCTTAAGATCTTCAGCAGCTTCACAATTAATGAAAATGTGTCAAACTTTTCCATTTCTCTTCCACCTTTTAATGGTAGGCATCTGAGTGAAACACTAGAAGACAATTCTAGTCACATGCTGGTTCAGGAGAGGTATAAACAAGACATTTGGTTTTGGTGTGAACACCCAGACCAACCTAAAGCATTTCTTTTTGAAGTATGTATTTTGAAGGTCCAAGTTCTAACATCAGGATTTAGCAAAACTAGCAAACTAATAATTTTGAAGCTCTAAAGCATTAATTTGATTGCACAGCACTCCATGCAACACATCTTTTCTACATTTTTCTTACCATCACTTAAATCCCAGTTTAGCAACCTTTCATAATTATAAAACCAAACTGCATGACTGCCAATGTGTAAATAAAAGCCAAATGTCTAATAGGATTTTTTTAAAAAATCTATTCTAATATAAAACCACTACGGATGACAGCATGACAACAAGGTAAAGCATGAAGTATACTATTCATCTCACTGGAGTTTGTTTTTGTTTGTTTGTTAAAAAAAATGGCTACAGAATTTATTCAAGGCTAGATCAGTTCAGTGTCCTTTATCCTGGCCTTTTTTTTTTTTTTTTTAATTAGAAGCAAAATTCATAATGCAGTAGACTTCATGGATGAGTTTTTGCCTTGG
Organism: Tychaedon coryphoeus; assembly: GCA_013398595.1. Lineage (NCBI taxonomy): Eukaryota > Metazoa > Chordata > Aves > Passeriformes > Muscicapidae > Tychaedon > Tychaedon coryphoeus. The sequence continues at coordinate 1,532,077 of WBND01000167.1, forward strand.
TGGCAGAAGCACATGTCATGTATCTCAAATCATCTGAAACATCCTAAGCGACAGAAGGGAGCAAAGCCTGGAACCACAACAAAGAAAATCCATTTCTTCTTTCCACCCTCTATCTTTTTTCAGTATTCTGCAACATTTTATTTTCACAGTTGAAACACAAAGTATTTAAGCATGAAGTATCTGAGCTAACCAGGTAAGAGATTGGATGAACCAAAGATTAACTTTATTTAATATGAAGAGAGACACTGTTTCAAAGGATGGCAAAGCCTCTGAAAACTGTTTTAGCAATTTGTTTTAAACTAGATTATGGTGAAAACGGAGATGGTATTAAAATAGACAGAAAAACAGAAATCTGGACTTTCTAAAATGAAATTATACATTTCAGCCTTTATGCACAGCTATTAGCTGACACTATACAGCTGTTCAAAATAATGGAAAAGATTAAACAAAGATTTGCTACAGTAGGTCAAAAGAAAAACCATTCAACTTTGCAAAAACTTAGATTAAAATCCAAACTTTCAGATTTTAAACCACATATCTTCCCAATTATACTGTTTGCAGTGTCCCAAGGGCTATACTGTAGGGATTGCACAAGGAGATCTGTTCACAAATTAAGCACCTGCAATTTGAACCTACTCTGAAGGAAGGACAGGATGGGAATGGAAGTTATTCTCCTTGGAACTGGCTGCCTTTTGAAGAGTAGAATGGTTAAACACAAATCTGTCTACTAAATCTGAATGGTGTTATAAATTATATGCAATTAATTTCTAAAAAAGTAGTGAGCATTTTAATTATTATTTCTATACAGAACAGTAGAAGAGATTACACAGCACTCTTAAGGGGTTTAAAATTACAGTCTGCATAACTCTGTCTACCTAGGTCCTGCATTTTAAACTACTTACACCGTTGAGTGTGTCTCACAGTTAAGCATCTTCAAAGAAAGATCTATTTTGCATGAAAGACAAGAGTTCAAGCTGCACTACAGTAAGAACCATAGGAAGTTATCAAACATAAAACACACACCAAACACAAAGTTAAAGACTATCAGAAGGTAAGGGCAGTTTGGATACACAGAACAATCAAGAAATTTTCAGACAAGAGATAAAAAAACCCAGCAGTTCACTGAGTTGGAAAGACAGAAATAATTCCAGATGGCAACAAAGCTGTTCCCTCTGCCACACCTGCCACAGTGGCAGGATGCAAGGCACGCTGGAGAAGGCAGTTCTGCTGGAACTGAGCCGCAGGAGACACAGTGGACAGAGATTGCTGGATTAATGAACAGCCCCTGTTGGGAAACCAAGCAAAGGCAGTTTCGAATTACCTCTGGCAGCAGATGGGCAAGTAACCGAAGGGTTTGAACTGTTTGATTCTTACAGCAGTGTGAGTAACCAAACGGCTTTATTTTGTGTGTGCTAGAAACATGTCACAGCAGGAGAAATTAATGGCAAAGGCCACAGGAAACTATCACACAGAAATATTTCTGAAAGAGTTGGAAATGACACATTAGTATGTGCAAGGCCAGTGAGAAACTGTTTAGTGGATAACAGTGATTCATGTAAAAAGAAGACCGCCAACAAATTAAAAAGGAGCTTTCTGCTATTTGCTCATTTTCTGAGCAGAAAAGAAAGCATAAGCTTCTTATTTCTAATAGAAAAACACTGATAATTCAGTGCAAGGCACAGTGGAAAAAGAGAGAACTCTTCTAGTTACATATGCATGTCAAAAGCTAATGATCAATTTGCATTACAGTTTACCTGCATCATCAGTTTACAGTTCTAGGCAAAGCTAATTTTGTACAGAATTGGACTCAGGCACCTGAAGCAGGGGTATTCTCTGCTGACCATGAGCAGACAGGCAAGGGTGAAACAGATCCCACTTCTCAAAGACAATCACCCTTCGCTCTTAAGCCAAATCCAAATCATCAGCTATTCAAGATCAAAATTAAAGACTTTCCTAATAACATTTAAACAGTGAAAGTGCTCTGTGTCCACATAACCAACGAGGAAGAACTTCTAGCTTTTCTAAGATGAAAGAATTTCCCCTGGGGGCTGAGAATGAGGAATGTCTGTCCAAGAAACAAAATATCACTTGAATATTTGCAAGCTATTACAACGGAAGTTAAAATATTTGAGAGAGAGCTGTTATGTCAACCTAGCAGTGCTATCATTCACAAAAAAGGCTAATATATTCCAGCTGCATTAACTGCTTCTCCCAAGTTTCCCCATACCATCTTCAATATCCTAATATATCTTTGACATTTGGCACATATCCTCCTCTCCGTAAAATAACTCCCTATGAGGTCTTACTCCTTCTTTTCAAAGTATGATGATGGTGGGAAATAGAAATTTCAAGTCTCAGAGCCTTTTTCTAAAGATGGAGAGTATTAAAATATTCCACCTGACAACTGGTTCTTACTTGAGGTGAGCCAAGCTAGTTTTACTGTGTCTAGCAGTGCTTTCCAGTTGATGGACAAAGAACTTTATATGTCAAAAAAAAAAAAAAAATCCCATCTGAAAAACTACAAAAGCCAATGAGGTCCCGGGTAAATATTTTTCACAAGAATTGTAGCATTCATGTTGCATCTTCTAGCAACGAGAACACATGCTGAGGTCAGAGGTTTCGTCTGCACACGGAAATCAGAAACTCTTCTGTGAAACAAAAGCTTGAAGAATCATAGCTCTGGAAAGTTATGCACTCAAGAGATATTCTGGGTCTTAAATTCATTCAGAAGATTTTACCCATACTATAGAGATATGCCCTTAGCGTGCATCAAGACTGCTCATATGGCAGATCTTAGGCTAGTACCGGTTTTGGTGGAGGGATGAGTTACTTATGGAAGAAAATACTCTTCTCCATAATAAATTATTCTTATGGACTTCTCAGAGTCTTGGAATATTAGCACCAGGGGAAAAGGCAACAAATGATTACACAATTTGTACAAAGACTCTGATATTAAACCAGATACATATTTAAAGACAGTCAGTAAGAAAGTTTATTGATCGGTAAGTGGAACAATTCATAAGGAAATGCTGCCTACTGATGTCTATTTACTGCACTGCACATAACTGATATGATCAGCTCAAATTAAGGAAGGTGCATTGACACAGCAGAATACACAGGTTCTCCATACTTCACTTTTCAGCCTCAGCTTGGCAGCACAAAGATTTCAGTTCTATAAACATGCAATGCCTTCAAAAACCTATTTCTTATTCTGGTCAAAGAGGCACAGGCAATGAAAAAGCCACATTTTATCAACTACTGAAAGATATCTTCCCCCAAAAGACCAGAATCCACACTCCTCCACCTTTTTCTTAGCCAAACTATTTAGAGTTTAGCCAGGCAGATCCTTTAACACAAGAGGCAGTTTGCAAGCACTAGAAGACATACACCTTGACCCAAAGTCCTAAGAATATATTATTTCATTATTCTAACTGTCATAGTAATAGAAGGTTAAATATGTGTGGCATTTTCTGGAAACTAACAGATTATTTTGTTTCCAAAGACTGTATTTCACTTTCAAAGACTGTTATTTGCTACCATTACCACTTGAGGAAAATCTTCCACTTGCAGCATAAGAGAACACAAACACAGTCAGCTCAAAGAAAGAAGAAATCCTCATAGAAAATGTATCATCCTCATATTTGGAAAAATTTCAAATAGAAAAGTTTCTGACAAAGCTGGCAGATGCTATATTAGAGATTTCTGTCTCATCTAGGGGGTTCCTACAGTTGGGAAAACAAAAGGACCTAGCTTGAACTGTGGAGAATGAAACGAGATATTACTGAAAGACTAGCAAAATCCAGCACGGATTTGTTATTTACAAAAGTATAAGGGGTGGTAAATAGTATAAATTTTTACCTGTATAAGCTTAGCAACTGAGCAATAAAAGGGTGTGTAAGCAACACTTTTAAACATATTATGAACAGAACATTCCTTCAACAATATTGTTTAAATACAGTCATGACAGAGTAAGATGGGGTTTGTGCTTCTCTTTGCAACAGCTAAAATGATACAAGCATGTCTGTGCAAAGACAACAGAGTGTATCACCGCAGTTACAAGCATTCCTTTGACACAATGAGAAATGTACTGATGATTTCTAAAACAACATTTCCCCCCTAATACAGTGGAATACCCTCTGTAACGGAAAACATTTTCAAGCTATTAGTTTGTTTTCTTCAACATTAGCATTGGACTAACTGTTGAACTCTGGCTCCAGAACTGAATTTCATCCGGCTGAATTAAGGTCAAAATCAGTATTCCTACTGCGCAAGGGAAGTCTAAATCCTGCTGGGAAAAAAAAATAAAAAAAATGTACTGTTAACTTCTTCTGGCAAGGAGGAAAAAAAAAAAAAGCAATGTAAACAAAATGGTATGAATATTTTAGTACTTAAACACTAACTTCAAAAACAGTGAAAAATCTGGAAGTTATAACTATCAAGATTTGAAGGTTTGGATTACAAACATACCTTGTATTAACTACTTGAATACTAGTCATATGCTAACAGCTAGTATGCACACATTATTAATGCTCAGCTGTAGACATATGGGAAAAAACTTTCCTCTAAATATTATGAATGTCTGGAATGTTGCTTCTTCTTAAAGGATAAAACCAATCCCATGTTATCTCTTGTACTAATACTGAGCATGTCCACATTGTATGTTGAATATAATAATAAAACTACTCTAAAAAGGTAGTATTTAAACTGCACTGATACCTATCGTCTGTGTGCCATGCTCCCT
>WBND01000168.1:0-24917 GCA_013398595.1 Tychaedon coryphoeus
CTTTTGATATTTGCAGATCTAACAGTCTTTTTTTTTTTTTCCTGCAATAACATGGCCATAAGAATGAAATAAAAGATGCAGTACTATTCCAAGAAAACCAGAGAGGGAGGGAAGGTGGTTGGGAATTCTTGGCTGTTTCTATTTCTCAGTAGCAGGTGGATGGTCAGTTTTCCCCAAATAGCACTATCTTGTGCCACACAGTTCACACAGACCAAAAATGAACTCTGACATATTTTATCATTATTGGGTTTTCCTCATTAGTGTCGAAAACATGGAAACTGTTTTATTTATCAAGGAAGCAATTGCTTCCCCTTGGAAACCAAGAGACACATTATTGAAATCTCAGCCCAAAACTGAGCTATTGCAGCTGTCCACTCTTTCAAGCAATCAGATCTATTACCAAGAAAAAATTCAAAAATACACATTTCCTATCCTTGTCTCTGAAAAAAAAAGGATTCACTGACATCACAGAATATAGCCTATTATTCTTGCCAATCATATAGTAAATATGAAACCACTAAATAATTTGCTGACTATCAGAAATGCCTTCAAAAGGACTTTTTAAAACAAAACTACTTTCCTGATTAAAAGGGAGAGTAAATGAGAAAAAATTGTTGGGCCAGACCCATGTGTGACTTATTGGGCCACACTCATATTGCCTTCAGTCTTTTAGCAGAGCAGTGATAACTCACTGTAGACGAAAATCTGACTTATCATTTCAAACTGATCATGTCCATTTTCTTAATAAACCAGAGCTAATCTATTAAGTGCACAAATGGCCTCTGGACTATTCCAATGCCAAGAATAAAGAGAGTGTCTTCATGAAAAGCTTTCTGGAAAACATTCAGAAGGAGGAAGTAGCAGAAAGCAGAAACTGCCAATAGGTGCAGCCCTGACACAAGTAATCCTCTTCAGATGTGTGTCAGTGCAAGTCAAAGGTTCTAATGTCAGAGATGAGATCATTATTACATCAGAAATCCTATGACAATTGCAGTACTGTTGGCAAGAGAAATAGAAAAGACAGGAGCCAGACCATAAATACACACATTTATTTGTGGTGCAGCAGAAAAGGCATCTTCCATTTAACTTTAAAAGCCTACAAATTACATTTAAATGGTATTTCCACTGCCTATGATTAAGCCCACTTTGAAACAGATAGAAATAGCCAAAGTCTTTGTGTATAACCTCTTGGACATCTCTACTGAAGTGCACAAAAAAATGAATAGCTGAGAACTCTCTGTCCCCTGCAGGAAGGGCTCAGCACATGGAGCACTGCAGGTTGCCATTTTCTTGACCTAATGCGTTGATTATCTGGAATAATTTGAGAGACAAAAGCACATGAGAATTGTGTCTTTAAGTTCTATTTCAAGTACAGACTCTGATAACAAAATAGCAAGAAATCTAAAATTAAATGCCTATGAATTAAGACAATTGAAGAATTTCAATAAGCCATGAGAGGCAAACAGCTCCCTCTTAGGACTGACCTACATCCTTTGAATATCCACAGTAAATAAAATGAAACACTCTGAGGGTTTTAAGTTGCTAAGAAGTTTTCCTTCAAGGAGATGAATATACACAGACATACATCCTGTACTTTGACCAGTTTGGACAGGGCCCTGAAACTGAAGCAAGCATGCTTCTGGAAAATGGGAGAAGCCACCCTTCCAAACCAAAAGAAAACACGAGGCAGAAAAAATGCTGGAATATGAAAGAGGAAGGATTTCATACATTACCATGATCAGGGCTGTACAGAGAACATGAACAGCAGCAATTCCATTAATAACAGCCATTTATTTCAACAGATTCCTCCACTGATGTTGATGGACACCAAATGATGAGTGGTAATCAATCTGGGCACTTCTTAAGTGACTGCCCAAAATCTGTGTCAGATGAAAGAACTCAATTTTGATTCTGAAGTCCTCTGGGCTCTGATTCCTTTTCAGAACAATTACAAATACATACCCTGGCTCAAGGAAGAAATTATATGAATTCATAATTCTTCAATAAGAACAAAATAAACTGAATGTATGGGAAAACTGGCTGCCAGGTGAGGTGGAAACACCAGCCATCAGTCAATTCAAGTATTTGCTGACAACTAATGGAAGAAAGGGAACACTCCTGTCCCTCCTTTCCTCAGTTGTTTCCATTGTCATCAGAAAAACAGCACGTGGTGGCTTAAGTGCAGAACACTGAAATATTAATTCCTATGCCCTAGTTCTGTGCTCTGTGCACCCTCCTGAAGTGTGCTAAGTTACTTATTTTGGTTGCCTGATAAAAAATTGATCAATTCTGACCCGTGCAAACCTCCTAAAAAGCCTGGTTTTACTCAAGTGGCAACTAAAGAGCCAGCACAACGCGAGCAGCTTTGGTGCATGCAGAAAGCAGAAAACCACAGTGCAGTATCACAAACCTAACAGTTTTCAATAAATCACAGGGAAAGATAGCAGTTCCTTCCTCATATGCAAAATACTGTTGAGTCTGAGCATTTCTCGAGATGAAGACAAACTCAGAATAAATATTATGACTGTAGCAATCACCAAACTACCTGAAATGCTCAGCATGTCTCTCCTTCTGTGTATTCAAGCTTCTGTTTCCTAGAGCTTATCTACTGACTTATCAATCTCCAAAGCTAATTATAAGCCAGCATCAAGACAGCCTATTTCAACACTTTAAATTACCTCCCATTAGTTTTAAGAAACAATGACTCAGCTTTCTCTTTTTTCATTCAAAGCCGACCTTTCATTTTTTAAATCTACATTCACTTCTCTTCTGATGTTTGGATTTTTGCACCTTTATCACAGCAACAGAGTTCAAAATCTCCCATTTTCATAATAAAAGTATCCCAGAATGAACTAATAAATATTTGATGTTATTTATGTATGATTTAAACTTGCAATCTGAACATAAGGTAGTATCTTCTACAATTAAGAGTCAGTTTCAAGGCTGAGTGTGGGAACTAACTTCATCTTCAGTACACCAATTTCAAAAACTCCTAGGAAGTTGTATGTTATTTTAAACAATGTATGTTATTTAAGCAAAGTTGCTGTACTTCAGTCCCTTATTCTGGGTCACAGACCAATTCACAGAGAAACTGCACTATGGGCAAAATGTTACTGAAAATTCAGATTAAGTTTAATGACAATGCAAATTTAAGCGTTACCTTAGCTGCACCATGGCAGTGGAGTCCTTCCAGAAAGTGCTTCCTGAAAACCCCAAATACACCCAGCCTGTGGTCCAGATGCCTCACCCATTCATCTAGTGCCCCTCCTCCAGTGTTATTTCAAACCTCAGCAAACCTTCACGTGCTGAGGCAGCTTAAGACATGGCAAAAGAATTAAAAACGTAAATCAGGATGGTCTATGGCTCTCTGACTTCAGGGTTTATTTAATACGTTTAAATACATTAAATACATTTTCTGAAGGGGTTTTTTTTGGAGTTTTTTACTCAAAAAATTATCTTGCTGTTCTAAGAAACTGCCCTGTTTTTTGTTTTTCACCTCTCAGGAAGTCAGGCCACCACTTCTAGACCTGCAGTCACAGCATCAGGACAGACACATGTGGAAGTGTTCATCCCCCGAGTGATCAATGAAGATCCCATGATATTGAAATGAAAAACTTAAAAATCAATCTGCAAAGGGGAGTTACTTCTACATATAATTCTGTTCAACAAAGCCACAGTCATTGGCAAGAAAAGTTCTAACCAAATTAACTTTTCCCTGTATGTAAAACCACCCCAAGCAAACCAACTATGTGAGGACTCAGAAGAAAGCTGTGACTTTTCTGCTGTGCTTTCACATACAGCACAGAAAAGCACTTTGCAGCAAACAGCAGGCAGGGCCTGCTATTTCAACCTTGCAAATTAAAGCAAAGGGCTGTTTTGTTTTCAGTCCATCAGCTCAGCCCCACACCCAGCAGCCCTTGGCTCCTGCTGTTCCACTGATAATCTGCCATATGTGGCACATCCTACAGCAGCACCCCCAGAGAGATGGACCAAAATCAGCACTGTTGTGTTGTGTAAAGGGCACTGAAAAACTGACAGATGGCAACAGCTGGGGCAAATTCCATTCAAGGAAGCATTTTTTAATCAAAAATTTTATACAAAGCGTATGGGGCTTTTCATTGCACACCATTTCTCTTTCATTGCACAATTCCAACTGCTTTTCATGCTGCTGTTCTGCCATACAGCAGCCAGGTCCCACACACAAGGACAGACTGAAGCAGAAATGGGCAAACATCCATCTGAGCCAACAGAGCTGCAGAATTTTGCCCTTGGCTCTGTCCAGTTTTAGTGAAGTGCTGCAGAGGTGAAGCCCTGGGAGAAGAGGCCATGCAGAAACACAGACCCCAGCTCCAGGAAAGCTGCCAGTGGGGATGCAGAAGCTTTGCTTTGTCCTACATAATGTATGCTAGTCCAAAAGCATCTGAAAGGTGATGTTAAATTGCTGTCATCCTTTCAATCCTAGCACGCCTATTAATTACAGTGTTATATTGAATTTCATTTCTGTACTCTGGATTCCACACCACATACAACGCTCGTTGCTCCTGCCTTCATTCATGACTTTTTTCATTAGCACACCTGGAAGCTCTCCAAGGCAGGCAGCAGTGAGGAGCAGAAGTCTTGTCAGAAATATCCATTAAATCTGTCACAGGCACTAACAAATCAATCGAGTGCCAATGAGCCTTTCAGAATTTTTTTTGAGCAGCTGGTTAAAAAGGGACCCACCTGACTTGAAAACTTTTCAGCAACAACAAAACACACTAGGCCTGACATGTTGTGGTTATCACAGTTACTTAAATTTCTTTGTCATGTGACAGGAGTAAGTTAATTGTAAATGCTCGAACTAAATTTGAATTTAATTAATCAAATCATTTATAGTTAAATATAAATAGTTTTTTTATGGAGATGAATCTCTGTAACAGGTTGGCAATTGCTCTCACTTGTTAATCCAAATTGTTTTTCTGTTCTTTTAAATTTTATATAAAGGGCAAGTAACTTAGAGTACATCATGGTTTTAAAAAAACAAGAAAAAATCAGAAATTTAAAAATGAAAATTTAAAAGGTAATGTAGGTTTGTTCTGCAGTCTGTTTATATCACCATGGTAATTGCACACCAACTGGAGTCACAGTCAATGTGGCAGAGTGTGATACTGCAAAAACCTAACACAAATGATATACTGTTTTCTCAAAACATTCTGAACTCTACTATGTTTATGTCCACCCTCACCACAATGGAGGCAACAAACCAAAAAAAATCCAATATTCCCTCCACTGTCATTTCTGCACTGCCATTCAGTCTGAGAAACAAGAGTCACCCTGACATCAGACAACATTTAAAACAATATAAAGATTTGGTCCATTTAATTCAATAACACTGAACTTCCTTTAGAAATGGAGAGGTTGTTTCCAGATTAGTGAACAAAATTGCTACGTGCCAGTCTGGTGTCATTGTTACATCCCCTATAAACACACCTGTATCATAAATGGTTATGGACAGAAAACAGCTGAGAGCAGCAAATCCTCCTTGTGCTGGAGCTGCACTCAGAGATGCTCAGTGCTCCACAGTCACTGAGATAAAAGCACTTGCGAGAGGTTTTTTATAATCTAAACACACAGAAAAAAGGACAGTGGAGGAAACCACAGGCCAGGAGAACAAATTGGTTTGATCAATTTCACACAGCCAGAAACAGGAGAATTGAGCAGAAAATCAATGACCTAAACCACCTGTCCAGAGTTTGAATTCTTTATATTCTCCTTCCCTTTTTTGCTTCACAAAAGTAGCATCACATGCATTTTTTAGGGGGCCCTAGCAAGCAAAGGGATCAGCAGCACTTTCAGGCTATTTGGAGTGCTTGTTCTTGTCCAGAAATTTTTTTTTTTTCAGTTGAGTGGAAAGAAGTAGGTTTAAGGAAAAGCGGGGGTTCTTATCTATTCTGTCCACAAGAGAATTGTTGACCAATAAGCATAAGGAGCCCTAAAGAATAAATAATTACCTATTCAGGCTGTTCTTTTAAAATGTTTTAAAGATTTAGAAACCATTACAAGCCAGTGACATATCCCTGCTGCTTTACACTAACTCAAGTAGTTCCAACCTGAGGAACACATTTTAAAGCCTTTTGATTTTATTTTTAAAGCAAGCTGGAATCCTGCAGTGCCAATTTTGTTGCAGTAAACTTTTCGGTGGCAAATATTTCAATTCCACTTGTTGAGTTACTAACACTTCCTTGTATTATAAATTGTTTTCCTAAGTCTGTATAAAGAATGCTGCATGCTTTTGCAAGTAGTCCTTTTTGATTTTCATCATCATTCACCTCAGAACGTGACAACACAAGAACCCACAGATAAAAGGAGGTATTTATATAAAGGAGAGAGATGTAATTGAATTAATGGGTGGACCACAGATGGAAAGAAAGCATGAAGAAAGATATCAGAGTAGAATTTGCATTACTTGACTCAAGTTTGTTCCTTCCTTTGAGTCCTCACACTGCTCCTTGAGCCCTCCCTCTGAAGGTCCCTCCTGTTATTGCAGCAATGGAAGTAAAGATGGGTCCAGATTTTGGATTCTCAGGTTCACACACACTGGAGAGCAGAAGTGAGCAGCTCAAGTTACTACTTGAGTAATTCAAATCCAAATAATGAATAGAATATGTCCTGGGGTATCATTCTTGTTTGCTTCAACTGGCTCACTGTCAATCTTCATGGCTTGCAGTTATGCTTGCTAGCATCATTTTTAAAATAATTTCATTTATATCAATACATGTTAGAAAATGTCCATTTGTAAAACCTAAGCAGTTATGATCTCCACTGCAATCTTAATGATGAGGGATAACTAGAGCAGTTCTACATTTTTCAGCTGCTCACAGTTACTTTAACACACGAGCCTGTTCAGACCTCAGGTAACCCTCCATGTATCACTTGAACCACAAGAAGAAAATTATTCCTCGTCCTTTTTACTCCCAAACAGATGAGTTTCCTATGCTGGCCTTCCTGTGACTTTCAAAATTTGAAATCCTTGAGGAACTATCTCTGATTTTAGAGAATGTCTAAAAAGTGTAGAAACTGCTCTTAACTACGTAGCAAAAATCACATCAAAAAAGCAAGCTACAGTCTTAATCCACAATAAAATGTTTTATTGCAGGGAAAAAACACTGCTAAAATAGTACCTCAACTAAACAAATACTTCCTGTAGCTTTTAAAATATTTTGTTAAAAAAAAAGGTAATGCCTATAGTTCATTGAAATAAATTACTTCATATTTCAGCTGCAGATTCAGGCACATTGTTCACAGTGTATTTTTTAATTATAAGCAATGGCTCTCATACAGCAAGGCTTCATTAGTTTCAAAGGAGTGACACACAAAATCTAGATCCATCCTCACAGCATAACAGCAGCAACAAATTTTTGGACTTACAGGCTTAGCAATTCCACTACTCCCCACTCAGGTTTCTCTCTTGTGTTCTGAAAACCCTAAAGTTTAACAATTCTCACTATTTTCCTGGCACCTTCAGTGACAACCTGTTTTAACTAAACAATTTTTTACTTAAATGGTTATTTAGTGCACTTCAGGATTCTAAAATGTCACATTCTGTCCCTGTCTATTGTGTAGGGTTGCAATCCACTGTAATAATATCCTGCCCATTTTTCTAAAGATCAAGTCTTATACATAAACAAAAGTACTCAAAAGCAGTTCAAATGTATCTCAAATCACTATTTTCCATAAGTAGTTTTAAAAGTCCAAGGGGATATCATCAGACTGGAACTGGTTATTTTCCTTGCCTCTTTCTAGCTTCAAGTAATTTAACATATTTAGGTGTAATGAAGTATCTCAACGTTCCTATTCATTATTGGTTTTATCTGTCAGGTGGAACTTGCATTCACTACCCTGCATGTAATTCTCATTTCTCCCTAGCCCCTTCCTCCTGAGATAAAAACCCCTCAGCAGCCACTAAAAGCTCCATCACAACAGCCTGAATCCTTGACCCTTTAGTCTTCTTTGGACACACTGATGTTGCCTATTATTATTTCACAGCTGTAAAAATGAGTAAGAAGGGCAATCACAGAAAATAACCAAACCCCAAAGCCCTCAAACCCCTCATCTCTGAGCTTCAGGGACTAAGAGAGGTCACTGTGAGAGTGATTGGCTTTTTGGTGCAGTCTAAATCTGAAACCTGAGCATGTTTATCACTCTTTACTGGATGATGAGTCTAAAACAGCATCCCGAAAATTAACTGTGCTATTACCAATCTTTTATTTTACCTTAGAATAGGATCACTGTGAAGAGATCTTTTTTTGCCTTTGAAGGCTAAAATCTTAAATAATTAAGCTACAGTAATAAATGTAAGCCTCAAAGCTAGAAATTAAAAATCATTGTTATAAGCAACTGCAACACTCCATGGCTTTGCCTGCACTTCATATTTTTTGATCATGCCTCATTTTCACAGAGAACTATTTAACACCAATGAATTCTGGGCATCCTGAACTTACTTGTGTTCTAAGTCCAGCTGACAGTGAGTAGAAATGATAATATTCAGAATGACAATTTTAAAATAACTTTTGTACTTTTAATGTTGTACCAAAAGGATAGTTGCTGTTATTAATGCCACTGTTTATCAATACAAACAAACAAACAAGGAGGCTGGACAGCTTCACAGTCTGAAGCAGAGAAATGGGATTTTGTGTTCAGCCCCTGGGTGTAAGTGGGCTGACAAGTGCTGGATTTGTTGTAGTGCAGCTGAGAATACACAATCTTCTGAACTACTAAAATAAAAAATCAGATTTGGAGAGTTTTTGGTTGCAGCTTGTAGTTCAGTGAATATTCAGACATCCTTCCTGGCTGATTTTATTGTCTCCTTATTGTTTACAGTGCTTTTAGCACAGCCAAAATACAGGCAGAGACTGGGACTCCATCTGCCCAGCAGGTGTGGAACTGTTTGAGACAGATTACTTGTCTGGGGGGAGCCACACCTCTGATCTTGCTCAGAAAGGCTCTCTATAATTTAACAAGAGCATAAAGGTGGCTAAGATGTAATGGTACACCTGGTACAATTACCCAGCTCAGCCTCACTGGGACACAAGGCACTCAAATGTGACTTTAGCAGCCCAGAAGTGGGGGCACAGTGACAAATTTGGCTCTTCCAGGGTGAGAAGGGACATCCATCACCTCACTGCCCTGAATGTGACCTCCTGCTCCAGAAAACACCACGAACAGCAGAAATCCCCTCCACACCAGGCTGATTAGGATGGTCACAGTGCTTTTAGAGAATAAGATAAAAGGCTTCTGCACAAGGAGAGTGGGAATAATCTGCCCTGCCTTGTGGAATAGGACTAATACTAATGGGCTAAAACCACTGTACATCAAGTTCAGACCAAGCTTCATGCAAAACCAGGAGCATGGAGAAGTGTGCAATAGATCACCCAGGGAAGCTGCTGCATCTCTGCCACTACAGATCTGTAAGATTAGGACATTTCTCAGCAATGACAAGGGTCCTGCCTTGGGCAGGAGCATAGACTGATGACACCCTGAAATTCCCTTCAGATCTATTTTTGCACAGCATTGCTGATGAAACATAGTTGCTGTTACTGGAATGCAGATAGATGTCTCTTCCAAAATCCTTTCATAATTTCACAGCATTTTGTGAGGGACAGAATCCTGACAAATTGATTCAGTAGGTCCCACCTTGTTTTTAGCCAAACTATTCCTAAGCCTGAAAGTCAAATCCTGGAAGGAGTTACCAGCCTCCTCACCAGAAAGGGAGCTGACTGTTGCATAGCTGTGCCAGTCGGTGGAAATGGAATTTAACTTACATTCCTTCTTTTGGGTACATTTTATCAGATTTTTTAAAATAGAGATTGCTCCCATGGATGTCCCTAAACCACCTAAGTCCACTTTGCACCTATACAATGCTTGCAGTTTCTGTGTGGGTTTTGTAGGGGTTTATTTTTTGGGTGGTATTTTTTGGCCAAGGGGAGGGGAGGAGGGTCAGGGAATGTCTCTGATACTCTGCAAAGGGTTCCAGGATGCCAGGGTGAGCTTAGTTATTTTAAAGGTCTGTTGTATTTCAACACCAGTCTGTGAAAATACTTTTTGGGCCAGAACTTGAAAAACTGAGATATGGAAAACTGCTGATCCTGAACCTTCTCACACTCACAAGGTTATACTGGGTATTTTCAAGCTTTCCTTCAAAACTAGGAGACAAAAAAATACAATTGCATAAAAAGAGAAAGTGAGGTATGCTTATACCACGATAATTTTAAAAACCAGGACTTTACATATACTTCAATTATTCACAATAAATTTGTTAGATAAAGAGACACCAAAAGCCATTCATTGCAATCTTGTGAAAGTCTTCATGCTCCAGTTATGAAAAATGCTGATCACATTTGACAGCCAGCATTTTCACAGGCACATTTAGTCCTGTTAGTCTCTCCTTAGTCCTTCCTGGAAACACAGACCTGTTGGGAAGCCTTTTTCCTCCAGTAATAACCCTTGATGATAAACATTAGATAGAGGCAAAAAAAGAGTGCAGATTACAGAAATTTTCTCCTGTGACCACTCAGGTTTGATGTGCACCTAAAAGGGGTTGACAACTTAGTAGCCATGGGGATGAAAAAAGGCAGAGGTATTAGGAAAAATGTGAAAGTTTCCATAAGTGAAAACCAAACCTCTGTTTGCAGCTTGGAGTAGGCTTGTGCCACAAGTAACATTTAAACTAAAAAAATGAGATCATGGGAATGGGTACAGAAAAAGCACTAAGGGCAGATAAGAATCACTGAATAGCAAATGCCTCTTAACAGCTGAGTTCTGCTTAGTAACAAAGCAGTTACCTGGTGCAAAATTATTTGCCCAGGTGAAAGATACAAAATGCAGGAACTACCTGTGCAGCAGGGCAAGCAGTTCTAGCATACTAGTTCTACTAAAAAAAAAGTTTATTTCTCTTAGATAACACAAATCTTGACGGAAGAACAAACAACTTGCCTGTAAACTATTGCAGGGGTTGTTGCAGAGGAAGAAATCACAGAAATTTAGTCTTACTACAGTTTGCTCAAGGAGATCTCAGCAGACATTTCAGCACAGATCAGAATCTGCCCTGAAATATTCTTGAATCTGGGTCCATTAAAAAATAACCAACCAACCAAAAATGGAGAACTTTCCAAATACCAGAATTTTTTTTTCTTCTCCAATAGTTGCACAAAATACTGAAAATATTAATAAGCTGATGATAAAGGAACTGTTGGAGCTCTGATTCTCTGTTACAACTGAAGACTGGTATCTTATACAGCTGGAATTTCCACATCTAAACAAAATATGGCCATAAAACATATTCCACATTACCACTCTATTAAATGTACAGCTACTGAATATTTTTTATGTTGTACTTGCTTCAGTTTTCTCCTACTAAATACAAGATGCAAATTGAATTTTCCATTAAAACCTTTAATAAATTAATGATATTATGAAACCAAACAAAAGTACATTATATTAAAGCAAAAAATACAACAGAAATAGTAAGTTTCTCCAATAATTTAAGAAGACAGGAGTTTTTTTAAAAACTGCATAGAGGTTTTTCCAAAAGCATAGGGAATACAGGCCCTTCAAGGGAATGAAGGGTTCATTCAGTACTACAATATTATGCCTGGACTGCAGCTCATGAGGCCAAATATTAGCAGGAAATGACCTGTTAATATCAGGGAATACATAGAAATAATTTACCCTTGTAAGAAGTAGATACTTCTCACAGTATAAATACTTCCAATCAAGAAATGGAGAAGCTAAATTAAAATGACTGTCTAATGTAACCTTTATCACAAAAGCCAGTCTGTCTGTGTAAGTTCAGTATGTCAAAGGATGGCTTTCTACATGAAAAGTAAATTACTATTTAATGAAAAACATGTTGATTCTCTCAATGTAAAAGCTGAAGAAAATAATTGGGCTAACAAATTCCCAGTCAGCAGAGATTACAGTGTCAGTGACAACAGCATGTGATTAACATCCCTGGAAGGGTCCTAAGGGAATGCAAGGAAAAGAGCCAAATCCAAGATGGAGCACCCACAGTGACAGAAAAAATTGAAAGAAACGAAAAAAAATGACAAGGGCATCTTTTCACTAGGAACTGATCTTCATGCAGCAAAGAATCACTGGGCACCATGTGTGACAAACAAATCTTGATATTGAAATGGGGGTCAATATATAAAAACCATTTGGGAGCCCCAGTTTGGCAGGGTAGGAGCTGATGCCAGTGTAAGCTTTTGGGAAAAGTGACTGAGAACAATTCTTTTAGGATGCTGTAAAATGCTGTTTGGGACAAGCACCTGGACTTCTGCTTCCTGAAGATGAGAACTCCCTGAAAACCAGGATACTCATCTTTACCAGTTCTTTTTCTTAGAAAAGGTGAAGATTCTTAAGCAATACCATGTTTTTAACAACTGTATCATCTTAGGATCTTCAGAGCAGCTATCAAACTTTATTATTCTCCCTTTTCTTCAAAAAGTATTTTTAATGAAAGAGGGAATTTAAGATAAAACTTGCTCAACATGCAGAAGTCCCATATTCTGCTTAAGGGACTCAGGACAGAAAAGGTGTCAGGTAAAACAGACTTAATACAAATGCAAACTTGTATGTGACACATCTATCATACAGCAACCTGAGCAAAAATATTCAAAATCTCCATTCAATTTTCTGTCCAACTCTTGACAGTTACAAAGTACTCACACAGCAAGATATGATTCAAGCAACTTTAAGTATTTGTCAGACATTTTGTCCATAGGCAGGGAGCAGAACAGGAAGAGAGAAAGCAGGGACTGTTTATTACTGAACAAAATTAATTATGCATTATTACTTTAGGCAATTGCAACGATTCATTTCTATAAAAGCAAATTCAAGTGTAATTGTGTAATTATTGTGTTTTCATTAAAAATATATTTGTAGTGGGTGCCTGCTGTATTATTCTCTTTATTCTGTTCTGCTTCACAACAAATCCAGTGTAGGAAACACTTCATTTCAAGATCTGTGGGCCAGCAGTCAGGTCCTGAGTACTCAGACACAACCTTTACACGTGTCCTTCAAATTACACTGGAAATTTCTTCCTTACAAATGCCAATAAATACAAAATGCACTCTCCACAGGCTCCAAGGCTGCTACTCACATACATTCCTACCTGCAAAGGGAACAGGTGCATCTTTATCCAAAGCAACCAGGGGAGGGTCCAAAATCACAGTGTCGTTGTTTTCAGTTATGATTCCATGGTACGACGTCTCAATCCAGGGCTTGTGTTTGTTCACTAGAAAAGAAAAGAACATGCCTAATTAATTTGGTTTGTGTTTCATATCCACTCAGCTCATTTTATCTATAAAGAGAAATTATTTAACATACTTCCAATATTAAGCCACTTGAAAGCCACAAACAAAATCCCCACAATAAATATTCAAATACAAAAGAAAAATCACATCCACATTGTACTGCACTGATGAGAAACCAAACACTTGCAGACATCCCTCCAATTAAGACACCAAAATAAAAAGGCAATTTGCAAAATATGTTTAATGAGTTCTCAACTGTTAGCCTAATTAGGTTCAGACACTTTTGAAGGAATTACTTTCAGTTCCACAGCCTTGATGCAAAAGAAAGGGCATCCAGAGAAACCCAGGCTTGAGAAGACACAAAGCAGAATGGTGGGTGAGAACACTCGACTCTTGGTCACCTTCTCTCTTTGTATTTTTGGAACAACACCTACAATTCCTTCTGTGTTCTGAGCATTGTAGAGAAAACAAACAGTTTACATTTTAGTCACTGATGAAAGTCTGCACTTCTTTACAATTTAACCAGGGGATCTGAAGTTTTTCTGGAAAAACCTGTCCTTCAAATTCAGCTGTTGAACATTTGTATATCTGGTCTTGAAGCACACAGAAAGATCACAAAAAAACCCAAACAACCACTTTAAGGAGAGGCTACACCACGTCACCAGATTGTCTTATTGCTGAACCTTCTCCATTTACATCATCCATCTCCTATGGACTGGAAAGGATGAAGACACAAAATAAAAAGGAAGGGGGAAATGCAAGAAGCTTAGCTTTGTGCTGCTTATAAATTGAAGTTTCTTCCTGCAGGCACAATCTGAATGTTATGTCACTGGAACTCTTACATAAGGAATACAATGGTGACAGCCAAATGAATTTCAGTTTGAGGAATGTACTGCCCCAGGCAACAGGGAGCACTGCACCAAGGAATATCTACCCCATTTGCAGCAAACTCAGACACAAAGTAATTTCTATACCTATTATTTAGCTGTGTGTACCAGGTGCTGAGGAAAATACCTGGTGAGTTAACAGAAATCACCTCAAAGATGGAGAGTTGACACTTAAAGTGAAACAAAATTTACAAACCATTATTACAAAACCAAACAAAATCCACAGATAGAACCCTAAATTCTTTCATGCCTTGTCATCTGTAAAACCCCCCGACATCACTGAGATTCAAGTTTCTCCCTTTGTGAAGAAAGCAGCAAAAATCACCAAGACAACAGAGAGGGCTCTGGCCACAGGTAAACGTGGGCAATTCACAAGTTATTTTTTTCACTGGCAATTTGGGAAAAGCATACAAATACATTTATGGCAAATTGAAGTTCATCCTTTTCCTTTCTTGCTTCTTTGTTTGACCATTAGGAAACTGTGGACGTGGGAAGACTGATCCTTCTAAAGCAGAACTATTTTATATTCCAGCACTAATCTGGGAGCTTTGAGTTCATTTCTGTGTTGCAGCAGATCTTCTTTCAGAAGAAAGCATACTTATCTTCACAGTAGTTGGTTTTGCCCATTTTTGCAATAAGCAACAGGAAGATTAAACTGGGGATGTGTCAGGGAAAGGTGAAATGGAAAACAGGGATCTCAAATCTCTTTATCTTGTAATGACTGTACAGCCAGAGGAGAAATTGGTGAGTTTATGTAATAGATGAAGGCCAAAATCTTGTTGATGTTGAAAAATGAGAAGTGATGGATGCAATTTCAGAGCTTTTTATGCCATCTGGGATTCTGGTCTGCAAGGCAGTTGAAGTATTCTGTATTTGTTATTAGAATAGGTGAACTGCCTGAAACATGCACACACACAGATGTGCTCCAGTGGCACTCAGGTGTGACTCCCTGGCTCTGTGGGACACAAACAAAATCAAACAAAAACAAAACAAAAACAAAGCAAAAAAAAAAACCACCAAAAAACCCCCACCAAAACAAAACAAAACAAAACAAACACCAAAGAAACAAACAGAAAAAGCACCAAAACTTTCCCCTTATTGATTCCTAGAGAATACTTCTGATGGCACTTTTACTTAAGGAACTCTCAGGATACAGTGAGTGCCTTAGTTTTCTCCAGTTGGTGTCCAATGGGCAGTAACAGCAGTCAAATCAGTGGCAGCAACATCACTCCTTAAATTGTACTGGGCAGAGGAAAAGTCCATTACAAACAAATGCTACAGTTTAGAACTTAGAGACTGGTACTGGAAAGAGGAAAATAACCATAAAGCAAAAGCAAAATAAAATACCAAATAATTTGCAAGCTCTTATCTTGGAGATGAATCTTGGAGAGACATCCCCAAGCTTTGTGTGACCCATGGTGTGGAAATTTCACAAATAATGGAAAACATCCATGCTCTTTGGAAGTGCAAAGCCATTCTTTTGCATCAGATCATCTCTCTTCAAATATTTTCATATCATGAAAATTATTGATCCTTTTACATTGTTTTGGATACTTGCTTTAAAATAAGAAATCTCTAATCCTGAGATGAGCAGCTGGTGTTCTGGCTGGAGGGATTGTTTATATTCTCTCTGCTAAAGGCTAGTAAAATGTTAATTCTATAGAACTAACTGCAGAAACCACTCCACAGGCTTTCATAAAATAATAGATTCCAAAGGAAAAACCTTCATATGTAACATGATCAATGAATACTTTAAGTTTCTTACTCTGAGACAAAAGGACAACTACAAAATATTAGACTGGTTCAATTCAGTGTTTATCCACAGGTTAACATAGCTCTCAAATCTCTGATATTTTCCTACCACTATGCAGTGCCTTCAAAAGAATAGAATTTTCAAAATTCAAAAGTGTTTTGTCTTGTCTTGTTTGAGATACTGATTCTGCTTCGGGATATGTGAGTGAGATTTTAGGTTTCCAAAAACAGAGCAATACCACACTGCACTTATTTAAACACCACAACAAAAATGTTTTATCATGCTGTCCACTTCAGGCTACATTAAACTGTATGTTTAACTAGAAAAGAAAAACAAAATTCCCGTTATTGAAAAATTTCCATAGTTTTGATTATATACAGTGCTTATTAGGGTATTTTAAAGATTAACATGTATCTTTTTGGGAATTCTTTGAAGTTTTAAATAAGATGAGAATTTTTCATTTTATCTTTAAAATAGAAAAGGCAGGAATGGTTAAAAAATATTTCAGTGCTTCTTAACAATGCTTACAAATTCAAAGTATTCTATAAAATAAAGGCAAACTACTTCTCTTTGGTTTGCATTTGCTAAAGATGATGGAAGAGATCTATACACGGATTTGTATGTGAAGTTTCAGGAACTAAAAAAGCAGAGCCAGTTAAGCTCAAATGAGCAAATAAGCTGGATAATCAGCAGGTAAGAGTTATACAAAAAAATCTTTCCCCTCTTAAGGCATACTAAGTTGTAGCATGCTGATATTGACTCTAAAACTAGAAAAAAAAGAAGAAAAGGTTTTGTCTTTCTCACAAAAGATCTTCTCTGCAAGCATTTATTGTCTCCCTTTTCCTTGCATTTGTCTAGCTGGGTAGAAGCTGGAATCAGTACAAGGCTTGCATGAATTAAAATATATTTAGTTAAGACATAAAGATACCCATGCTGTGGGTTGTTTGTCTTTTTTAAACTTGCCTCCCTTTCTATAATTTATTAGTCATTCACAGGAACCCATACTGTAAATAATTTATACCATCTAGGATAAGGCAACTGATCTTCCTTTCTTACAGCTCGAGGTCATTCCACTGAAATTTGTCTCACAGGGCATTTTCCTGGTGTGTCCCACCCAAGGCTGTGGTCAAAGCCTTGGGATGCAGGGAAAGCACCGTGCCAGAACAGGGCCCCTCTGTGCTCCCTCCAAGGAAACCAGCCTTGTGCCCCAGGACTGCTGTGCTCAAAGTCAGGGTAAGGACAGCCCCACGTGAAACACAGGGAATAGGGAGAAAGGCCAGATGATGTTCAGAACCCCCAAACCATGCTGACCTCATCCAACATGCACAGCATTTCCTGAAGGCAATCACAGGCTTTGCATTAAATCCTCCAAGTCTTAAAGCCTGGGTGGCATTAGGAGACTGCTGGGAGCCAAGAGAGCAGCTCTTTCTCAAGCTGCACAAGGACAAGAAATTATAACAATGATTAAACACCTGCTGCAGATGTGCTGTTTTGCAGAAAGCATGTTTTCAAAGAGGTGTTTCCTTCTTGCACCAGTGAGTCTTTTCTATTCTGTTTTGCACAAACTACCCTATATAAGTGCAGTGTTTCTTTAAATAAAGCTCTCTTTTGCTGCTCCATTGCACAAAGAACCATGCTGTTATCCTTTCCACTGCTCCTATAGCCAAAATGCAACAGCTGGGAGCAACCCAGCTGTGATTTGTCAGTGCAGGAGCATTATAATAACAGGAGTAAAATAAGGACAAAATGTATGAGGCCATCATCTGATCAGCAAAGCCATCTTTTCTCTAAGCTGAGACTGACACTTGTTTGGGTGGGGGGAGAAGGGGAGCGGGTGGGAAGCAGCATGTGCCCAAGGGACACACTACAATGGTATTTACAAAATTCAGATGGTTTCTGACTCAAATCAGTTAGAAAATGTCAGTGATCCAAAAATAACACATTATAAAAGAATTGTAAAAGAAAAAAGTGACTACTAGAAGGTTTCATTCCTGACACCAGGGCAGATTCAATATTGTCAGTTGATTTAATTTAACTAACAATTTCTAAACTTCAGGCAGCTAAAACCTGAGGAAGTAAACTGTAATGATTAAGAATTGCTTTATGAATCCAAATGTTTTCTTTGTCTCCTCTAAATAGCATAATGAATTTATTTTCCATTTAATTGTGTTGATAGTATGTTCTCTCATCTCTATCTTAAAGAGGTTGTCAATTCCAGAAAAACTGGCAGAAAATTTAGGCTTTCTTACCAACTCTTTCAGCTCTAAGTGTTTTCATCTGCTAACTTCAATGACCTTCAGCTCAGCCTGCTGGAATCCTGTGTAGATGTCAAAAGGCCTTTCCCTCAGAACCAACCAAACTGAGGATGCTCAGGCAGCCTTTGAGGGATGCAGGAAATCCCATGAACTCCTGCAGAATGTCAGAGCCTGACCTTCCTGCCCCTTGGACAGCAGGATGTGCTGCTAGAGCCCTGCTGGGGGGTGCTGCACAGCAATTCCCAAGGGATGCAGCTGCACAGGGACGGCTGCAAGGCACGATCCCCCAGCTGGGAAAGCCCCCAGACCTGGACACCACTGCCCAGGTGGTCACTCCTCCCTGGGGACACTGCCTTCCTGGGTAAAAACACCACAGTGACACTGCTGGGAGCAGCAATGGCCACAGCTCAGGCTTGTTTCTCAGCTGTTTCAAAGGAAATGGCAACTAAAACCACAATCTGTCCATTGCTGAGTTTCTGTGAGCTGCTCTCTGGAGAGCTTTAACAGCCCTGGGCTCTGGACCAAGAAGGAGGAACTGGAGAGAGGGTGAGGTCAGAAGATGATTTTGGCTACAAGTGTGGCTCATGCCATGGTCATTTTTTGATGAACAAGTGAGAAGTTTTGAAGTCTCATATCCTTAATGGAAATTCACTGGAGTCTCCACTAGTTCCAGTTTTTGGTAAGTGAAGTATTTCAGAGATTGTGCATGTGTAGCTTTATAGCATAGGAGACCTTAATTCCCCTAAGGTATGTCTTGAGATAGAATCCTGGATTTCCAGAATGAGCCAGGAATAGAAACCAAAGACAGCAGCAAAATCCCAAATCTCATAAAGTAGCAGCTGAGAACAAAAATGTTCAGAAGACAGGGAGACTGGGGGGCTTAGATCACTAAAGAAATTAGGATTGGAGCTTGAGAAAGAATTTAAGACTTCCTCTGGAAGGCAGAGGAAACAAGGACATGGATAAATGCATTTTTGAGGAAAAAGAAACTAAGAAAAAAGTGGGAACTGAAAATGGTTGTGAAGATGATGTAAATAAATGTTTGTATTTTGTAGGATTAAATCTTTCTCAGCATTAGGAAGAAAAAAACCCCACTGAGTAGCTCTATCAGGAGGAACTGTGTTTTCCTACCTACAAAAACCCTGAAAACTTTCCAGAAACATTCAGATATAAAACACATTTTATATGCTTTGCCAAAGACAAATTGTAGAGAAGAAATTTATTCTCTCCCACACACACGTTGCTCTCCCTGTGATACCACTGCCTGAATTACTGAAATTCCAGTAGTTGTGTTCTGGCTTTATTTTTAGATAGACAACTTTAAACCATAATGCTTTATGTGCTTTTACATAAAATAATAATGTGAAACTCCTGCCCCAATTAAGGCAATGGGAGTTCTGACACTAAGATCAGTTAAAGCAGAATTTATATGATTTATGATGTGTGATTACGAGATGTGAACTCTTTGGAGAACATTTTAACTGAGCAATACATTATGGGCAGTGCATCTCAGCAACACTAAATTACTCAGTGGAGCTCCTGTGGATGCTTTGGCACTGCTTTGATTGTGCTGCACAGCAAAACCTACTCTGCATCAAACACACTGCACCACATTTTCTCCCATAAACAGATTCTCTGGCCCCTGAGAGAAGGCCTTTCAGTAATGACAGTTCCCATCCCATTTTATTATAAGAACAAAATTGGTTCTTCTGTTAAAAAAGCAGGAACATTTGAAAAGGAAGACTTTTTTTAGCAGCTAATTCTTAGTACAAACTAATTGGATCAAAAGCACTGAGCGCCTTGCCTAATAGACTTGATAATATCAGTAAGTACTCCATTGCTGGCTATTTCTAAAGCAAAATAACAAACTCTGTACTTATTCTGACATGTTGAGATGCTTATGCAGCTAGAAATATGCTTAATTCTCTTGTAAATCTGTTTGGGGGTTTTTGTGAGTGGGTAACAGAAACTTTTTAACACTGACCAAATTAACATTAAACATTTAACAGGAACTTCATGAATGCTCTGCTCAACCCAAACCTGTGCTGTTCAGGAAAAAAACAATCTAGCTGCAAATTTTGTAGATCTCCACTTACAATACTGAGATGTAAAACTTTCAGCAGCATTTTTTACTTCTGAAGAGCACTTTTTGAATTTTCATATCCATACAGGAATTTGCCTTTACACCCTATCTCAATTGCCATCTTTTAGGGCATGGACCATGTAGTTGTGGTCTCTGGGCCTTGAAGTGCCTTTAAGCTTAAAAGTTATTTTCATTCACACAAAAGACATCTCAACTTCTTCATCAACATGTCCTTATAAATTTATCTACTGAAAGTTGTCACAACAAACAGACTTCAGAGAATGAAAACCTGAATTCTGAGCTCCCACAGTTTCCATGCCTCAGCATTAAGAGCAGGAAGCTGCACATGTTCCATATCTAAGGAACAAAACTGGAATTAGGGGATGAGTCACAGCTATCTACGGGAATTCTAACAGCACTTATTGATGGCATCCTCAGATACGAGAGTTAAAATTTTGGGAAAGTATCCAACAGTATAAAAACGTTTTCACGGGTGTCTCAAGGGCACAAAAAAGTCACAAACAAGGTGTTTTCCTATGTATTTACTTGTACTCAAAAAGCATTTCACTTATCTTGCTTATCAAAGCTGATCTTCAACATGAATTCCTCATGAACAGCTTCATTCTCATTTAAAAAGACTTAAAAGCTTGAGATGCCCAATATTTGACCCTTCTAAAATTTAACTTTCTTCAATATGCTTCTCCATGCTCACTGTATGAAGCTGCCCCAATCTCACACACTTTCTCTCTTTCGTTTGGGCTGAAAGTTGTTCAGAACATGGATTTATTTTTCCATTATGAACATTAACAGCAGGAATTTTAAATTAACCTGACTCTCATCCTTATTCCTTAAATAAATGAGAATGGAGTGAGCTCTGAAGGGTTCTGTCAGAGCTGACCAGGGCTCCCAGCAGTTTCCCTGACTGGGCACCAACACCTTGCAAATACTCCAGATATTCCATGTAATACTGAGGAACACACAGATCTCCAGTGAACATTTTTATCGTATCAGTGTGTTTTCATAGGAAGCAAAACAAATCAAATTCAGTGGTTGTGCAGAAAAGCAAGAGCAATCCCCTAACAGCACCAGAGACAGACCTCACTGAGGAGCTGCAGGCCTGCAGGATGCCCTGTTTAACTAAAGAACTAATTTGCATCTGTAATACCCCCCTTACTGCCTCAAATACCAAAACCAGGGGATTCCAATTGCTGCTATTCCTCCCTATGAATGTCTCAATTATGACATCTCTAAAGTGAACATTGCAGCTACTAGAGACATTTTAACACTGCCTGAGCAGATTTTCAAAAGCTTTTCAGCACCTTATCATTCAGATTAGCATGTTTCCCTTTGTAAAGAGTACCTTGAGTTGAAGATTTTAAGAAGTATATAAGGTATCTTAGGTTTTATGCAATTACGTATCAAGAGGTTCAACAACACTCTCCACCTGAGAACAGTGTTTTGAGAAATTCCAAGTTAAAATTCCTATTCTATTATGAGGCTAAAATAAATGAAAAAAAAATATTCAAAAATGTGTAGCCTTTATAAAATTTCATGCCACAGATTGAAGTGCTATCACAGGTTTAATCTCACTGAAATCCTATGCTCCTACATATATGCCTACACATTTGGAAATATTGGGAAATGAGATAAATCCTAATGCCATGGATTTTAAAGGAGTAAGTAGTTTCTTTTTTTAAAAAATAAAGTATTGATGTTCATCTTTTCATTATTTGTTTAAAATTACAGCTTTCCATACAGCAGGGGCTGAAGGATATTGCAGTACAGAGAAGCTAATCATGTACAGGACAGATACTGCTGCAAATTACCTGTCCTTTACTTCATCCAGCAGATATTGAAAGAAGCTACTCATCTTTTCCTTCATTTGGCCACCACTCCTTCCAAATAGAACCATGTTGGTTTTGAAATTGTGACTGCACTATAGAAGAGATGCTTTATTCCCTAATGAAAACAAAGAAACTCCAACTCTTTAGGAGGGAATAATAGAAGAGTACAATGCAAGAAACTGAGAGAGACTGATAAATTCTAGGCACGTTTGCGTGGGCAAAGGCTCATGAGGCTGAAAGGTCAAGGAAATGAAAATGAAAATGCACAGAAATACAGAGCTGGGAGCATGAGAACCCTTTAGAGTACATATCCTCTGATTGTCTTGCATCATTGGTGCATTATGGGCAGACCACAGGGGACTGCAGGTGTCACATTCACTGTTCCACTGCAAGCTGTTCACAGGTAGGGTGGCACAGCTCTGCCCCGTGCCAGTCACAGAGTGATCACAACCTGTCCAACAGCCATGGACCAAACCCACAGACAAAACACAAAGTGTAAAAATAGCTACCAACAATGCAGGCAGAAGGGCACCACAGAGAAACACAACAGCAAGTCCAGTTGCAAGTATTTATTTTGTGTTCAGATGTCTCTTCGAGGTCAAAAGGTACCTCAAAATAAATCTATTAACTGACTTCCTATCCTCACTCCAAACCTCTCAGCAAATGCCTTTAAATGGCACTTGTCACATGGTCCCACACACGAATAAAACAAGGATTACAGAAGTTTTTCTACCCCAGTGCACAAGGCAGGTGTCAGTGGATGGTGCTGCCCTTGTCAGCGCCAGCAGAAGGCAGGAGTGCAGTAAATGGCACACAGGGACAAAGGGAACACTGCTGTGTCTCCTGCTTTGCTACCAGTCAGTGCAGCTCTGTCCATGCAGGTCATTTCAGACAGAATTGCTGTTACAGTCTCCTGAAGAACAGCAGGTTTTTGGGACAGAGCCCAACTTCTTTTCACTTTCACACAACAGCTCTTATTAGTTTGTGGTCCTGACTGAATCTTCTATACACTCCAAAACAAATAATGATCTGTCTACCCCCCAAAATTCAATGGGAATGGGAGTGTTCCAGACATTTTAAGAGTCAAGACCTCTGTGTCTCAGCTCTCCAAGGCAGAGAATGCCTTCATTCCATGGGCTACAGAATCCATATGGTGAGCACACCGACACCCTGCTTTTCATAACTACTTTGCATTCTTCAGATGTATTCTAGCTACACTTTAATTTTTTCTACTTCATTTGTTTTCTTTTAACAGCTGAGTCTAGACCTAGGAACTGCCTGAAAGAGATATGTTTTTAAGCTTTGATGCTGTTTCTGATTATAAACAGCTCTGACTTAATAACACAATGCTTAATTTAATTGATTTTTATGCACCTACTCATCATCAATGCAGTCGTTATTTTTTCCAAGGCAATCTTTTCTCTCAGTATATTTTCTACAGATTTAAACCTAAAATTATCACTCATCCTATTTGAATGGTTTATTCTTCCCTCAAAACTCCCTCACCTCTTTTTTTGCATTTCAACCTGAAAACAGGCTCTTATTTTCCTTTCTTCCCTCAACATCCTCAAGTGTCTCCTAATTGCTGACTGTTTTGAAACATATCAGTCTATTTACATAGAAATTATACTGCCAACAGCCAAGTTTTAAAATGCAGTTTTTACATTAGCAAGTACTCCTTCCTCATTCCCACATTTATGTATTTAAATAAGAAATGCTGAGTACAGGAGGAGCTTGGGGTGAAAGTGTGGCACAATATGCCTGCATTAGGAGTCAGAGTTCCCAGATTTCCAGTCAGAGCTGGACCATGACCTTGCACATTCTTGTCCCCATATGAATCCAATGACAGCACCAAGATGCTTTTTGTATTTCAGCCTCTTTAGGAATGAGAACAAATTATCAAATTCCACAACAATGTAACACAGTTTTCCAGCTCTCTTAAATTTTGACCGTCTTAAACCGGAATCTTGACTCCAAGGAACCTCCCTGAACAACTGTCCTTCTCATGTTAGCTTAATCATATAAACAGGTGAGGAAGGAGATGTCCAAGCAGAGGAAGGCAAACCTAGAGATCACCTGAATGTGTGGGTTACTTTCCTCTGGTATTAAACATAACTGAAGCCAGCCTTCTAGAATCTGCACAGCCTTTCATCAGATGCCAAAGTAAGTATCATTCCAAGGCTTCTTTTAGGGTTTCTCCTTCAAAAAATTGTAGTTCCTGCCTGCATTTCTGCCCTCCTTGAGCAATACCAAAATTTAGACTTTCAGACTTGGGGCACACTGTACAGGGGATCCCACAGGAAACAAGAACTGGGGCAAGGCTGACCAATCTTCCTGACCATACAAAAACCACAGGGTAAAACCTCCTCCTCTTCCTCAGAAAACCTCACCAAGCCTACAGCTGGGTTACCCGTGGGAGGGGACGAGGCAGCAGGTTCTGTGGGATGGGACATTCACCCACTCACGGGGCAACCAAGGGACATCTGCTGCAGGGATTCCTGCGGGGCAGCTGTGCCCAACAGCAGCAGCACAGGGATCCACCAGCTCCTCTCTTACAGCACAGCCCTGCTGCCTGCCAGCTGCCACTGCCTGCCAGGTGACACTGCCTGCCAGGTGACACTGCCTGCCAGCTGCCACTGCCCGCCAGGTGACACTGCCTGCCAGGTGACACTGCCTGCCAGGTGACACTGCCCGCCAGGTGACACTGCCTGCCAGGTGACACTGCCTGCCAGCTGCCACTGCCCGCCAGGTGACACTGCCCGCCAGGTGACACTGCCTGCCAGCTGCCACTGCCTGCCAGGTG